>JANRMT010062831.1:9875524-9920071 GCA_026402145.1 Polypterus bichir lapradei
ATTTGAAAACAATAGCTGATGTAAAAGTAAATTTAATTGGCTCATATTGAAGTATAGTAATTGTCTCTGCTCCTGCATAGCCAATAGGGGCCGGAAATGTAAGAGCCAATCTTAGAAAGTTAAAGTTTTGAGTTAACTCATATTAATGTTTGCCTAATTGGAATAAAATATAAATTTCTTCCATAGTTATAGACAATGATATAGTCTTTTCTCCCTATAAGTTAGTAAAAGATAGAACTTTCTTGCTATAACTGAGATACAGTGTGATAATTGAGTCAGTTGTTGTTTAGAACACGTCCCAGTGCACAGGGACTTGTAAGACCCATTTTCAACTCAGAAATGGGATAGGCATACAGTTTTCTGAATGTCGCCTAGAAATGGTTCAGAAACGTCATCGCCTAGAAATGGTTCAGAAACATCGTCGTTTAGAAATGGTTCCGGAACGATAAGTAATTAGTAACGATCTGAACAGAACTTTTCTTAACAAGAATTTTTCCACATTTTTGCTATTTTAATTTTCTTTTTTTGTGTGAGCTGTTTTACTTTGAATTTTAACTAAAACTTTTAAAAACAAATATTTTGTCTGTGAAATCATTTCGACGCATCAGGCTTATGTTGAATCCCATTTTTTGAGTTAGAACCGTTGAACTTTGGTAATTTTGGAAAAAACACAGCTACAGTATAGAAGCTCACTTTATGAGTGTACAATGTGCATGTACCACAAAGATGAGTTGGCTTGCTTGGGTTGAATGAGAAGTGCAGTGCATCCAAGCGCCAAAAAAAATAAGTAAAAGTCACCAAGTGCAAGTCACATTTGTATAAGCTTCTGTATCTTCTGTAAAATTCACACCAACTCTTGTGGCTGTGGTTGAGTGTGAGCAGAACAGACTGCTGCATACACGCACATGCACATGCCTGTCATACTGAGAACTGAGGTTCATCCAAACACTGAAAAATTTAAGAATGCATGCATGCGCCTTCTAGTGGCTCTGGCTGAGTGTGAGCAGAGTGGATTCTTCCATACACACACACACAGGTCTTTCATTTTTATATATATATACGTATATATATTGTGGACTATGCCCGGCAGTTTGTCCCGGCCAAGTCCCCCAAGCCGCCAGATGGAGCTCTCCCTGCAATGTGGAGATGCCCCGAATTCCAGCAGGGCATCATGGACTTTGGAGTTCTGGTGCACAGCCCTGCTGGATAACGTCGGAGCCGCCAGGGGATGCTGCAGGGAGACACAGAGACATCGGCTTTTCCTACAGCCCGGAAGTACTTGCCAGTCAGGAGAACGGAAGGAATAAAGTGATTCCGGGCTGACAAAGAAAGAAGAGTTTTGATTTGACCCAGAAGTGCTAGGAAGTCACATGGACTGCAGGTCAAGGAGCACTTCCGGGTTGTGGACTATAAAAGGACAATGAAACACCAGAGCGTTGAGCTGAGCTGGGTGGTAGGAGGGCAACGCGTCTGGGAGTGGAGGATTGTGATTTATTGTATTGATTATTGGTTAATGAATAGTGTAGAGTGGAGGGTGCTTAGTGCACATTATTATAATAACAATAATTATTATTGCACTTTTACCTGGTGTTTGGCGTGGTACCTGTACCTACTGTACCTACTGCTACAATATACATGTAATGAGGGATGCAGCTGACAACATCTTAGCAGTTTTACCAATGACTAATGCGGATAAGAAAATATATGAGGCTGTTAATACAGCATTCAAGCAGCATTTCATAGGAAAACAATGTGATATTCAAAAGAGCACAGTTTAATATAAGATGTCAGCAAGAAGGAGGGAGTGTAGAGTCATTCATCAAAGCTGTGCACAAACTAGCAGAACACTGGAGCTTTGGAGTACTAAAAGAGGAGCTCATAAGGGACAGAATTGTAGTGGGAATATGAGACAGGAGACTGTCAGAACAACTACAAATAGACACTGAGCTAACATTAGCAAAAACTGTACAAAAAGTGAGGCAAAGTGAAAGTGTGAAGAAACAGCAAAAGATAACTACATAGTAATACAGATTGTGACAATAAATAAAATGTGGAGGTTATAAAGATGAAGAAGGGGAACAAACAGATTGGTCAAAAGAGGCATAAGGGTTAGAAATCAGGCATACAGGGAGTGGAGTCATTGTGGTCAAGGACGAAAACATGCATGGAAGGATTGCCCAGGTACAGAGGTTGAATGCAGAAAGTGTGATAAAAAGGGACATTATGCTGTAACTTGTCGCAAAGGTGAAGCAGTACATACAATCGCGGAAGCCCACCGTGACACAGACACTCAGGATTTTGTCTTTCTAAGAGCAATGGATTTGGAGACATCAGAACCATGGGTGGAGGAAGTCCACCTAAATGGGGACAAGGTTGCCATACCTACTTGATTATACAAACCAGAAAGAGATGGCAAACTGAAGAAAGCACAGAAGACATTGTTTGGACCAGGTAAATGTGCACTTAAGGTGGAAGGTTGCTTTAAAGGAGAAATACCAATAAGAAGAGAACATTTATCTGGTGACAATATTGGTACAACCACTTCTTGCCAGACCAGCTTTAGAGGCTTTAAGTCTGGTCTGCAAAGTAGATGAAGTATAAGATGAAGAAACTGATTTTACAGTGACATATCCAGCAGCTTTCCAGGTAGTAGGCAAACTAAAAGAGCCATATCACATTGAGCTTGAACCGGGAGCCAAATCAACTCCCTATCAACACCCTGTTGGATCACTTTGCCCCTCAGAGACAAAATGTGTGCAGAACAGGACAGAACGGGAAAGGATGAGGGTAAGATGAGGTCAGACAGAATGGTGTTCAGTTATGGTTGTCATCCCAGAGCCTATGACAGGTAACATCAGATTTTGTGTTGACCTCACACCTCTTGAAGCTGTGAGAAGAGAGACTGCCACATCCTACCAACGGTGAACAAAACTCTGGCAATGACGACAGCTGCAAAAGTGTTCACAAAACTGAATACCTGGTCTGGGTTCTGGCAAATTCCTCTTACACCAGGGTCACAACATTTATCACTTGTTTTGGGAGATACCAGTTCAATCAACTCCCCTTTGGAATATCATCCGCTCCTGAGCATCACCAAAGACTTTACTGTGTTTTGGAAAATGTAAAATGAAGGTCTAACCCATTATGAGAAATGTGAGTTTGCAAAAGAACACATTATGTTTGTGGGGCATAAGGTCTCTGCAAAAGGCACTGAACCTGACCCTGATAAGTTTAAGGAAATTCAACAGATGCCAGAACCAACATGCACAGAGGATGTTCGCCATCTCATATCTTGGTAAGTTTCTACTTCACATGGCCATAATCACCATGCCACTAAAAGAATTATTTAGAGTCAGAAATTAATGGATTTGGAAAGAACCTCAAATTGCAGCTTTTCAGAAATGGAAAGAAGAACTAAGTTCTCCAAGAGTGCTGGCACAGTACTCCCATGCAGCAGAGGCCAGAGTTGCTGTAGATGCATCAGCATACTGTATGGGAGCTGTACTCACTCGGAAGCAGAGTGATGGTTCTTGGCAACCAATCTATATATATATAATTCACTAAGGGCACGCAAGACAGTGAGCGCAAGCAAGACAGAGCCCCGCCTGCCAACTCTAAGACCATAGGATACGCTCGACAGAGCCTGGCCCGCCAACTGTAACCCTCCTCCTGCGTCCACCGTCGCTCTCAAGGCATGTGCACTGCCTGCTCATGTGCCCGCACGCAACAACTCACCAAACACAGCCTCAATCGCTTTCGTCTGTGCTACAGTCCACATGAGAGAGACACACACACAGGCGCGTGAGAGAGAAACATACACACAGGCGCGCGAGAGAGAGACACACACACACAGGCGTGAGAGAAACACACATAAAGGTGTGCGAGAGAGAGAGACACACACACAGGCGTGCGAGAGAGACACACACACAGGCACGCGAGAGAGACACACACACACAGGCACACGCCTGCATTGTTGCAATGTTACTTTTCTTGGTTGTTTATTAAATTACGGATTTATAACTGTTATTTTTAAGTTCTGTAAGACACATACTGTCAGACAGATCACTGAATAATACACAGACAGAAGTTGATAGATAGATAGATAGATAGATAGATAGATAGATAGATAGATAGATAGATAGATAGATAGATGTGAAAGGCACTATATGACAGGTGCTGCAGAAAGGCAAGCAAGATAAGAAAGGTCATAGATAAATGGATAAATAGGAAAGCCACTTATATAATAGGTAGACAGATACATAACAGTATTAGCTACATAATTGACCAAGTCACCCACCCATGGGGTACGCACAACAGAGCCATGACCGCCAACTCTCATCCTCCTCCCACATCCACCCTTGCTCTCATGGCATGCACACTGCTTGCTCATGTGCCCGCCCCCAACACGTCACCAAACACATCCTCACTCGCTTTGGTCTGTGCTACAGTCCACATGCAGCTGTGAGTCACGTTGACTGTTCATGTTGATAAATATGCAGCGTATGCTACACCGCGGGTTGGCTAGTAACATATATTTCAAGAGGATTAACAGGCATAAAGCGCTGTAATGCAGAAAGTGAGAAAGGCTCCAGCGACTCCATGAGCATGTGAAAGACTTGCATCCTACCTAATGGGTCAATGTTTCACATTAATGACAGACCACAAGCCTTTGGTATCTCTTTTGAGTAACAGAGGTTTAGATGATTTACCGATATGGATTTAAAGATTTTGACTATGACTGTTGATTTTCCTTTAACATTATCCATGTTCCGGGTAAAAATCTAATTACAGCAGATACCCTGTCTGTGGCTGCAATGAGGGCGTGCAGAGGATTTACAGTTAGAAAAAGATGCCTAGACTAGACTAAAGACTAGAAGAAATAAGAAAGGCACGAGAAGAAGAAGAAATTTGCAGAAAAAATACAAAGTACTGCTGCACACAATGGCCAGAAAAACACAAACTTAACCCAGAGATTAAACCATACTGGCAGATAAGAGCATATCTTCACATCGCTGGGGACCTTCTAATGAAAGGAGAAAGACTTGTGATACCACAACCTTTAAGAGCTGAAATACTATGAAAATTACATGAAGGACATCAAAATGTAAAGCCAGAGCCCACAAATCAGTTTGGTAGCCTGGCATCTCCTTGCAGATAGGTCAAGTTGTGGAAAGATGTGAGATCTGTCTGAAATACAGATCTCAGTATAGAGAACCGTTAGCGCCAACCAAGGTCCCAGAACGCCCATGGAAAAAGTTGGGGATGGATCTGTGTGAGTGGTTAAAGAAGACTTCCATATTGATTGTGGATTACTTCTCGATATAAATCGAGGTGGCTGAACTTATGTCCACATCGATTGATTCTAAGCTATCAAACAAGCATTTGCCAGAATAGGACTCCTGTGACTGTGGTCTCTGACAGTGGGCTACCATTCTTATCAAAATTTTTGCAGATGAAAGTAGGTTCATACATGTCAAAAGCAGACCCCATTATCCTTAAGCAAATGCTCATACAATTAAAAACCTATGAACAAAGACAAAGCATATAAAGGAAAATTGGAAAAATCTGTTTTGATAACTAAAGTGAATTTCCTTTAAACATTGAAACAATACATTACATTACATATGAGAGCTTATGACTTATTTTATTTTTTCGTAATAGTGCCATCTGCTTAGGGATGGGAGGCAGTGCTCCACTTACCCTTTAATACACTGCTTATATTTCTTAAATAGGGAGCCAGTAAAGTTTGGATTGAATGTACTTTGTCTATTAATTCAAGCTGAAAATTCATTTAATCAACATGTAGCTGAATTATCATAGTCATTCATAAACCACAATTACTACATTTTAGCACAAAATACTTGGTTGTCTATAATTCAGGTAAAGGAATGGGGTTATGTATCTATTACCATCAATGTATAAATAAAAATGTATAATAGCAACCACTATTATTTTATTATTCAGTGTTTATTCACCTCTGCAATGTTACCTACTACAAAACTTCACTTTGGAGTCATCTGAGGTGGCTTAACTGAGAAACATTTCTCTTAATATTACATATTTAGTACATGACTTGTAAATCCTTTATATGAACAAGTAAATTCACTGTCATGTCAATTTGCCACACTGCACGCGGATGATTAACCTATCAAGTGACAGGTCAGAATGCCTTGGAGGGAACAGTCTTTAAAAGCAGTCTGTTACAGGATGGTCTGCATTATCAGAATGGTCAGAGAAACAAAGAATAGAGGTCAATCAATGCATACATTTTACTCTGGTTGGTTCATTGGTTTACACCCAAATGATTTATATAAAATAAAAGTGTGTTATATTATATTCTTGTTCTTCTTATACCTTTGAGTTGCGCCACCACCCTTGAAATTTCTGTGCATATAACAACTGTCCATTCTCATTTTTTAAAGGACATCTGCTGATTTCTTTGTCATCTCTAAGTCATCCTTCAGTACATTTTGTATATTACATCAACCTTTCTTCTGGTACATTCTTTATTTACTTGACCATCTCAGTATTTTTCCTAAGCCAATTCCTATACAGGTACAATTCCGTTACAATGAACTCCCAGGGACCTACAAAAATATTTTGTTGTAACGAAAATTTCATTGAAATGAGATTCTGTATTTGTTACTATAGTGCTTTCTTTAACTTGTGTCCAGGCATTTGCAATCATTTCAATAGCTTCTTTCACGTTAATTTTAATCTCCTCCTGTCTGCAAGTTGCAGCGGGGCGACTTAGAATTAGTGTTGTCAATGTTTGTGCTGAGTGCGTTTTTGTTTCCATCGTCCCGTTTGCTGTTTATCATGTGTGCGTCAGTGAATGTTGTCCCCGTAAATACAGAGGGGACGGATGATGGAGGGAGAACGCAGCCCCAAGATGGAAAGCACCTGTTCACAATTAATCAAGTACAACCAGCTCATCACTATATAACCAATCAGGAGAGAAGAGAAAGGGGGAGAGAGATGGAGATTTCACTTTACAGCTACGAACCAAGTTTACCTGCTGTTTTCCACATCGCGCATTGGATCCAGTTTGTTTTCATTCCGCCGGACTTACTTCAATTCCCTCATCACCAGAGACCCCGGGGTCAGATTACATCATCCACCACACGCTGAGGATTCACGGAGAGGTTTTTCCATTTGTTCTGGGAAATTCAAACACATCACATATCTGTTGACCAGTCATCCACATTCAGGACAGTTATATACTCGGACTCAAGTTCATGATCATTCACTCCTTATTCATTCATTGCAAGGGAGGGTTTGTTATTGTGTATATCTACAGTGTATATATATATATATATATATATATTGTGGACGCGGCTCGGACACAGACAGGCGGACATGTTGTTAATCACCACCACATGTTTATTTTACACTAATATTTACAATATTTACAAGTACACACACACAAACCCCACACAGTCCTGGCCACACAATGCCTTCTCTTCGGGCCGCCTCCACTCTCCTCTCTTGCTTTGTCCTGCTTCCATCCGACTCCAGCCTCGAATGAAGGGAGACGGCCCCTTTTATCTCATCCCGGATGGGCTCCAGGTGTTTCCCGGCACTCCTCCCTGGACACACCCCAGTGTGGCGGAAGTGCCGGCTGTTCTTCCGGAAGCTCTCCGGGTGTCCCTGCTCCTCTTCCCCCCAGCACTTCCTGGTGTGGCGGAAGTGCTGTGGTCCAGGGTCCCCAAGGCATTGGGGCGCCCCGTGGCGGTGACCACGGGCCCCTAGAGGGTTGGGCTTCCAAGCCCTCTACCCGCGGCCCCCAAAACAACCAGGATGGCGGCCCCCACGTGATCCAGGGTGGGCATAGACCCTCTTCCGATCCCTCAAAGCATCCCGGCCGGGTCGTTGCCCCTGGCATCCCTGACAATATATATATATATACAATATATATATATATATATGGTGTTGTCACGTTGTTGCTTTGGTGGTGGTATATACATATATATTTTTTCTAGGTTGGGAATGTGCAGTAGTGTTTTGTTTTTCATTTAATATATTCACTTATTTGACATACCTGTTTTTGCGTGCTTGTGTAAACCATCGATTGAGAGGAAAATTTCATTTGTTAGAGGTACGGCTTAATATAAGATTCACCTCAGTAATTTATCCAGGCCACAAGTCTTGGAGGTGTAGCTGCCGGCTGGGTAAGGGGTCAGCCGTTACAAGGTTATGCTGATGAGAATTTTTCTCAACATTTACTTGCCATAATACACTTTTAGGGTGCAAATGATGCCCAAATCCAATGGCTGAAGCACTGCTGTGCAATTGGGTGGGAGGAATTCAACGCGAACATTATCTAAATGTGGAAGCATGTTGTGTGCAGCACAGTTATCAATCAGAATCCGAATCATCCTTTTCTTCTTCTTCATATTGTGAGGTTTCTGAACTCTTTTGAGACCCTACACTCCCCACCTAACGGGAACAACGTGCTGAAGTGTGTCCTGAACCACGATTGCAGCGTCTGTGGAAGATTGTTTGTCTGTTGCCGGGGCAGGGCAATAGCAGGCTTACAGTGGTGCAGTAAAGCGCCACAGAAACAAATCATAAAAGATTGGGGTCGCGCTATAAGTCCCTGTCTTGCACCCAAAAACACGAGGCTTAGTCTCAGTACTTTAGCAAAACCAGCTTTATTCAGCTTGAAACTGGAACGGCACAGTTATTTATTGTAGCGTGATCTGCCACTCTGCTATACACAGACACAGCAGTCAGGCAGGGTCGTGCAGGTCAGTGATCAAGTAATCCAGTTACCTTGTTATCTGCATTTACAATTTACATGCTCCTAACCTTGCATCACCCATCGAGATCTTTTCTATTTAGTTTGTTGGAGAAAGGCAGCATAGCTGTGAGCCTGCTGTTGCCCCATACAGACAGAGATCGCACTTCAGGTCGCTCTTCAGCGTGCTGTCTAGTTGGGGGAGGTACCAAGAGAGTTTATAAACCTCACACTTTCTTGAATGACTGCCACATTAATAGGAATGTTTCTTGAACAAGCATCACTGAACCACGTCAAACTATTTTTTCGACGTCTTCAAATGCAGCAGTTCACATACGTTTGCGACCTGAGATTTTTCACCTTTTTTTGCTCTGTCTTTCAAGAAAGTTGACAGTGTCGATGGTGAAATTACAAATTCACAGGCAACGTCTTTTTTCTATTTGCTGCAATCAAGAGCTGCAAAAAATTAAAGTTTTTTTTTCCTAATATGAACTGTTATCGTTTTTTCGTGTCTGCTGTTTCTATAGGAGAGTGACAATGAGCAATAAGCAAAAGGTATCACTGAAATCCGCAGGAAACAAAAAAGGCAAAAAAAAAAAAAAAAAAAGTATGAGGAATGTTCGAAGAAATAAAAAAAAAATTACAGTGTTTCTGTTTGGGAATCGTTGTGCACAACTTTTGAATTTCCCCTTGGGGATTAATAAAGTATCTATCTATCTATCTATCTGAGCTGCGGCCACAGAACTAACTGCTCTGCAGATGATTCATTCAGGCATTTTCATAGTAATGAGATTTTTATAGACTCATGTCAGATGTGGAAGCTGTCAGGACCATAAAAATACTTTGTTGTAATGAAAATTTCATTGTAAAGATATTCATTGTAACAGAATTTTACCTGTATTTCAGTGTACATTTTGTTGTTCACTTGATTTTTTGTCTCATTTCCAAGATTTATTAACCCTTTATGCTATTACTTAAACATGAATGCTATGTTACCCTAAAATGATTCTTCCACACTTAGTAACAATACCATTGTTTAACAAGAGGAAATTGGTTATGTGCCATTGTTTTAACCAATTTTTATGTTGACATTGAAGCATTTATATACCTCTGGGTAAATGACAATAAAAAAATAATCATGTTCAGAGATTCCTAACTGCTGCCTACTTCTTTCATTCTTTTAGCACCTTATGGCAGTGGCTACACCCTGGCAACAGTGGCTTTTGGTTTTTCTAGACCAGAGTCCAGTAATACATATCCTTCAGTTTGTCATGTCGGGATGCTTCAGGAATATGGGGTATTTTGCCTGCTGGTATGAGTTACTGGAGTGAGAGCTTGGTTCACATTTACAGCAGTAAGTCAGTCTTGTTCCTGGTGGGTGTAAGACTTGGCCAGGGATGCCTTTTGTCACCAGTTCTGTTTATAATTTTAATAGACAAACTTTTTAGGCATAGGCAAAGGGTGGAAGGGGTCCAATGAGAATGCAACTCTGCTTTTTGCAGAGGACATGGTCCCTTTGGCTTCATTGGTTGGTGACTTCAGGTGTGCACTGGTGGCAATTTGAGTTGGTGGGAGGACTTCAGCACCTTCAAGTTTGAGGTTATGGTTTTCAACTGAAATAGGGTGGAGTGCTCTCTCTTGGTTAGGAACAATGTGCTACTTTAAGTGGAAGAATTTAAGTATCTCTGAGTTGTTTTCACAATTGAGGAAAAAATGAAGTGAGAGATTGACAGGTGAATTGGAGTGGCATCCACAGTTATTTGGATGTTGTTCCAATCAGTCATGGTAAAGAGAGACTGAGCAGAAAGGCAAATCTCTTGATTTGCCTGTCAATCTGTGTTTCTAACCTAACCTATGCCCACAAGCCTTGGGTAGAGACTGAAAGAAATAGTTCATAGATACAAATGGTGGTAATTAGCTTCCTTTACAGGGTGCCTGTGCTCAGCTTTAGAGAAAGGGTGAGGAGTGAAGACATTTAGGATGACCTCAGAGCAGAGCCACTACTACTGCATCTAAGGGAGCCAGTTGAAGTGGCTCTCGCATCTGTTTAGGATGCATCCGTGTGGAGGTGTTTTGAGAACATCAATCCAGTGGAAGACGTTGGGGTTGGAATAGGACATGGAGGAGAGAATGCCTCAGTATCTCCAGGAGTAGGTGAAGGAATTCCTCTGTATCCCCCCAAAGAAGTTGAAGGAGGTGGCAGAAAAATGGATCTATGAGCTTCTTTGCTTAGAATGTTTACCCTACAACCAGAACTGAATACATATAGATTATTATTATTAATACAATTATTATTATTAGTTCAGGTTCTTATTTTTTCTTTTTGTATATTCTTTTTCTGGATACTTTTGAGGGGTTTTTGCTTAATGTCATTCTTTCTTCCATTTATTAATATTTATTGCTTTTGTATTTTGGGCTTTGAATTCTTTAAATTATCTTCAACTTGGCTGAAGTGTGTTGGTGGTTCTGACCTTCTAGTTTGGCAATTATTTGCAAAAGTCACTTTACATTCATTCTTTTTAACAGATCACTGTCCTCAAACAGTAGAGACTGCACTTAAAACTCTTACTTTTACCTAGATGCAACCCGGTTCTAACCATATTCAACAGAATGATATAATCTTTCAACTTGCTATAGTCATAACTGAAGTATACAGTGTAATAACAAAACATTCAATCATAAAGGGTCTGGAGCCCCTCAAAGACAAACACTGTATATTGAAATAGCGCAAAAGACACAAAAATAAAAACATGTGTTAGGTGCAATTTAGTATAGACTTCATCTCAAGTTCACAGTGTCTGTTCAAGATGGCTGCGATTCCGGTTTTGATGGTTCCTTGAAGGAAGATGCGGGTCCAAGTGGATTGACCCAGGAAGTGATGCCATGGGTGGAGGCATGTCAGTCTTCCTTTCTGCAGAGGGGAGAGGAGAAGAGAAATTGTTATTGCCTAGTGCCTTCATGTGTTCTGGGGAAGTAATGCACTCAACCAAGCCCTTAAGTTGTTCCCCAAGCACATGTGTGTGACAGCAGCTATTTCATCTCAAAAACATACAGAGAGTATTTGCCTGAGGTCAAGGAAATAAGAGCTGACTTCTACAACCACATTTAATTTAAAATGACTTCTACAAAGGGTTAATGCTTAGGTTACCTCATGGACGGTGTACACTAATAGAGCGCTATGGCACAAAGGTAGATGTATGCTTCTATGTGTTAAATGGCAAGAATGTCTGCTAATGATAGCTTAAAACTGTTATCCCATTATGGTCTTTTAAAGATTTTTTTTGAATATTTATACAGTGGAACCTCGGTTCACGACCATAATTCATTCCAAAACTCTGGTCGTAAACCGAGTTGGTCACTAACCGAAGCAATTTCCCCCATAGGACTGTATGTAAATACAATGAATCCGTTCCAGACCGTATGAACTGTATGTAAATATACTTTTTTTTAAAGATTTTTAAGCACAAATATAGTTAATTATACGATGGAATGCACATCTAATAGTAAACTAAATGTAAAAACATTGAATAACACAGAGAAAACTTTGAACAACAGAGAAAACTAACATTGCAAGAGTTCGAGCTAAAACCTTATGACCCGATTGCTGTAAACACTTTTTTTTAATGAGTTTTAAGCACAGGGGGAAAAAAAAGAAAATTTGAACAAATCCGAACTTTATTTAAAAACCAACCACAAGCAACCTAGAAAGTAACATTGCAGGAGTTTACATTAATAGCCTTACAACCCGATCTCTGTAAACACTTTTTTTAAAATGAGTTTTAAGCACAGGGAAAAAAGGAACATTGGAAAAATCTGTAATTTAATAAACCACCAAGAAAAGTAACATTGCAACAAATCACGCTATGAACCACTCCTTGTAAACACTTTTTTTAATGAGTTTTAAGCACAGGGAAAAAAAAACGAACATTTGAAAAAAGAGAAAAGTAACATTGCAACAATTCACGCTACGAACTGAAAAATTAACTTTTGAAAAATCCGTAATACAAAAACCATAAACTACAAAGAAAACTAACCTTGCATGAGTCGAGTTCTGGCATGAAGTGAGGAGGAACTGGGTGGAGAGGAGGTTTCAGTTTTGAGGGAGAGTCCAGCTCCGCGATGGAGGGATGTTTTCCTTCAGGTGTTTTCTCTGTTGTGATTTCTTGGGTTTCTGGTGTTTTTAGCTGTTTAGCTGGTGGATCAGTGTGATCAGTTTTTCACAAATTCTTTCGCAGCTTCAGCGTCGGAACTAGCAGCCTCTCCATGCCTTACCACACTATGAATGCCATTTCTTTTCCGAAACATTTCAAACCATCTTCTACTGGCTTTAAATTCCTCACTTTCGGCATTCGTAGAAGGATAGTTTTGCAGCAAATCGCCATGAATCTTCCTGGCTTTCTCGCATAACATCACTTCGCTTACGCTATCCCCCTGAAGTTGCTTCTCATTCAGCCACACTAGCAACAGCTTTTCCACCTCTTCCAGCACTTGAGGCCTCTGTCTGGTTAATGCTGTAACTCCTTTTGCAACATCAGCTACTTTAATAGATTCTTTCTGCTTTAGAATAGTCGAATCGTAGATTTTGACTTCTTGTACTCGGCGGCAAGATCAGTAACACGAACGCCACGCTCAAACTTTTCAATAATTTCTTTCTTTACTTCGATTTCAATTTTCTTCAAAACTTTCTTCTCACCACTCTTCACTTGCTTGGAAGCCATGGTTAACTGCAAAAGCACACGAAATGCTGTAGAGTACAAAGAGATCACAGGTAAAGCACGCACGTCTGACTGAAAGCAATGAACAAGGAGTGGCTCAACACGTGCTTAAATACAGTAATCGGCGCGTACAAACCAGAAGGGAAATGGAATAGAGCACAAAGAGTTCACAGTGAAAGCACGCACATGCAAGCATGCACGTCTGACCGAGAACAATGCAACACGTACGGAAATCATCGGCGCGCACATACCGAAAGGGAAACTGGCTTGTTCGTATGCCGAGTGTGTGGTCGTGAACCAAGCCAAAAGTTTGGCGAACTTTTTGGTCGTAAACCGAGTTGTACGTGTACCGAGATGTTCATGAACCGAGGTTCCACTGTATCAGTAACCACTAAATACTAGGCATTTGTCGCAATTCAAGGGCAACTCTTTTTTTTAAGAACCATTGATTCATATTTTTATGTAAAAACTATGTACTAACTCCAGCGCTTGTATTACAGGTTTCAGTTCCTTATTATTATTATATATTTGGATAACCCTTTAATCAAAGGTCCATTGATTTTTTTAAATAGTTGGAGCACAGTGCAAATAACAGTGAGATAAAGGAAGGAATGGAACCAGCAACCAAACAATTAAGGTCCACTATCTTAACCTCTATACATCATTGCCTTTTCTTTCCATGGTGCCTTTTTACTTTCCCTGGAAGCAGAAGGAGTGCCAAGTACACTAATAGACAGTCCCCATCTACCTTTTTTTACTCTTACTCTGGCTATATCACATACTAGTGAACTTTCTCATAAGTGACACATTTGTCTGTTGTGAACGTGCTTTTTAATATATCCTTTTTATGGTTAACTGATTGGGGCCTCACTGATCACATGATTAGAAAGGTTCAGTGTATAAGATATTCAGCCATATTTTTGTGAAGCACACTGACACCTAATAGCTAAATGAACTGTACCAAGATGATGTCTACATGTTTTCTGAACACTAGAATTACTTATGCTTTCCTAGAAAAGAATGTTTATTAAAAAAACTCATATAAAGCAGATGTGATCAGGGGAAAAATACAGTGTAGCAAAGTAAATGATAAGGCTTACCCTAAGTTGTATGGCTCGTGGTTGTTTGGAAACATGCATTCCCACCTTTCTCTCTTCTTAAAATATCTCACAAACAATCTCTCATTTAATTCCTCATCTCTTGCTCCAAATCCTGATCACCATTCCTCTGCACCAGTAATCCTTTACTGAATGTGCCTTCTAACTCTTGAATCCTTTCACCCACTGACAAAACTTGCTTAGAATGACAAAACTGATTTCAGGGTCTGAGAGAAACTTGAAAGGTAGAGGCCACTCAAACACATTGCATTCTGTTAATCTTTGGTAGTTTTGCACTCCTCAATGCTGAATTAGTAATTCCTTCCTGGTATCTTATTCAACATGGGATATCTCTGCTGCTTGCCAAGTTTCCCTTACCATTCCCTGTCTCAGAGAATTCAGAAAAAGGCCCCCCACAGTACATAAATGACTTACTGCCCCCAAGCTTTTTCTGTATGTGTGTGCAGAGATTATACTTTCTTGTGGAAGGCCCCTGCTGAGACTGTCCCAGGCCCTGCTAAAGTCTCTTGCCAGCTGAGCAACCTGTAATAATAAACATTAAAGTTTTACTCATCCATCTTTTTTCTGAACATCTTCATTTAAATGTAAGGTTGTTGAAAACCAGAATTATGCTATAAATATATTTATGTAATGTATAGTTAGAATAAGGAATAAATGATAAATAGCAGAAGGTATAATGGTAGTAAAACATTTAGCAATTCGGAAATGACCATATTGATTTATTGTTAGTTGAATTTAAAGCAACATCTGCCATACCCATGAATAAAGAATACATGAAAGGCAAAAATTGTATGAATCAAAATGAATGAGTTCAGGACTCATGTTGAGTTTTTCTTTATACTCTACTTTCTTTTTTCTTTTCATCTCCTGCGACTCATTCATTCGAACACCTTTCTGTTTTCCTTCCTTATTTTCTAGGGCTGTAACTGTTTAAATTACACAACGAGAAATTCAATACCATGAATTGTGCCCTTTATCCCTTCTGTCTGGATCTCTAAACCACAAGGACAATTTCAATTCATCTGTTACCTTTTGCTTTTTTCAGGTTTTATTTCTGGATTTTTTTTTCATGCATTAGTAGCAATGAATAGTCACTTGAGTTTGAGACCTCAATTGTAAAAGGTCTTCCTGTTTTTTTTCCTTTAACTATATATTGTTCTCAGTTTTATGTTTATCTATTTGTTAAAACCTAGGTGTTACATGAAATCATCAATCCTTGATTCACTATTCTATTGCTATAGGTGTTTGAATACACCATTTCATTAACATGAACCTTCTACATTGTTAGATGGTATAGGACAATGTGTAGGTCTATTTGTCTGCTTTCATATTTTTTTGTGTTTTCATAAATTTCATATATTATCTAATGTTTCTTATTTTCTTTGAGTTCTCAGCAACTGGCATTAAATAATGTTTTAATTCATGAGTGTCTGATCTCTGATTTGTGTAAATTATCAATAGCTTTGCTTAATTCTCCTCATCCTTCTTGTGCTCAATATTGTACAACATTCTTCTCTGGTTTGGAGTATGTCTCCAAATTGCCCACAGTCCAATTATAGATCTTCACAAAAATACCCACCAATAGCTACATTTGTTCTGGTGTCCAGCAACTTCTTTACAACAATTATGTAGCATGACACAGTAGGTGAAACACTGAGCTGGTAGGAATTTTTTTTTTTTAACAAGCTCAGTTAACTGTAAGATTCCAACAGTGACACTGCCACTGAGACATGTAAATAAACTAAGCAAACTTTAAATTTATAGCCATGCATACATTCAAATGGTCAGATATCAATTTCTTTAAACATTCCTATGGAACTGTGCCCAAGAATGGAGTTTACTTTAGCAATTCTGAGATTGAGAAATGGGGCAATGAACAAAATGTTCTGTATTCTAATGTTTTTTTATTTTATTAAAATCAAATAACATTCCATACAAATAAATCAAGTTTTACTAAAATAGGTTCAAAACAAATCAACCCCCCTGTATTCTAACTTAACTCCTTCTCTTACCTGAGTCTGTGCAATCTCACCATTAATGTCAACAAATCCAAGGGGCTGGTCATAGACTGCAGGAAGCAGAAGGTGGACCACACTTCCACTTGCATTGGAACAGCTGCTGCGGAGATGGTGAGCAGCTTTAAATTTCTTTCAGTGATTATAACTGATGAACTGAAATGGGCCCATTTTGACTCTTGTCAAGGAGGTTCACCCAGACATTTCTTCATCTGTTCTCATGAACTTCTACAGTTGCTCTTTTCTCACTGCATACACACCATTCTGGGTATGTCACCTAATCAGCTCAAGATCATTGTCAAAAATTGAGAAACCCATTTTGGTAGATTAGAAATTTTTTTGGGTTCATGACCTTTTTTCAATTTTGGAAGCTTAATTTTCAAGCTCAGTGCAGTGCAGAAGCCGCTTTGTCCAAATTTTTGATTTGACTAGTAAACAAGTGCAATTAGATAGTCTTGGTTTCGATACTCTGGTTTTGCCTTGACTCACTTTTCATTTTAGTGTTTGGCTCTGGTAAAATAATAGAATTTTTGGTGAATGACAACTACGATTACAGTTAAATTCTCTGTCCTGCAAAACAACTCAGACCCCTTACAAAAGGCTTTTTTTGGTTTTAGATTCCTTTTTCTGCCTTTGATTTTATTCCCAACTGAAAGGTGTGCTTCCTGGTCAGCTGCTTCAAACGTCATATAGTACTTGCTCTTAAACACTCATTACTAAAAGACTACTGAGGGCATTCAGTTTAGGGAAAATACTGGTTAAGGCATCTGCACTGTGGAGCTGTCTCGATGGTTTGTGTTCTTGCAGCTGGATTACACTAATAAAGCATGACTGAACATGGCGAAGACAGCACAGAATATTACCAGCATCCAGCTGCCTTCTTATCATGACACATGCAACACCTGAAAGGCAAACAGTATAATTAAAGACCTCAACTATCCTGCATAGTCAATTCAAGAACAATTTCTATTTGCAGGACATAAAGTTACTGAACAGAAAATCACAATAATAAATAAGTCAAGTGGCTTTATTATCATATCATCCATACATAGTACTGCAGCATTGAGTAACATTTCCGGGCACTGTGGTACAAGATGTACATAAACACAGGACAAGTGCAAGACAAGTAAAGAGCTATACTATACTATAAATAGACAGATAATATAATAGGTAAGTGAATAGATAGTAATAATTTGAAATAGATAGTACTACATAAAGAAACAATAAAAACAAATAATAATACGAAGCAACAGTAGTAGCAAGTGTAACAAATGTACTGTATATAAATAAGCTACTAGGAACAGATCTAAGGGGAGAAGAGGCAGCTCAGAGTCCAGAAGGCCAAGGGATAGAAGCTGTTGCAGAACTGTATTGTTCCAGTACCTTCTGCCAGGTGGAAGTCATACAAACAGACTGTGGGAGAGGTGGGATGCAAATTTAACACTTTATAAATATGTCTTTAATGGAGGGTAGAGAGGTCTTAATAATCTTTTTTTGCTGTGTACACTACACATTGTAGGAACTTACAGACAGAGAGTTTGTAGTTTCCAAACCATGATGCAGGGGGTCAGAATGCTCTTGATGATACATCTGTAAGATATGGTGGGAGGCAGGCTTGCATTCTTCAGCTGTTGAAGGAAGTTTAGTCAATATTCCGTCTACTAGGCTATGGAGGTGGTGTTTATTGATACAAATACACATGTATACATGAAAATGCCATTATTTGAAAATGCTATGTGATTTTTTTTTTCTGATCTTGCCAAATCTCCGTGTTATGGTGCATAGTACTGAGAATGCAGATAAACTGCTTCTTGTTGGCTACATACACCATCAGCATGGCACTGCCATATCGAAACACATTCTATGCGTGGAGAATGACTCGCTTACTGTAGTGACTTCAGCTGCAGGTGGAAGTTCCCGTCCCACTTTATGGTGCAAAGCAGAGTTGTGTTGCCAGCAAAAGTGACATGAAAAAGTTCTCTGTTGTTACTGTTCTGCCTTTGTCCAGAAACGGTTCCATAAGTTTTATGACCACAGTCTTGGAAAGCCTCTCTCCCGTGAGACGACTGTGATCTTTACCTAAATAATGAGCGGCATTGCACATGTACTTTGTCTCCAAATCTTCCGCAATCCAAAACTTTATGCCAGATTTGTTAGACTTGGTTGAGATGTATTGCAAAAAAGGACAACAGACCTTGGTTGGAAAAAAAATCAACTGCTCATTAATAGTAATATGTTGTCCTGGGTTGTAACTCAAAACAGTTCTCAACAAAACGTTGCCAGATGTCTGATATTGCAGCAAATTTGTCGTTTTTCACATGTCCTGCATGAGTGTCTTTGTCAAAGCACAAATGCCACATGATAGTCTGATAGAAGTCACGGGGCATCGTATCTTTGTTTGCCGGTACAACAAATAGTTCTAACCAGGCATCAACCAGAGCACCAACTGTGGTCATCGCTGCTCTTGTGAAAAGAATGGAGATAAACAGTATCAACTCAGAGAGGGACAGGCAAGTTCGTTGTATCATGTGAATGTGACTGAGAGAATAAAACTGAATAATAAAAAAAGTTAACTTTTACAGGTAGCAAAAATTTACACCGGGTGTTACAGACTCAAATCAAATGTATGTTTCTATTAAATAATAGTAACTCACTACTCGAAGCTGGGAGAACCTGGGCTCGAACCCATAACCTCTTGATTACAAGGCAACAGTTCTTACCTCTACGCCAGCCAAGCAGACATTTTGGCTCCCTGTCGATTGATATTTGAGCTTGGGTTTTTACTCATTGACAGCAACATGTAAATTGAATGATTTCTTTTTCTTGTTATATTCTTGCATAAAAGCACACTTTTTTGTGAAAATGTTTATTGATATTTGGACTTCAGTCTTCAAAACATTATACACTTCACATCAGCATTTTGTCATTATTACTAAAACATGAAAAAAGTTTCTGATTTAGTTATGTGTTCAACATTTCTTGCCTCACATTTCCTGTCATCCTACATTTATCCAGATTGTTGTAGACACGGAACACAAATAAAATGTAAGTACAGTGATCCCTTGCTATATCGCACTTTGACTTTCGCGGCTTCACTCCATCGCGGATTTTATATGTAAGCATATCTAAATATATCACATATTTTTCGCTGGTTCCCGGATTTCTGCGGACAATGGGTTTTTTAATTTATGGTACATGCTTCCTCAGTTGGTTTGCCCAGTTGATTTCATACAAGGGATGCTATTGTATGAAATGGCTGAGAAGCTACCCAATCAGATCAAGTATTATGTAGTAAATAAAACTCCTCAATGATATACGATATGCTTCCTGCGCGGTGCTTCGCATACTTAAAAGGCCGAACGGCACCTATTGATTTTTGATTGTTTGCTTTTCTCTCTCTCGCTCTCTGACATTCTCTGCTCCTGATGGAGGGGGTGTGAGCAGAGGGGCTGTTTGTACTCTGGCCTAGAGGATATGGACGCTCCTTTAAAAAATGCTGAAAGACTACCTTCATATTGCTCCCTTTTGGCTGCTTTGTCGGGCGGTGCTTTGCATACTTAAAAGCACCTATTGATTTTTGATTGTTTGCTTTTCTCTCTCTGTCTCTCTCTCTCTCTCTCTGAGACTCTCTGCTTCTGACACACACTCCTTTGAAGAGGAAGATATGTTTGCATTCTTTTAATTGTGAGACGGAACTGTCATCTCTGTCTTGTCATGGGGCAAAATTTAAACTTTTGAAAAAGAGACAAATGTTTATTTGCAGTGTTTTAAAGTCCCTGTCTCTACAACCTCCTGTGTTTCTGTGCAAATCTGTGACACAAGCGTGACAATATAAAAATAACAATATAAACGTATAGTTTTTACTTCGCGGATTTTCACCTTTCGCGGGGGGTTCTGGAACACAACCCCTGTGATCGAGGAGGGATCACTGTATGCCAAATTATTTACCCTATAAAATTCCAGACACCTCACACCCAGATAAAGAGACTTGAGCTAGGAGAACTTCAGGTGCGTTGGTGGGGGACGGGATAGCAGGCTGCTTGCTGCTTGTGCTGATTGACACATTTGCAAAACAAGGATTTAGATGAAGAGGTGCAAAGGAATTTAAGGTGGCTCGGAATTATGACTTTTTTCGTAGGCTCCAGGGATCCTAATGTTAAACAGCCTATTCATATTATTAGTTGGATATCTTCTAATTCTGTTGTCATGCTGTTATAGAGTAAGACCACTTACTTTCTGTAGTAAGGTGGATTGTGACCAATCTCTTGGTGGGGATAGAAGTATACTAGCCCAGTTGAATTATGGAACACCCATCAGTAGAGTTATTATCTTGTAGTGTATCTGTTTACATCACTGTGTGCTCT
This sequence comes from Polypterus bichir lapradei, assembly GCA_026402145.1. Classification (NCBI taxonomy): domain Eukaryota; kingdom Metazoa; phylum Chordata; class Cladistia; order Polypteriformes; family Polypteridae; genus Polypterus; species Polypterus bichir. The sequence continues at coordinate 9,896,477 of JANRMT010062831.1, forward strand.
GGGGTGAGAGAATTGCTAGGTCACACAGCATTGCTGGTTACCATGGCTTTAAAGGCTGCAATAAATGTCCTTTAGCCTCCAACAGAGTGAAATAGGCATGTATGTGTCATTTATGCTTGTTATTTGCCTTCAGATGTAACCTTAATATGGATACAGACATAATATTGGTTGACACTACTTTTGCAGAGACCATTCTGATGTAAAATTGATAAAACCATCCAGACTTGGAAAGATCTGATAAGGCTATACTTTGGGCATAGAACAGAGAGAAAACTAATATGCACTTAATACAGGTGATCTTTTTGCTATTTAAGTTGATAGAACAACAAAGTAGCATATACTGAGCTGAGAATAAAGAAACAAAAACAAAAAAAAACCCACGGAATTGGAGGTTTCACCATCTTGAGGGTTTGGATCTGTACATCCTCGAATGTGTTCATTACGTGTCATTGAACGTCTTCATTTTTAGCAGCATAGTATGCATTTCTTTTTTATATATAAATCAGTTAGAAAAATGCAGTTTTTAAGGTGTTTCACATTAAGAAAAGAAAATTAAGTAAAAAATTATTTGAAAAAAAATATTTGACAAGTTGATAGTAATTACATTGATAAAGTATGCAAAATTAATTCATTCTAATTTATATATATTTTGAAATTATATGTATATTTTATATATATTTTGATTTTAAATTGGTAAAAATTAAATAACGAATGCTAATATAAAGTCAGAGAATTAATCTGAGTAACAACCTTGGCCATTAGTTATCATAATTACTTATATATGCACCTCTTTATATTCATAGACAGATATGTATAAAAGTACTATTTAAAATATGCAAATAAAAACGTTAACCAGGTTTATTAAACTGTATTCGTGTAAGAAATACTTATTAATTGAATTGATTACATGTGATAATTATCATATGAATATGTATCTATTTAGCCATATTTAGTGATACAGTACATTTAATACTTCTTTTCCCACATTACAGCTGTGCAGGAAAACCACTCCTAGTGGACTAATCACTAATATATCCAATATTTTTCAGGCTTCCAAAGAGCTAACATAGCAGAAGCAATGTCAATAGATTTTCCGTATAAATGGTTCAAATAATCCAGTCAAAGATGAAGTGAATCAATAAAAAAACAAGACGTGGAGAAAAACAAAATCATAACATTGATAATATTTTCCATAATCCAAGCACTTTAATCTAATCTGAACCAAATTAAAACTGTAGCCTTAGCTATGTCCAGTTTTGTCCCAGCACAGTCTGTTAAAACATTTAATCGCAATAGGAGTGAATGCTACTGATATGTAGTCCTTGAGACAGTCTACATCAGGCATGTCAAACATGCGGCCCCCGGGTCGCATGTGGCCTGCAACAGAAATCTATGCAGCCCGCATGACAGATCCTAGTTAGCACTGAACTTATACAAAATGATTACTATCGTTTGTGACTGAATCGTTCTGCATCTTCGGTGTTACTTATTGACTTTTCTTACTTCTGCCTTCTGACAAAAGCACGTTTTCCAATGGCATTACGGTACCAGAAACGTCATCTGCTAGTATAGCCACGAGCCTTGACCAAAGTTAATGAGCCTCAACATCACAACTGAAGTGCTAGGCAGCAGCGGGCAGCAGGGGTGGCCTTAGGCATGTACAAATATATACGCCAATATATACTGAATATAAAACAGAAAGAGAAAATAACGGCACACCTGACGGCAATGTGGCTAAAAAACATTGTGTTTCTTGTTAATTAGTAAGCTGTATTTACTAATGTCACTAGAGTCGGAGCAGTAACCTATATGTAGTATTATAACGTTCTGCCGTATATGAGAATATCATGGGCCGCCACTTGGTTTACAAGTTACGGACACACGCATATAGAAGTGTGTCATGAGCACGAGGCGGCTATGCAGTGTCCGCAATGGATGTGGCCATCCGCCGTGCTTAAGATACCATATTGACATTGGCGGGCGAAGGGGTCACCGATTCTTTCTCTGCCCAGGGCAGGCACGAGCCTAGAGCCGCTCCTGCTAGGCTACACTACTGGCTGGGCTGCTGAGACTGGCCACTGGACAGAACTGACCATCACGAGTAGTAATAGCCCGCATATTTTCATATTTTTTGCTCTAGTTTTATGTAATTATGTGCTAGTATTGTAACAAACAGTTAGTGCAGACTACAGCTGAAGATCTGAAGTGGACGCGAGAAGTTGGTGAGTTGTTTATTAACATATTTTTGTGATTTTGAGTTTGTAAAATTAGTGTAGTTCAGGTGGCTTTTTGCATATCGGCTTATGTTACAATATAAACTTTGAAGTAAACTTAGTAAAGTAAAATTAGTAAGATTTGTTTTCCAACTTGAATTACTGAGCAATGAATTCAGTGAGCGTTTTCGTGATTTCAGTTCACACAAACAGGACTTTGCGCTGTTCTCTTACAACGTTGAAAATGCGCCTGAGAATATCCAAATGGAATTGATTGAACTGCAGTCAGATTCTATTCTGAAGGCAAAATACAACGAAGTTGGTGTGCCAGGCTTGTATACTTACCTGCCACCCTCGTATGTGCAGATCCTTAAGTTGACATTGACAGTACTGTCTATGTTCAGAAGCACTTACCTTTGTAAGCAATTGTTTTTGTTAATGAAAGGTACCAAAACCCCACATCGCTCAAGACTTACTGTCGAGCACCTTTCATCCGTCATAAAAGTTGCAGCTGCACAAGATTTCAAGCCTGATATTGACAAACTGGTTACTAGCAAGAGATGCCAAGTGTTGGGACAAAAGAAATACTGTAGATCTCACACTGTAAGACTCCTATATAAGCAATGCATATAATATAATTATAATAATATAAGGACCTAGCTAAGAGGCTAAGACTCTAATTGTACGCTGTTGTACGGAGAGTGTATGTAAATAAATTGCTTTTCTTTAAACTTTAAGTGTTACACTTTTTAAAGTTTTAGGTATTGGAAAGAAAGCTACAGCAACTTTGTATAATAATATTTGTTACAGTGCGGCCAGCTGACACACGTATGGCAGTCAAAGCGGCCCACCAATGGTAGTGAGTTTGACATGCCTGGTCTACATTTTACAGGGATAGTTTTTTCTAATTTTGAAACAAGTGGGGACTATAGATTATTTTAATGAACTACTAAAAATGTACATAACACCAACAGTTAATTGGCTACTACATATTTTTAAAATATGCCCTCACGCACTATACGGACAGGTTACTTTCCTACATTGACTAATTTAAATGTCCTCTTTACATCATCCTAAGAAACACAGATGATGTGACTGTCTCAAAGACCATTACAACATGTGTAAAGCAGAAACTGTGGTGGGTATTACAGGTACGTGCACTGTTAAAAGCCCATAATACTGTCTTTAGATCAGGTGATAAGGTAATCCTCAGGACAGCAAGAAAATTTGCAGCTACTTTCAGGACACCAGAGACACATGGCACATGAGGCAGGGAATCCAAACTATCACACATTATAAGACTACACTGCCTGTCTGCAGTGGTGATGCGTCCCTTCCAGGTGTTCTAAATCAGTGGTCCCTAACCTTTTTGACACCAAGGACCACTTTACTAGAAGCAAATTTTTCCAGGGACCGGTTGGGGGTGACCGGAGGTCTTGGAGCGGGTTTGTAGGGCAGTTTTATACACAATTTACATTACATTTCTATTATTATTAAGTTATAATATCGTAATAGAAATTAGACAACTTACCATAATGCAGAATCAGTGGGAGCCCTGAGCTTGTTTTCCTGCAACCAGACGGTCCCAACTGGGGATGACACGTGAAGTGTGTTGTTTATGTTCAGTCTATTCCGTAATCTCGTTTTGGTTGCTGTAACTGCAGAAAACGCTGCCTCACAAAGATAGGATGTTGGAAATGGAAGCAGACTTTTCAGTGCTTTTGTGGCAATTTCAGGATATTCCGCCTTGACTTTAATCCAAAACGTATGGATATTTTAAGTTTTTTCAGACATACTTTTAAGGCCACCATCATTTGCAGCCTCAAGCAGTTGATACTCTCCAAGCACAGACAAAGTTGATTCACCTGGCTTATTCACAAATGGGTCATGGATCCATTCCTTCCCATTTTGGGGGTCTTTTCTGGTTGGGTGTAATGCTCAAATTCTATTGAAAGCTGAAATAGGTGATCATACACCATCTGGGAGAAAGAAGGCCCTGGCTTGGTATCTTTAACAACCTCTGCAAATGTTTGAAACATATCAAAAATCCCAATGTTCACTCGTCTGCTCCATAAATCAAGTTTGGCTTTGAATGCAGCCAATTTATCTGCCAACTTGAACAATGGGTATTCTCTGTCTCTGCCCCATGTGCTGCTGCTCCACCGCTGCCTCAGATTTTCTTCCTCAGGCTCCTCCAGCACTGCTCAAGCCTGGCTGTATACTGAGTCTACAAGGTGAGTAAAGGTGGGGTGCCCGATAGTGTCTGTATGCCTGATCATATTGTGAGGTTTCTGAACTCTTTAGGGATTCCCCCCACCCAATGGGAACGTCACGCTGAAGTGTGTCCTGAAGCGCGATTGCCGTGTCCATGTAAGATTGTTTGTCTGTTGCCGGGGCAGGGCAACAGCAGGCTCACAGCGCTACAGTGAAGCGCCACAGAAGCAAATCCTAACAGATTGGGGTCACGCTATAAGTCCCTGTCTTACACCCCAAAACACGAGGCTGAGTCTCAGTACTTTAGGAAAACCAGCTTTATTCAACTTGAAACAGGAACAGCACTATTATTTATTGTAGCAGGATCTGCCACTCTCCTATAAACAGACACAGCTATCAGGCAGGGTTGTGACCAGGTTAGTGGCCAAGTAATCCTGTTCCCTGCATGTACAATGTTCCTTGCATCACTCATCGAGATCTTTTCTGTTTGCTTTGGCGGAGAGACACAGCAGAGCTGTGAGCCTGGCAACAGATAAACAGTCTTCCACAGATGCGGTGATTGCACTTTGGGATGCTCTTCGGCATGTTGTCCCGTTGACGGAGTTCCCAAGAGAGTTTAGAAACCTCACATTTTCTTGAATGAGTGCCGCATTCATAGGAATGTTTCTTGAATGAGCATCATTGAACCATATAAAAACTGTCTTCAAATGCAGCAGTTCACATATATTTGAACCTGAGATTTTTTTTTTTTTGCATATAACATAGACCTATGCATTGCATTTGTCATTCCAACAGATTGCATATCACAGCCATTGTTTTTTTGTGTCTGCCGTTTCTATAGGAGGGTGACAATGAGTTAAATTCCAATGGATGTTTTTCAAATGTTGACGAGCAATAAGCAAAAGGTATCACTGGAAACCACAGAAAACAAAAACAACAAAAAAAAATAGTACGGGGAAAGTTCGAAGAAAAAGTTTTTTTACAATGTTTCTGTTTGGAGATCGTTGTGCAAATGTGCACAACTGAGCTGCGACCACAGAACTAACTGCTCTGTGGATGATTCATGCAAGCATTTCAAGGTCACTTCATTATAATGAAAGTATCTGCTGAATGTACTTTGTTGTAATGAGATTTCTATAGACTCGTGTCATACAGGGAAACTGTCGGGACCTTAAAAATACTTTGTTGTAATACACTCTCATCTCGGTCTCTCTCCTCTCTCTGCACCGCTGCAAAGCCCGCCTGCCTAGCGTTCTGAAAAGGGTCCTCAGTGAAGGGGGCGGCCATTTTGCTGTAGCCCTTCACTGAGTAAGTCTCCGTTGCTGGCAGTTCTGTCACGTCCCGGATGTCAGAAGTTCTAAATATGTGTAGTTTGATGCCCTGAATGATATACCTGTGAAGAAGTCCATCCTTCTCACAAGGAACAGGTATTGTGTTTGTCCACAACTGATGTAAGAAAATCTTTGTTGAATGTAAGCCCATGCAAAACTGCTTCTCCAGAACACATACATGGCGGAGTGCTCACGGAATATGCAAACCCATTGATGGGTATATTTACAGACATTTTTAACATTTCTGTGAGGCAGGCAGTCATCCTCCAAGTGCTTCAAAACAACCACAATCATACCCATGCTGAAGAAGTTTTCTATCTCTTGCCATATAGCACTCACAGTGGTCATCATGAGATAGATAGATAGATAGATAGATAGATAGATAGATAGATAGATAGATAGATAGATAGATAGATAGATAGATACTTCATTAATCCCTAATGGGAAATTTACATATTCCAGCAGCAGAATACTGATAAAAACAATATTAATTAAATAATGATAAAAATGTACTGCAAGTTAAAAAAAAGCAAGGTGGAGAGTGTGAGGCAGGTATAACAGTCAATAACACTGTATAATGTTAATATTTACCCCCTGGATGGAATTGAAGAGTCGCATAGTATGGGGGAGGAACGATCTCCTCATTCTGTCAGTGGAGCAGAACAGTGACAGCAGTTTGTCGCTGAAGCTGCTCCTCTGTCTGGAGATAATACTGTTCAGTGGATGCAGTGGATTCTCCATGATTGACAGGAGCCTGCTCAGTGCCCGTCACTCTGCCACAGATGTCAAACTGTCCAGCTCTGTGCCTAAAATAGAGCCTGCCTTCCTCACCAGTTTGTCCAGGCGTGAGGCGACCCTCTTCTTTATGCTGCCTCCCCAGCACACCACCGCGTAGAAGAGGGTGCTCACCACAACCGTCTGATAGAACATCTGCAGCATCTTATTGCAGATGTCGAAGGATGCCAGCCTTCTAAAGAAGTATAGTCGGCTCTGTCCTTTCTTGCACAGAGCATCAGTATTGGCAGTCCAGTCCAATTTATCATCCAGCTGCACTCCCAGGTATTTATAGGTCTGCACTCTCTGCACACTGTCACCTCTGATGATCATGGGGTCCATGAGGGGCCTGAGCCTCCTAAAATCCACCACCAGCTCCTTGGTTTTGCTGGTGCTCAGTTGTAGGTGGTTTGAGTTGCACCATTTAACAAAGTCCTTGATTAGGTTCCTATACTCCTCCTCCTGCCCACTCTTGATGCAGCCCACCATAGCAGTGTCGAATTTTTGCACGTGGCAGGATTCAGAATTGTATTGGAAGTCCGATGTATATAGGCTGAACAGGACCAGAGAAAGCACAGTCCCCTGCTACGCTCTTGTGCCGCCGACCACAATGTCAGACCTGCAGTTCCCAAGACGCACATACTGAGGTCTGTCTGTAAGATAGTTCACAATCCATGCCACCAGGTATGAATCTACTCCCATCTCTGTCAGCATATCCCTAAGAAGCAGAGGTTGGATGGTGTTGAAGGCGCTAGAGATGTCCAGAAATATAATTCTTACTGCACCACTGCCTGTGTCTTCCACTCCCACCTTCTCCTGGTATGCGAACTTCAGAGGGTCGAGGGCATAGCAGACCTGTGGCCTCAGGTGGTGAGGCAGCAGCCACTCCATGGTCTTCATCACATGTGACATCAGGGCGACAGGCCTGAAGTCATTCAGCTCACCAGGAACGTGATACCTTTGGGACTGGGGTGATGCAAGATGTTTTCCAAAGCCTTGGGACTCTCCCCTGTTCCAGGCTCAGGTTGAAGATGCTCTGTAGAGGACTCCACAGCTCCAACGAACAGGCCTTCAAAAGTCGTGGCAATACTTCATCTGGACCTACTGCTTAGATGGCATGAAGTCTTCTCAGCTCTCTGTTTACCTGGGCTGCTGTAATTGTGGGTGGAGAGAAACTCTCTCCTATGCTGGTATCAGCAGAAGGATGGGTGGAGAATGCAGTACTCTGAGGTGAGAGTGAGAGTGGGTTAGGGTGGTTAAACCTGTTAAAAATGTTGTTCATCAGGTTGGCTTTCTTCCTGTTCCTCTCGATGGAGGCACCCCGCTTTGAGCTGCAGCCAGTGATGATCTTCATCCCATCCCACACTTCCTTCATGCTGTTATTCTGCAACTTTTGCTCCAGTTTTCTCCTGTACTGCTCCTTTGCCGCCCTGAGCTGGACTCGGAGCTCCTTCTGCACACGCTTGAGCTCATGCTGATCACCACATTTAAAAGCCCTTTTCTTCTGGTTCAAAAGGCCCTTGATGTCACTTGTAATCCATGGCTTGTTGTTAGCATAGCAGCGTACTGTTCTTACTGGAACTACAATGTCCATACAGAAGTTGACGTAGTCAGCAGTGCAGTCAACAACCTTCTCAATGTTCTCACTATGTGACAACTGCAGGATATCCCAGTCTATAGTTCCAAAGCAGTCTCTCAGAGCCTGCTCTGCCTCAGGGGGCCACTTCCTGAATGAGCGTGTGGTTGAGGGTAGCTCCCTCACTCTTGGTTTGTAGTGAGGATGAAGCAAACCAGGTTATGATCTGCTTTCCCAAGCACAGGCAGCTGGGTGGCGCTGTATGCATCCTTAACATTTGGGCCTGCCTTGCGCCCTGTGTTGGATGGGATTGGCTCCAGCAGACCCCCGTGACCCTGTAGTTAGGATATAGTGGGTTGAATAATGGATGGATGGATAAAAAGGATAACATTTTTGTGACACAGAGGGGTTAACTGATACAATTAATTTATTTTATCTGTCCTTTATAACTTCGTAGTAAATTAGAAAACTGACTTTTTTAATTAAGTGGAGAATGCAGAAATGCAGTCAAATCAGGGTCAATCCTAGAAGTGGATGCCTGATATAATGCAAAAATTTCTTAAACAATGTGTCAAAATAGAGCACATACAATACAGTCATCAGTCAGTCATTTTCCAACCCGCTATATCCTAACACAGGGTCATGGGGGTCCGCTGGAGCCAATCCCAGCCAACACAGGGCGCAAGGCAGGAACAAACCCTGGGCAGGGAGCCAGCCCACCGCAGGGCACACACACACACACACACCAAGCACACACTAGGGACAATTTAGAATCGCCAATGCACCTAACCTGCATGTCTTTGGACTGTGGAAGGAAACCCACGCAGACACGGGGAGAACATGCAAACTCTACGCAGGAAGAACCCGGGAAGCGAACCCGGGTCTCATAACTGAGATGCAGCAGTACTACCACTGTGCCACCATGCTGCCCCACATACAATACAACCATTAAAATAATTAAAAATATCAGTCATAAACTTTGGCTAATAATACAGTGTTGTAAACTTATGCTTTAAGTTTGCACTGAGGAAAAAATGATTTCTTCACATAATTGTCATAGGTAACATCTGCTTTCTCCCAGTATTTTTATAATTATGCAACATTTTATTATTTTCACAGAAATCACCAGTGCTTAATGACCCTGTAATTGCAGTCAGCGGGAAGACAAAAACAAAGAAAAGTTTATATGAAAAATATTTAAATATTCTATACTTGAAATGCTCTAGACACATGCATTTGATGGATGTAAATGCAAAGTTCCAAAAGTCCAAAAACTGTCAAACTGAATGCCCATTTGTATTCACATTTAGTAGCATCACAGATATGATGAGCACATTCTTTTTACAGACAGCAGACAAGTAAGCATTTTCTGGTTTTAAATGCAAAGTAGTTGCTTTCAGAAATTCTTATAAGCAATTTGCATAAGTAATTGAGTAATAAATAACACATATTTAAAAGCATCCTTAAATGGTGTTAGTCTGTAAAAAAGAGACAGATATTTTGGTTTAATGCACTAAAAAGAGATTCAGATGTATTTCAGTTCACTTTTGGGGTTGTTGTGCAGTTTTCAGAACATGTTTTTATATAGAAATAAACACTGACCCTTTCACAACCAGAAAGAAAACATAACAAAGAATTCTCTACCTCATTGTAATAGCTACCAGTTTTTTCATTTTAGGGTACCAGTGCTAAGGCAGAGTTGGATTGGTCAGTAAATATGCAAAGTCAACTGACAATGTATAGAGTATCCTTGTACATAAAAAGAATTCATTACACACTTCTAGAATTTAGTTAGTTGAACTGCCTCCTATTGAACACATTGAAGTAAACTACTTTCGCAGAATAAATCTACTTGACATTCAGAGAATAATTTAATTAAAACTGTCTTTCTATATCCTCAATCCAGTCTCTACAGGCTTTTGTGATAGATGTCTCTGACTGCCTAATTGACAGTGTTCTAGACATATTCCGTTAACTTGGATTGTTTTGTTTTAGATTATTTTGATCTATCTCTAGCCTATCATTTTTAAACATTTTCATTAGTTAATTTATTAATTTAATATAAATTCTATTCTTGAAACATACCATTCAGGTTTTAGATTTAATCCTAGCACAGAAACTGCCCTTGTCAAATTAATGAATGACTTAAGGCTAAATTCTGATATGAATGAAATGTTAATCCTGATTCCTCATAGAGCTGAATGGTGCATTTGATACCATAGATCACACTTTTGTCATTTCCTCCTTAGGCCCAATGGATTGGCCTTTCAAGGTGTGTATTAAGTTGTTTTAAATTATACATAACAGGAAGGAAATTCTTCATAGGCTCAGAGGCATAGTAATAGTTCAACCAAGGCAGGCAATTGCCTAGGGCCCTGAATTTGGAGAGCATCCTTTTGGGTCCATCTTGACACACTACAGTGACACAATTTGAACAACCCCCATACCCCACCCCACACACACACTAGGAAAGTCCCTATCTCCAATGCAAGATTGTAGAGTGTTTCAGATGAACACTAAAGTTTTAGTAATGTTAAATGTTGTCAGAGCCAATTTCATAAATCATGAAGAGCATTTATGTGTCTGGAAGCAAAAATTGGATTGGCCCATCTTGTTTAGACAATACAGTCATTTCTGATTTGGTGTATCCATACCCCAGTGTAGTCAGTGAATGGCCAAAATCAGTAGCTGAGTTGATAACAATGAGAATGGGGTCTAATAAGTTGGGCTTTAGTCTCTGTGCATTTCTGCCTCATCTAATAACTGCTGCTTTTGGTGAGAGACATTTTTTTTGTCTTTTAAACTTTTTAAATCCTATTTGAGATCTACTGCTCCAGGAGAGGCTTTCATCTCTAGATCTAATGCCCATAGAGCTCAAAGTTTCAAATGTCTTTGGACATGGAGGACATAGTTGCTGTATTTGCTGTAGCTAAAGCCCGCACACAGAGACTGTGAAAGTTACAGTAAGACCTTAATGAGCAATTTTTTAAATTTTTTATTTTGTGCAATTTATTTTTGAAATATTACAATGTGCAATCCATTTTTATTGCAATGTGTACCTTACATTTATTTAAATTTTATTTACTTTTTCACTTATTTAGATTTTTAAGATGTATTAATTTTTTTGTTTTCTATATGAATTGTGTTTATTAAATCCTCCTTTTAATTTGCATTAAAATAATTGTAATGCACTTTACCTTTTCGAGACTCAGAGAGGGTGAGTTCTGAGGGCCCTATGGAGGTTTTTCCTTAGGTCCAGAGAATCCCTAGAATCCTCTCTGCATTGGTCTCGGTAACTGCATGTCAGGAATACATGCTATTGGTGTGCCATAGAAATTCATTCTAGCCCCTTTATTGTTTTCACTTTTCATGCTTCTTTTAGGCCAGATTGTTTGTAAACATAAATCACCATAGCTCTGCAGATGACATACAGCTATATAAATATTTTGCACCAGAAGACAGTGAGGCTCTCAGACGCTGAGTCAGTGTCCTGCTAGCATTACAAAATAGTACAAATAAATAAACAATGAACAGAAATTCCTAATATTGGCAGCTATAAAAAAAAAGTCAAAACCTGATTATCTCGCTTTGTCAGTTAAACCAGAAGTAGGTGTCATTACAGATTTAGGATTAAATGTTAAATAATATATTGATCATATTATAACCACTTTGATTTTCATTTAAGAAAATTAGCATGAGTTTGATCATTTATATCATTTTAAAATGCTACTTTTGTTTATCGCCAACAAGGATTATTGTAATGCCATCTGGTTAAGACTGCCAAGAAAAGAGATAACACAGCTGCAGCTTGTTCAAAATGCAGTAGCAAGAATATTAACTAAGAAGATAAAATTTGAAGATGTTTTTTGAGTGTTAACGTCATTACATTGACTGCCTGAATCATTTTGGATTGATTTTAAAATACTCTTTGTTTGTAAGGCTCTGAACAGCCCTGCACTTTTTAATATTTTGGTATGCTTATAGTCTTACATTCCCAACCATAATTTCTGAACATTATCTTATCTCTATATTTCCAGAGTGAAGTATAAAGGATCTTATGAGGTTACCTTTGCTTTTAAGTAACAAAAACCTGGATATATTATGGATGAGGTTGGAACTATTCATAATTTTAAAAAAAAATTGACGTTTATTTTAATGTGCCTATTCAGAATTTGTGGAACATCTATTGTTACAGTTCTTATTATATATCTTTAAATTTTCTAGGTTCTAATCCTTTTTATATTTGTTTTCTATGTTTAGTAGTAGGCACCTCCACCTGATCAAGTATTCTGCAGACACCTTTGAAGCTAGAAAGCAAAAAAGACATCCTTTAATGCCAGATGGAGTTTTTGTTTTCCTCTCCTCCCTGGCCATCTGACCATCAACTTGATGATGGCATCAGTGATGACCTGGCATTTCCATTATTCAAATGAGCAGCTACAGGGCCAGCTGCATGATAGCCTAAGAAAAACTCCAACTAGTCCTGAAACAACGAGTTGCCCTTCTTAGTGCAATGCTTGAAATGAACAACATAAAGAGGGAGAATCTTTTGTGTTAGTGTCAGTAAGCACCATGCAGTGCTATATAGGCCTCAAAGTAAGACTCGAGGAAGACCTATTGCATAGTCTGACTCAGCAAAGTGCAAAAATATATTTGCTGGGCTCTTCTAGAAAGTCTCAAGGCTGAGATCCTGGATCTCAGGAATGCCAGTTGTGCTGTAAACTGGAACCCAGCCACAGGGGATGCACAAACCAGTGTTTCTTTGTGCCGGTCCCAAGCCCGGATAAATATATAGTGTGCAAGAGACTAAATGGAGGGGGGGTAAGTTCAGGTGTATCGGAGGTGAATTCAAATTGTTCTATCATGGTGTGGATGGGAGGAGAAACGGGGTAGGGGTTATTCTGAAGGAACAGTATGTCAAGAGTATTTTGGAGGTGAAAAGAGTGTCAGAAAGAGTAATGATTATGAAGCTGGAAATAAGAGGTGTAATGATGAATGTTGTTAGTGCATATGCACCACAAGTTAGGTGTGCGATGGAGGAGAAAGAGGATGTTTGGAGTGAGTTGGATGAAGTGTACCCAAGGGACAGAAAGTGGTGATTGGAGTGGATTTCAATGGACATGTTGGTGAAAGGAACACATGAGATGAGGAGGTGATGGGTAGGTATGGTGTCAAGGAGAGGAATGAAGAAGGTCAGATGATAATGGATTTTGCCAAAAAGATGGTTATGGCTTTGGTGAATACATATTTTCAGAAGAGGGAGAAACATAGGCTGACGTACAAGACTGGAGGAAGATGCACACAGGTAGATTACATCCTATGCAGAAGAGTCAATCTGGAGATCGAAGACTGCAAAGTGATGGCAGAGGAAAGTGTATTTAAGCAGCATAGGATGGTGGTCTGTAGGATGACATTGGAAATGAAGAAGATGAAGAGAGTGAGGGCAGAGCCAGGGATCAAATGGTGGAAGACTGCAAGGTTGAGTTTAGGGAGAAGGTGAGACAGGCACAGTGTGGCAGTGAAGAGTTACTAGATAATTAGGCAACTACAGCAGATGTAGTAAAGATTACAGCAAGAAGGGTGCTCAGCGTGACATCTGGACATTGGAAGGAGGAAAAGGAAACCTGGTGGTGAAATGGGAAAGTACAGGAGAGTATACAGAGGAAGAGGATGGCAAAGAAGAAGTGGGATAGTCAGAAATATGCAGAAAGTAGACAAAAGTACAAGGAGATAACGCGCAACGTGAAGAGAGAGGTGTCAAAGGCTAAAGAAAAGACATGATGAGTTGTATGAGAGGTTGGATACTAAGGAGTGAGAAAAGGACCTCTACCGATTGGCTAGACAGAGGTACCGAGCTTGGAAAGATGTGCAGCAGGTTAGGGTGATAAAGGATAAAGATGGAAACATACTCATAAGCGCGGAGAGTGTGTTGAGCAGATGGAAAGAGTACTTTAAGAGGCTGATGAATTAAGGGAACAAGAGAGAGATAAGGTTGGATGATGTGGAGATAGTGAATCAGGAAGTGCAACGGATTAGCAAGGAGAAAGTAAAAATGATGAAAAATGGAAAGGCCGTTGGTCCAGATGACATACCTGTGGAAGCATGGAGGTGTTTAGGAGAGATGGCAGTGGAGTTTATAACCAGATTGTTTAATGGAATTTTGGAAAGTGAGAGGATGCCTGAGGAGTGCAGAAGAAGTGTACTGGTGCCGATATTTAAAAATAGGGGGGATGTGTAGGACTGTAGTAATGGGGATAAAATTGATGAGCCACAGCTTGAAGTTATGGGAAAGAGTAGTGGAAGCTAGGTTAAAAAGTGCAGTGATGCTTAGTGAGCAGCAGTATGATTTCATGCCAAGAAAGAGCACCACAGATGTGATGTTTGTTCTGAGGATGTTGATGGAGAAGTATAGAGAAGGCCAGAAGGAGTTGCATTGGGTCTTTGTGGACCTGGAAAAAGCATTTGACAAGGTGCCTGGAGAGGAGCTGTGGTATTGTATCAAGAAGTCAGGAGAGGCAGAGAAGTACGTAAGAGCTGTATAGGATATGTATGAGGGAAGTGTGACAGTTGTGAGGTCTGCGGTAAGAGTGACGGATGCATTCAAGGTGGAGGTGGGATTACAACAGGGATCGGCTCTGAACCCTTTCTTATTTGCAATGGTGATGGACAGGTTGACAGACGAGATTAGACAGGAATCCCCATGGACTATGATGTTTGCTGATGACATTGTGATCTGTAGCGATAGTAGGGAGCAGGTTGAGGAGACCCTAGAGAGGTGGAGATATGCTCTAGAGAGGAGAGGAATGAAGGTCAGTAAGAACAAGACAGAATACATGTGTGTAAATGTATCAGTGGAGGGGTCAGTGGAATGGTGAGGATGCAATAAGTGGAGTTGGCGAATGTGGATGAGTTTAAATACTTGGGATCAACAGTACAGAGTAATGGGGATTGTGGAAGAGAGGTGAAAAAGAGATTGCAGGCAGAGTGGAATGGAGTAGAAGAGTGTCAGGAGTAATTTGTGACAAATGGGTATCAGCAAGAGTGAAAGAGAAGGTCTACAGGATGGTAGTGAGACCAGCTATGTTATATGGATTGGAGACGGTGGCACTGACCAGAAAGAAGGAGACAGAGCTGGAGGTAGCAGAGTTAAAGATGCTAAGATTTGCAGTCAGTGTGACAAGGATGAATAGGATTAGAAATGAGTACATTAGAGGTTTAGCTCAAGTTGGAAGGCTGGGAGACAAAGTCAGAGAGGCGAGATTGTGTTGGTTTGGACATGTGCAGAGAAGAGATGCTGAGTATATTGGGAGAAGGATGTTAAGGATAGAGCTGCCAGGGAAGAGGAAAAGAGGAAGGCCTAAGAGAAGGTTTATGGATGTGGTGAGAGAGGACATGCAGATGATGGGTTTAACAGAACAAGATGCAGAGGACAGAAAGATATGGAAAAAGATGATCCGCTGTGGCAACCCCAAACGGGAGCAGCCAAAAGAACAAGTTGTGCTGTAAACTAGGTGTCCCAAACATTAGAAGTTCCAAAAGGTTCCATGCAAATAATTGATAAAAGTAAAAATGAACTTAAATGACATGATACAAGGTCCACCAGCAAAAGGAGGGACCCAGGCTGAAATATAACAGGTTAAAGCATCTGTACAGGAAGGGAAACAGCCAACAGTCTGTTACCTTTTCTGCTCCATTTGCCAAGGTCCATTGGCCTGGACTTATGGCTGACAGTAGAACTCTGGAAAGAATTGGTTTCATATTAGCTCAAGGAGCTGGGGAAAGTGTGAGAGATTGTGTTGTAACTGACCAAGATTGAGTAGTTAGATAGTGTTGGTGGCAAGACTACATGTAAAAGATGAGGCACATTGTAGTAGCATCATGGTGAAATTTAGGTTGCAGAGTCTTGAAACTGAGATCTGAGACATGAAATGCTGGTTGTAATGTCAGTCTAGGAAGGAAGTCAGCCAAGAGACCACTACGTCTACATCTCCACACAAGGAAGTTCACATGCTCAAATGTAATGTACAGATCACAGCACTGAAATGAAGCAATTAACTCCTCAATGTCCCATCTATGCTTTCTAACATCATAGCACTAAAGACCCCTACTGATGTGTCCTTGTCACTGGCTTCATTGTTGCCAATGAAAAAAAAGACCACCCTCCCATTTTTATAGGTTACCCAGCCACAGCATCTAACGTCCAACTAAATGTGGAAACAGCAAGCCATCCTTCTAAGTTCTATAAGCTACCTACAAGATTAATGTAAAAAGCAAGAATTCAAACCACATAGCATTACAGTATACTGTAATTGTGAAGTCAAACAATGGTTTTCTCATTGTAACAATTAGCACATGTTAAGTTGAATTTAATGTATACTCTTTACTGTTGGTATTTTTCTTTATTACTTTTGTAATTGTATTTTTTTTTTTACTTTTTGTAAAGCGATTTGAGATTAAATGTACTTTAGAAATACATGTAATCATCATTAAGAATACATTTATTTAAAGACTATATAAAAAGCAGCAGGCTTGGCTAATCTGAATTCAGCTTTATTTCACCATCATGCAGCTTACGTATTCCCTTAAATGTTTCAGATGGTTCTACCTTTTATTTTTCTACAATTATTTGCTTTTTACTTTTGTTAAATCTGTTTTTATTATGCCTGTAGACCTATCTATTTGTTATCAGTAGCCTTGAAAGCAAAATAAACTTGCCCAATGATGATAAATGGTGCTAAAAGATCACATCTGGCAGAGTTTGTGATAAATAATTTTTTACTTTTTTTTTCATTGTATGGTTTGTGTTAGTTTTAAGTGTCATATAACCCCCATCATGTTTGTATCATGGATTGTCAAATTCTTCAGAGCTTAAAGAAATGAAAAGCTCCAACTGAAGAAGCTTTTCACTGAAAATCAAATGTACTATTGTATGTGTGCTCTCTTTGCCTCATTACCTGCCTTAGAAAGGTAATTTCAACTTTTGAATCCTTTTTCTCCCATACACACCAACGTTTGTCCACTGAAACTGGCATTCTGATTTCTTTAATATATCATCTTTAACATAGTAGCTGTCAGGATGTGCCATCAGTCTTGTTTGTAAAGTTGTATGTTTTTAAAAATGATCCTGTGGATGACCAGACAAATCTTTGTATTTTTTCACTGCTAGCAAAGTCACCATGACTCTTAACTCAGGTGTAATCAAGCTACTGTGTCACTAGTTTTGGAGAAAAATAAATAATAAAAATAAACTTCTGTTACAGTTTAGTTTTCCTTGTGCTAGATATTCCTTGTGTTTTTATAACAGTCATATAATTTTTAAAGATACTACTATTCAGTTACACAGTTAATCCTTCCTATCATAGAAAATTTTAATTTAAAATAAAAATTTACTTGAAGGAATATTTCCTGGAATGGCACAGAATAGCTCCTTATGTTTTGCTGTAAAAAACTAAACTTAAACATTCAGCGAAATAAAAATGTTTTAATTGTATCATCTCTATTATAGCTGATTGCACACACAGATAAGGAGTCTCATCTGTCTTTAATTTTCATTTGCAGCTAATAGATTTCACTCTAAGAAATTCATATTCTTTTATCTGTATGTAGAATAATCCTTTTCATCTCCAGTGTGATGCAAATGGTTAACGTAGCCACAATCTGTTGCATCAAATTAGTTTACCAATCATGTGCACGGTGGAAAAGGTTATTATAAACTAAATATGAAAGCAGGAAAAAAGGAAAAACATTTAGTATTGACCTTGTACAATCAAAATGCAGAGGACATTTTAAGTGCAAGGTCTAAAGGCAAGTGAAAAGTAAGGAGAATTGAATTGAAACAGTACTCACTCTAAATTTTGTGAACTCATTGACTGTATTATGTCAGTCATTTTCCAACCCGCTATATCCTAACACAGGGTCACAGGGTTCTGCTGGAGCCAATCCCAGCCAACATAGGGCGCAAGGCAGAGACAAATCCTGGGCAGGGCGCCAGCCCACCACAGGACACACACACTCAGGACACCAAGCACACACTAGGGACAATTTAGGATCGCCAATGCACCTAACCTGTATGTCTTTGGACTGGGGGAGGAAACCGGCGCACCCAGAGGAAACCCACGCAGACACGGGGAAAACATGCAAACTCCACGCAGGGCGGACCCAGGAAGCGAACCCAGGTCTCCTAACTGCGAGGCAGCAGCGCTACCCACTGTGCCACTGTGCTGCCCATGACTGTACTATGTTTAAAAACTTATTTTTTGCTTTAATTTTCTATTACACAGGGTTTCTCATTTCTTTAGTTTTTGCAAACCAGCTTAAAAATAAACTCCTGCTGGTTGCTACATCTTTCTTTTATGGAGATCAGTATATGACAATCAGCACCTGCCATCATGTGAAAAGAGTAATCATTTTATTCAAACAAGCTTATACTGAAAAAATAACAGGTGGCCACATTTGCTGCCTTTTATTTCCAGTAGGAACACAGATATAAAATCTTAAATTAAATGCACCTAGGGTCTTTTTCCTCTATTGTATGTGATAGAAAGTGGTCTGTGGGGTGTTTGAGCTTTCAGATCTTTTTAATTATCAGCATTCTTGTTGCTGGTGTTAAGGAAAAAAAAAGGTTCTGCTTTCTTCTAGGCCTGTAAGTAGTTTGGCCATCTCTGCTGCTTAAAGTTAACTTTTAGCCCTTGTCGCCAAGCAAAGCTTTCTTAAGTTGTTTTACTTGTAACAGAATGTCATCTAATATGACTTATTTAATCTGCAGTATAAATACTTGTATTCAGTACATGTGGGGAAACTTGCTTGTGTAATAAATAAAGAAATAAAATTAGAAATTAAATTATCTGATGGCAAGTCAAAGGTCATATTTTTGTTTGTGGCATCTTGTATTTTGTTTATGTTGTCTGTGTCATAATGGACTCTCATTTGTCCTCATATGGGTTTTTGCTCATTTTTTAGCGTTGTTTTGAATTTTAATATTTGTACGTTCATCTTTTATGGATGCTGACATTTTTGTTTTGGTTTTTATTTGCCTCACCATATTA
Source organism: Polypterus bichir lapradei (assembly GCA_026402145.1). NCBI lineage: Eukaryota > Metazoa > Chordata > Cladistia > Polypteriformes > Polypteridae > Polypterus > Polypterus bichir. The sequence goes on from JANRMT010062831.1 coordinate 9,915,630, forward strand.
TTTACTGTTATTATGCTTTTTGCTGGTCACAAGACGTGATATTTTACTTGTTTAAGCATCATTCTTTCGATCCGACTCTTTGCTTTACAACTCTGCTTAGTAACAGAGGAAGCGAAAACATGTTTCTAAGAATATTTTAGTGTTAGTCTTGTTTTTTCTCATTTTGTCTGTACTTTATATATTGTATTTTGGTAATTGGTTTCTTAGTCATTTTTTGCATGTACTGACCTCCAGCCTGCCTATTAACTCTAATTCTGTCTTCAGCATTTTTATCTCCTGGTCCATATTTACAATCAGAGCACTTTCTCTCAAATCATTTCCTGAACAGTGTGGTCATATTTTTAGGTTAGTTGTTTTTTTTCCACTATTACCTAAATATTATGGGTTAAAGGCTTGCTTTGAAAGACTTGCAAGTTAAGTATGCTGCTGAATGTCAGTAACAACTGGGGTGGCTAGGAGAAGTGACAGGAGGACATTCTAAATGGCCACTTAACGCAAATGCTTGGCACCAAAGTTGTTACTAGGATGTCTGCAGAAGACATTCCTGGCAGTGTTTATAAAAACCTTCTCCAGACAGCCATTAATTATGTGTTAAATCGGAAAGATAGTTGTGGGCAAGATGTTCAATGGCAGGAGGAGGAGAGGCAAAGGAATGAGAAAGTCAAAAAGATGAATCAGGTGAGACCTAAAATTAGGTACATGACTGAAGGCAAGTGAAACTGTCCCTGCCCCTGAGATAGGGTATAAAAAAATAAGTATAGGTATCCTGGAGTGGATCTAGAGTTTTGTTATTTCAATAAGTGTTTTATACCTTGTGTCTCTAAGTACCAAATGTCCTTCTTTTCACTTTTTCTTTATAAAATTATGTTTGTTTATTTTGACCTTTATGACATTACATGAATTTGTGGAATGGCTTGAGAACCCCACTTACTGTGATCTCGTAGAATGCAGAGCAGTTCTAACATAGCCAAGAGGAGGATATTCAGTCAGTCAGTCAGTCATTGTCCAACCCTCTATATCCTAACACAGGGTCCGCTGGAGCCAGTTCCAGCTAGCACAGGACGCAAGGCAGGAACAAACCCCAGGCAGGGTGCCAGCCCACCGCAGGGCAGAGGATATTCAAGCTCCACATAATTTTGTTTTACTACATTTTATTCAGAACTGTACATGAAATCTTAATTCCTGAATAGTTTTGTAAAAGCACACTCTCATTAAAAGAATGGTGCATAAATAAGTGTAAAAAATCTAAATACACAAATTGGTAGTTTAATTTTATAAATGTACAGTGCTTATAAAAAAATGTTCTTCCCTTTGGAAGTTTACACATTTTATTGTTACACAACATTGAATCACAAGGCATTTAATTTGACATTTTTGACAGAATAAAGACTCTTCATTGTCAAAATCAAGACCAATCCTTCAAATGTAGTCTAAATTAATTAGAAATATAAAACCCAAAATAATTAATTGCATAAGTATTCAATCTTCTTCAAGTCCATTTTTAGTAAAAGCACCTTTGGCAGCAATTCCAGCCTTAAGTCTTTGCGGACAGGTCTTTATCAACTGTGCACATCTGGACACTGCACTTTTTCCCTATTCAAACTCTGTCAAGTTGCATGGGAATTGTGAATGAACAGCCGTTTTCTACTCAAGCAAAAAAAAAAAAAAATCTCAGTTCTGGACTCTCCACTCCAGGATATTGACATTGTTTTACTTAAACTATTCCTGTGTAGATTTGGCTTTAAGATTAGGATTGCTGTTTTGTTGAGAAACAAAAGTTCTCCCTAGGTACACATTTTTAGCGGACTGTAGTCTGTTTACACTTTATTTAAGGCTCGCCACCTAGCGATCATTTTAAGTATTAACATTGTCGAGTTGTTCAGTTTACCTTTCTTGTAAAGCAGTTTAGTGAAGTTCTTAACGCTGTTCATGACATCAGTTCTTCCATGTTATGGCTTAGCAAAGATATGCCTGTAAGTGTCTCTTTTAAATAATTATTTTATGAATGTTAGTTAAGATGTTTATTTGCTACAGTTAATTAAATTTTTATATGCATTTCTCTATTAATTGATTGTTTGGTGTGAACATTGTACTGAAAGCACCCTTTGTATTGTGTTTTGTAGTTTTACAATCAAGAATGAAAGATTTAACAGTAAAAACCTCACTCTGAACAAGAAACAAGTTTACTGGAGTTATTGTTCGCTATCTGTCTAGCTTTGCACAGATACACAATCGTGAGGGAAGAATAGTAAAAAGGCATCCACGTGGCGGACGAAAACTACGAGAATTGTACAGCAACTGATTCACAGTCATGGAAAAGCTTAAAGATACCGAATTAACGCACCACACCTTTGAGACGAGGTCTTGTGTCTCCGGGACGAAGTCCTCGAAGCTGTCTTATAAGTCGGCGGCAAGCGCATTTGCAGCACAGGCAAAAGCGGAAGCAGCTTACGCTGAAGTATCGTTTGCTGAAAGGGAGGCAGCCATGTTGAAAGAAAAGGCACACATTGAGTTAGAGCAGCAAAAAATCACAGCCGAATTGGCAAGACGTAAAGCAGAGGTGGAAGTTAACCTATTTTTGCTGCGAACACAAAAAGCAGCAGCTGCAGCTTCAGTGGAAGCTGCTGTTTATGAAGCAGCAGCTGAAGCAGAGGATAAGGGCCCTGATGAACTTACTCAGTTACCTGTTCAAGATCCTATACATCGCACCAGAAAGTATATACAAGATCATGCTTTAGTATGCAGCAGCTTCCTTCAGCATTGCCACCACCTTCAAACATACAAAACTTAAATGCCATTCTGCAGCATGCAAGCCCTATTCCTCCTAATGTAGATGTAATAGCAAGTCCCATGGGAGAAGTGCATGTTAAAAGTGACAGCAGTCCCAGCATAAGAAATGTACATTATCCAAGCACAATGTTTCCTCCACTACCTCATGTTTCCAGCATGAAGAACAATTCCTTTAACACTTTAGAAATTACTGATCTGGCAAAGTATTTAACTCGTAAAGAAACTGTAAGTTCAGGGCTGCTAAAGTTTGATGATCGTCCTGAAAATTATTGGGCATGGAAATCTTCTTTCCAAGACATCACAAAAGAGTTAAATCTGACGGCTAGAGAGGAGCTTGATTAACTAACGAAGTGGCTCGGGCCAGAGTCATCTCAGCATGCTATGAGAATCAGATCAGTGTATGTTTATAATCCTGCAGCAGGTGTCAATATGATCTGGAAGCGATTAGAAGAATGCTATGGATGTCCTGAAGTAATCGAGCAAGCCTTGCTAAAGAAACTTGAAGAATTTCCTAGAGTTAACAACAGAGATAACCACAGGCTAAGAGAGCTTGGAGATATTCTTCTAGAAGTGGAATCGGCCAAGTTGGAAGTGCGTTTACCTGGGTTAACATACCTTGACACAGCTTGTGGAGTTAATCCAATTGTAGAAAAACTTCCACCCAGTTTGCAAGAAAGATGGGTTATTCAAGGCTCCAAATACAAAGAAGAACAGTGTGTTTCTTTTCCACCATTCAGTTTCTTTTTTTAAGTTTGTCTGTAGTCAAGCAAAATCCCGAAATGACCCAAACTTTATGATCTCAATCACTAGCAACATGGTTCATCAAAAAGCAGAGAAGCCTTCTAGGTACGGCAACAGAACCCTTGTTATGGTGAAAAAGACTGAGGCGTCAACGGCATCTGCAGCTCCACAAAATAATACTCAGCAAAGGAAAGCAGATGATCCAAGCAGCCAGTGCCCTATCCATAATAAGCCACATTCATTAGCAAAGTGTCGTGCATTTAGAAGCAAACATATTGATGAGCGGAGAGTATATCTTAAAGAAAGGGCTATATGCTTTAGGTGTTGTGCATCCACTAAGCACATTGCAAAGGACTGTAAAGTTTCTGTGAAATGTAAGGAATGTGAAAGTGACAGACATCTGTCAGCCCTCCACCCAGGCCCAGCACCATGGACAGAAGAGTTTTTAGTAATCCAGCAGGGGCAAGGCGGGGAGCTAGAGGAAACAGAATCACCATCAGTTACATCTAAATGTACTGAGATCTGTGGTGAGTCTGTAAGGCCTAGGTCATGCTCCAAGATTTGCTTGGTGAATGTTTATCCTTACAATTGCCCTGAAAGAGCACAAAGAATTTATGCAGTGTTAGATGACCAAAGTAATCGGTCACTAGCAAGATCAAAGTTTTTTTTAATTATTTGAGATTGGTGGACATTTGTATCCGTACACTTTGAGGACATGTTCAGGAAAGTTGGAAACAAGAGGTCGGAGAGCTAGCAACTTCATTGTGGAGTCTATTGATGGGAAAATACAGTTAAAGCTTCCTACACTTGTCGAGTGTGATGCAATACCAGATGACAGAAGTGAAATACCTACACCAGAGGTCACACAGTATTACCCACATCTTAGGCCAATTGAGGATAAAATCCCAGCA
>JANRMT010062831.1:9939253-9954395 GCA_026402145.1 Polypterus bichir lapradei
GTGTGTGTGTGTGTGCTACAGAGAGAGCACGCGAGCAGGCTGAGCAGGGAGCCTGGGTGTTTTGTGTCAGTGTTGTTCAATGTTTTTACATTAGTGTACTATTACACTGTGCATTCTATGGTGTAATTAACTATATTTGTGCTTAATCTTTACATATATTTACATACATACAGTTTGTGCGGTCTGGAACAGATTAATTGTATTTACATACAATCCTATGGGGGGAAACTGCTTCAGTTCACGACCAACTCGGTTTACGACCAAAGTTCTGGAACGAATTATGGTCGTGAACCGAGGTTCCACTGTACAGCAATGGCAGCTTCAACCTTCAGACTCTTCAGTACGCGAGCGACTCTCCACGCTAGTGTTTAGATCTGGACGGTGCATGTGCCCAAAACATTAACATTTATATGTTACTTACATAAAAGCCAGATTGAATGTTATTTACCTTGAGTTATTTACTTGCTTCCTACAGCGTAAAGTCACAAGTAGACTGCAGAGCTTCCTGTGTTTGATCGACACGGGCATGCTCAAAAAATACGTGTAATGCCATGAAAAGTGCCTGCTGACACTTTAGTACACAAGCAATGGTACGAGAATGCGGTTAGACTTTTTTTTTTGGGGCACATACACCGTCCAGATCTAAACACTAACGTGGAGTCGTTTACGTACTGAAGAGTCTATAGCTGAAGGTTAAAGTTGCTGTACTTTGTATACAAGGGCCACATCAAATGTTATTTACTTATTTACCTTTATTTATTTACTTACTTACTTCCTACAGCGTAAAGTCACAAGTAGACTGCAGAGCTTGCCATGTACATATACAAAGTACAGTGATGGCAAAAGTGTGGCGTGCATTCTTGCTCCGATGTGGAACCGTTGTCCTCATCTGAGTTCACCTCTGTTATAGCGCATCTTTATGTGAAAACGGCAGTGTCAAAAGCGCGGGGGGGAGGGGATTAAGTGGGATCATGAACACGACTGAGAGAATAAAACTGAATAAAAAAAAAAAAAGACAAACAAAGCTAACCTTTACAAGTATCATAAATTTACACTGGCTGTTAGACTGGAATCAAATGTATGTTTTTATTCTAAAATAGTAAGAATAAGAGCAGCTCACTTCTCAAAACGGACTTGTCCGGGATCAAACCCATGAATTTTTGATTACCAGTCAACAGTTGATACCGTTGTGCCACCGAAGCGGTCGTAGCAAATACGTGTCAATGTCGCACTCTAACGCGTGTTCTTTTTTTGCAGTTCTATTCTTGAATAGAAGTGCATTTGTTCTGTTACATTTGTACCTTTTGTGAAAGTGTTTCTTTGATATTTGGAATTCAGGCTTCACTCATTATACACTTCATGTCTACATTTTGTTAACTACTAAAACATGAAAAACATTTTAACGATGTGTTTACATAGATCGTTGTAGACATGGAACACACATGAAATGCATGTGTTTTAAATAACAATATGGTATTTAGACTGCTCACTCTGTACAGCTCTAAGCAACTGACACGCAGGTAAACAGACTTTAGCTGAGAAAACTGCGGAGGTGGGGGGATTTGATAGTAGGCTGCTTGCTTTTTAGACACATTTTTACAGGACAAAAGACACTGATGGAGAGGTGCGAAGTGATTTTAAGGTGGGACGGATCTACAAGTTTTTTCGTAGGCTCTGGTAATTCTAGTGGTTAAAAATAAAATGGGGGGCCAAAATTTTAAATGGTTTAGGCATTACATATCCAGTTTAAATCTGGCAGGCTTTGAACTCTGCCCTTGGAATGAAGTTTTGCAGCACCAGTCCTACAATTACTGAATGTTTTCTTAGCTTGGACTACCATACCTATTTGCTAGCCATTTTTGCGTTTCTTCCAAAGTGAATTCAGAGTAACTTTATCTTAATGGTGAAAGTTTGAGAAATGGGTCAGTCCTTCCTTAGGGTATTTATCACATCGGTCTTTGCAACAGCAAGCTGTAAAATTGACTATGAAGTCACAATGAACCCTTCACCTCCTATGAATCTACAGATCTCATCTAAGGTCAGTTGTGGTGATTCTGCCATATGAAACCAAAACTTTTCCATCAAAGTAACCATGACTTCAATATTGCATCTACAAAAACTAAGCAAAAATGTACTACTGCATGTTGTGGTTATGATGACCATTTATCCCAGTGATTACAGTTACATGTGGTTCTTTTAAGATTTCCAAAGTATATTGATAGAATTATTTCTGCAAATTTGGTCTTGGTTACCTTGGCCAAAAATTAACAACCTTCTCTAGATGTAACCGTTTTTCATTTATGGTAAGGGACTTGATCAAAATATTTTAATGGAAAGATTTCTTAAAAGAACATACTGTAGGTTCCTCTTAAACTAATTTTCACTCATAATGTACTAAAACTATTCTTCAACCATAATATATTTTCCAGCTCTCCTGTTAGCTTAAAGGTTTTTTTTTCTTATGCAGATGCGGGACTTTGAACTTGGAAGAGGCCTTCTACCTACAGCTAGAATACCCATCTTCTCCAGTGTATACTTTTTCAAAACTTTGAATACTGGACTGTTGCAAGCAAGCACTTTCACAGTGTTGCGATTCTAATTTAATTAAAGACTGGAGTGCCTAGCAGCCTGAAAAAGAAGAAACTATTTTATAAATGTATTTACCAAATGAAAATAAATTCTTTGTAGCTTTAAGAAATGAGCCTGAATGGTGTGCGTGGTGTATGGTGTTTTTTTTGTTTTTTTTTTTTTTTTGTTTTTCCTTTCTCTGCAGATATTTTGTATATATTATTTTGCCCTTAAGTTAGAGATTTGTACTGTATGTCTCATTCTTTTTTTTTTTTTTTGGTCTGTTTTAACTAACCATATAAATGTATACCAGTGGACACTTCTGTGAGGATCTGAATGTTTTGTAAGGTTCCAGTTTGATTTTTTTGATCTTGCTTTCACCTTAAGATGTCTGCATGGCAGTTATTCTACATGGCAGATATAAAGCATTTACTTTAAGTGACATGCTCATCACAAGTTTTTACTAGAATCTTAACAGTTTACCTGCACTGATTGATTTGATTAAGCATACTTTCCCATCATATGAAATGTTTTGTGCTGTTGGTTATTCAAAAGGAAATGCTAACCAGACAGACCAGCAGGATACTCTGAAGCCTGATCTCCTCACAGTTTGAAAAGGTTTGTTTTCAAGTCTTTCTACCTGGATCATGTATATGATTTTTTTTTCTCTTCCAATGGACTCAAATTCTTCTGTAAAAATGGTACTGATAGTATGTGTAACTATATATTCCTAAATCTCAAGCAGAGCAGAATGTCAAAAATACTAAACGGACTCTTGGTTTTCATAAATTTTTTGAGGGAGAAACTGCAAGTGCAGCTTTAAAAGCAAGCAGATCTCTTATTGTGATCTTTTATTAGCTGCATCCTCATTCTGATCTCTTCTTGCTGCTGCTGTTTCAGACTGTTAAATGTGCAATCACTTGTTTGCTTTCTACAGAGTAGCCATAAATGTTCTGGCACAACTTTTTCCAATTACCATCCTTGTGTGTGGAAAAGCAAAAGATGCACTTAACGGTGTTGTAAGGAACCTCGGGGCACCATTTGTAAATTTGGTTGTAAAAACAGTTTTGATCATAAATCCCATGGATATCATCACATATGAACTTATTTATTTATTAAAAAAAGGGTTGCAAAAAGTCTGTATAAATTGAAAATCATGCATATAAACATTTCTTTGGTCCTGCTATTTTGGTTTCTTACTCTTTTATCATAAGATTTGCAATACCCATAAAAAGTGATCACATCTTTGGAAGCTTCACAATTTGTTAAATATTATAATCTGCGCCGATTTTTATGGACTATTTGAGTTGAGGTTATTTGTACTTAGTGGAATACCCTAAGAAAACGGTAGGGTAATAATATTATTGAAATGGGCTAAATCAGTCGTAAAAATAATATATGTTTTAGTAGTTAACAGGGCCCTGTATGTTTTCTGACTCTTGAAGGGCCCTTTTAAGATTAGTTGTCAGCGGTGCCACTACTCGGTGCATCCGGCCCCCACTGCCTTCCTTGCATCATTGTTTCTTAACCTTTTTAATATATATATTAAAAAATAAAATGACCCACTAGCAGGTATTGCAAACCACCTCCTTGGTGAAATGAACACGGTTGGGGGTTCCCCATGGTGAAACAAGCTCGCAAAGAGAGGGAAACATTGAGTAGTGCTGATGATCACTTGGGTGACCCAGTTGTGAACCAACAATGGCAACCAGCAGCACAGACCAGTAGTTGATAAATGCTGCATTACATGGACCCAGTGTGCAGATGCTGGAACTCTTAAGATTGGTTTGTATGCATACTGATGACCCATACTGGACCCACAGAGCATCAATTGCAATGACTTGTATGCTTTGTAGCTGATACCACATTACCAGTCCCAAGTGGAGTCGTAAATTGGTGCGTGACTGTACATTGAATCAGTGGATTTCATTTGACATTTGCTGATAAGTCAAACTGAAAACAAATCTCTGCAAAGTGGTTTAAATTAATTACATATTTAAAACACAGTTTTTAACTGCATAAGTATTACACCAACCCCACCTTTGCTGTGTCGTATTAAATCCTCCTTAATGCAGCAAAGGTTGTGGAACAGTGGTTCCTAAACTCTGTCCTGGGGACCCACTGTAGCTGCAGGTTTTTCTTCTATATCCATACTGTATCTCTGTTTAAATAAAAGGCATTAACGTGATTTAGCAGTGAACTATAACATCTGCAGTTTGATCGATTTTATTTAAAGTATTACTTGGATAAAATGTGAATTTCATTCCATCAGCCTGGCATTGTTACTTGCCAATTGGTAGTGTTTTTTTCACAGTATATATGGGCAAAAATCATGGATGAATAACTTAGTCTCTAAAGATAGGTTAGATGTTTTTGCTCAGTGGTTCACTTGTTACCTGTTACCAAGGTTGTCTGTACGGATCACAGCCAGCAGTTGTACCTCACCTCTGAGGCTTCTGTTATGTATGCACATCCTCTCCGAGTTTGGGTTCCTTGTACCAAGGCTTTTTCAGAGAGAATTTGCTACAAGGTCAGTGGCTATCTTCGCTAACTTAGTCAAGTCTTGTCTGCTGGCTCGATCATTTGTCATTGTAGCTGTGTTTTTACCCAAAATTACCAAAGTCTGCAGCTTCCGTATGCTCCATGGTATTCTGGCAAAAGCTTGACCCATTGAAATGATTCCACAGACAAAGTATTTTGTGGTTTAAAACTTTTTTTTTTTTTTTTTAAGTAAATATTCCAAGTAAAACAGTTCACACAAAAATAGGAAAAAAAAATGGTATTGTAAAGAAAAGTTCTTGTTTAAGAAAGGGTTTTTTTTTTTTTTTGTTTTAAAGATTGTATATCTTGTTTCATTCTTTAAGTTTGCTTACAGTTGAACCATTTCTAAACGTTCCTAAAACTGTATACATATCCCATTTTCAGTCCCTGCTAGCACTGGAACCTATTGTAAACGACAACTGATTCAATTAATACACCATATTACAGATATAGCAAGAACGTTCTATCTCGTTAACTTATGGGGGTAAACGACTACACCATTGTCTATGGCTATAGAAGAAAACGATTCTATTCAAATTCAGCATGTACTAATATGAGTTTAACTTAAAGCATGAACTTTCTAAGATTGGCTTTTAAAGTCATTGTTAGACTCGTGTCACAATTATTACGTAATTGTCTGGTCATGATTATCTGAGCTGCCCGTGATTTATTTTGCATAATCATTTAGAAACGTTTCCATTCATCTGATAAAAATAGCTAAATAAAACAGACCTGTGTCACTTGTAACACTAACACTATGTCCATGATGTTTCTCACAGTGTAATGTTTGACCAGTGCAGTATGATGACATCCAGTGTTGGAACGCTGGTTTTAAAAGTTACTTTTGTGTAAGTAACAAGTAAATTTAACACAGCTTCACTTGATCATTTTTTTTTTTTTTTTTTTTTTTTTGTGTGTGTATAATATGTAAAGTGTCTGTAATATAAAATATTTTAGCTAACTAACCAAGGTTGTGTCTTGAGATGGACAGGTTTCACAGGTGGCTTGGAGCTGCCATCATGAGCCGGAATACATCCAAAGCTGGGTATAAAGCCAGCCCCCGAAGTATGGTCACAATATATCTGAAGCCAAAAAGAGGACACAAATGGTGGGGGGTTGGGGGGTGGGGGGCGCTTTTTTCTCTCAATATGGGGGAGTTCGATAATCACTGGCTCCCTCTCACCCTAAAGTGGTCATATTAAGTTTACCCCTCAGCTCACACAGGATAATGTGTACTTGTAACTTTTGTTTAATACATTTTGACTTGATGCGTCTATCCTGCTCGTGCGAGCTACATTGAAAAAATGATGCCAGATGCAGCAACGTGGTTTTCCAAAGTAGTAAATTTCGAGGTTAGCTTGGTTATGTTGGTGTCAGAATGATAAAGCTGAATATAATGCAGCAGCTCCATGTGTAAGATAGACGTGCAAAAAAAAAAAAACAAATATTGCTCACTCCCAAGAATATTGTATACTTGCCCTCCCTTTACTACTTTCTGTTAATGAATTTCTACTTTCTGTTAATTTTTTATTTATTTTTTAAGCAAGGTTCTCTTTGGTAACACAAATACATCTGCATTTGTGCTACAAGTACTGCCTCTGAGCGAATGTTCTATATGGTTAGCAACATCTTGTCCCCAGTGAGAGAGTGCCTTAAGCCAGATAAGTTACATATGTTGGTGTTCCTTGCTGGAATCTACCTAGCCAGTGGAGACCATGATTGCTTGTTGTGGTTATTAATGTCATATCTGCCATCTATAATTTTTGGGTACAAAGTATGAAAGGTAAATAAATGCAATTTTTGTAATGCAATTATAAAATGCAGAAATGCAGGGTGAACACAATCCACATGAATTTTACTTTAAATTTCTTCTGCCCTATGAACACCCAAGTCTGAAATTTGTCCAGGTCAATTATTTGGGTGGTATTTTGGAGAATCTAGGGGGATAAGATTGAGGACTGAATGGTCTGTGTTCATTGATTGTTCTAATGATATTGGTGATTGACTCTAGGGCGTCTGGTATTCTACTTAAGTTACCCATTTTTAGATATGGTGTGGGGTGTGCTTTTTCCCTTATACCTTGATATGAATTTAAAGAGCAGTGGCTCTAGCACGGATCTCTGAGGAACACCACTTTTAACAGCCTGTGTACTTTACTCATTTGCTTATTTTGTGGTAAGTTGTTCTAAGTTCAATAACGTGAATTATACATATAAGTTCTACGTACTTGGTGTATTTGGGGCCTTCAGGGTGAGGTCTTGTATGACATCATTTGCCTACTTTTGTTTTAGTGTATAATTGATTTTATATGATGAAAGCAACTTTTCATACAATCGTATCAAACTTAACAAACCATAATTCAACTCCTGGCCGAGAGAATCAGAGGAGAGACTATAACGTGAGCAAATCTTGAAAATTCACAAAGAAAGGGGAATGTACCCTCTGCCCCCCCCCAAATAAAAATGCTTATTCTTCCTTACATTTTTGAGGCAATCCAAATTTGGAGCTAGGTCCCTCTAAGACAGGAGGTGGGTAATGTCTGTCCTGGAGAGCCACCATGGCTACAGGTTTTCATTCCAACCCAGTTGAATAATTAGAAACCAATCCTTGCCAATTTTCAGTCTGTCACATTTTTATATTAAGTGTTTTATTAAATCAAACAGTGCATGATGAACACACATAAATGTAATTGGGGGGAAAAAAGCTAGCTGGAAAGCAGCTGGCTGCTCTTTTTTTTTTTTTAAAACCTCTTATTGCCAATAAGGATCCATTTAAAACAAGCGTGACCACAAAAATGAAGCATCAAAATGTCACTTAAGCAATAAGTCTTTCATCAGCAACAATTGACTTCTTAAGAAACTGGGCTGGAACAAAAACCTGCGGCTCTCCAGGACTGACATTGCCCACCCTGCCCTAAGACAAGGCAAACTTATTTTTAAAGGGTTTTTTTTTTTTGTGTGTTTAATCAGACTCGGTTGATGTCGCGTAAAATAATTGATTTCAAAGTTTTATTGCAGTTAATACATTGCAGATCAATAAGATATATAGGTACAGATTAGGTATTCTCTTTCCTATTGAGTAGAGAAAAAAATTTACTACGGGGGTGCAAACTTTAGCCTGTGGGCCAGGTCCAGTCTTTTTAGATCTTGGCCTACTTTATCAATGTTTAAAAAACATGTTACTGATGGCCAATGATGACTGTTAGCTTTCTTAAAGACCTTCTTAAATGTTTCTGTTCTATGTAGCTTTAGCTGGATACATTTACATGTGGCATTAAAATGCATCTCTGATGTCTGCTTGCATTTATCTTTATGGCACAGCACACAACTGTTGACTTCTAGTTGGATTAGAATTTGGCTGCTAGTAATAACTCAGCTTAATGTGAAAAAAGGTGACATACCACACTGTAGTAAGTAATGGAAGCATCTTCACATACTGGCCAAGATATGACAGTCTCTTTAAGCTGATGGTGTGACCAATAAGCTCTTATAAAAAATTGAACTGAACTTAGTTTTGTTAAGTTTTACTTGTTTATATGGAATGTTCCTTGCTTTTAATAAGTTAAATAAAAAATTGGGAGGAAAAAAGTAGCACAGTTGTCGGGGATAGCTATGCAGGTTACATGTCTGCTGCTATCACACTACACTGTTTTGTCATTTTTGCTGACTCAGTTGTTGTATGTAAACAGAAGATGCATTGTCATTTCTACTTGTTTTAAGTGTGATAGCTGTCAATTTCTGATCAACTCTGAATGAGGTGTATGTGAACCACTGCAATTCTCCTACCCAACTTAATACTTAATTTTAGTCCATTTTCTGCTTGTAGCTTTCCTAACTCTCTCTCTTGTCATAGAAAAGAGAAGTTGATAAAGAGGGAAGATAGTTTCAAGAATTTTGAGGCAGAATGTATGATTGTGATGAGCAATAAATTACCTGCAGGTAGTGTTTATAAAGACAATATGGTGGTTGTAGTTTCTTTTGATATGTTCCAGTCTGTTTTGATATGTAAAGTTTTTATTTATTTATTTATTTTTTTAATTTTATTTATTTATTTTTTGGGCCCTCAATGAAACTGTTTGATGCCCCTACTTTTAATATAAAGGAATAACTTAGATACTGAAATAATCCAAATGGTTTAAAAAGGTTCTGCATACTCAAATAAGGGAAACATTAGGTAGTATATTTTAAAGTAATTTTTTTCTTTCTAAATTTAAGTAAAAGAGATTCCTTTCCCATTGTATTTTGCAAGTAGGTTAAGGATTAATCTAATTTAGCAAAATAATGCTGCATGTTAGTAGTGTATGTTATCACAATAGTACAATTTATTTGGTAGGAAAGATATTAGTACTTTGTGCTATTACTCTACTCCCATGCTGTTTTCCAGCCCATAGGAAAGACACCAGAGACACTAAGAACCTTGGAATCCAATGATGAAAACATTGTCTACCTATTCAGTTGCCCTGCAGAAACTTGTACTGTAGAATCCCCAGGATGGGATTTGATGGTCAGTTGGCCTAGGTCTTTAGCTCAATGATGGATTTTGATTTTTGCTGACTAAAGTTGACTTTTCCTTTTTCAATGTACAGATCGCTACAGGTCCAACAGAAATTTTATTATTCTATTATTTTAAAGTGCCTTGAACTGTTATTGTAAACTTTTCATGATAAATATTTTTCACACATGTGATAAAAGGCTCTCATTGTTGGGGTTGAGTATTTTAAGGTTCTGTCACTTAGTATATGTAGTGGAAAAATATATTGTCGCGCTCTGGGTAAATAATAACAGGAGCACTCGCAGCTGTCAGGGCCTCTTCAGTTTTATTTTAGTTAAATTGGTCGTATACAAAAGTAATGGGGCAATCTCCTTGACTCCGGAAATCCACTCACTCCCAGCACCCACCAGGAACCCCCAACACACCCCCCACAAGGTGTGTCCGCCCCTCTCAATTAGAAACCTCCCCTTCCAGTCCTCCTTCGCCCTCAGACAAGGCTAGAAAGCATTGCCTGCACGTTACACAGCCTCCCCCTCAGCTCCTCGTCCCCGAGGAATCACAAAGTCCTTCAGATGGGCTGGCAGGCATCGTTGTCGACGAGGTCGGGGTGTTCGCAGAGGTTGGTGCAGCGGACTACTGCCTGTCTGCGAATTTTGTGCAGCATCCATGGGAGTGGTTAGACCTTGATTTCCCTCCTGAGTAGAAGCTGGTGATGGTGTTGAGTCCATTTGTCTCTCCACGTCAGAGCATCGTCCACGATAGGGAGCCAAACGATCCTGGTGGAGGAATACGCGGCGCCCTGGCGAGGGCAGTTGAACCCAGTACACGACCTCTCCCACCCTTTCCAGAACCCGGCAAGGGCCTACCCAGGAGCTGTCCAATTTTGGGCAACGTCCTCTTTTCCGTTTGGGTCCATAGACCCAAACCTGATCACCCTCTTGAAAAGGTTGGCCTCGAGCTCTCAGATCGTACTGTCGCTTCTGACGAGTCCCCGCCACATGAAGGTGGTCCCTGGCAAATGCATGAACAGACTCCATGCGAATCTGTAGTTTGCGAGCGTATTCAGGACCAGACACTTCAGCCATAGTATCAGGGGGTAGCCCGAATGCAAGTTCGGTGGGAGTTCTTAATTCTCTTCCCAACATTAGTAGGGCAGGTGTGCAGCCAGAAGACTCCTGCACTGCAGACCGAAAGGCTAGGAGTACCAATGGCAGCTGCTGATCCCAGTCATGCTGGTCTTGGGAAGTGGCAAGAGCCAACTGTGTTGCAAGCGTCTGTATGAACCTCTCCGCAAGCCCATCACTCTGTGGGTGAAGAGGGGTTGTACGGGTCTTTCGGATGCCCATCCGCTGGCACATCTGCTGAAATACCTGACCCTCAAAATTCCGGCCCTGGTCCGAGTGTAATTCATCTGGCATCCCGAATCTACTGAAAAATCCATCAATGAGGGCCTCGGCCACAGTCCCCGCCTCTTGGTCTGGTAGCGCGTAAGCCTCAGGCCACTTGGTGAAATAGTCAATTGCTACCAAGACATAACGATTGCCCCTGAGTGAACGTGGAAAAGGGCCAAGGATATCAACAGCTACCCTCTCCATAGGTGCCCCCACCTGATATTGTTGCAGGGGTGCTGTTGACTGCCCTGCTGGACCTTTCCTGGCAGTACAAGCATCACATTGCCGACAATAATCCTCTACATCCCTCCGACTCCGGCCCCAGTAAAAAGCTTGGCGTAACCTCCTTAGTGTCTTCGTGACCCCAAAATGACCAGCACCAGGAGTGCCGTGTACACTTCGTAATACCTCTTCTTGCAGTGCACGAGGTACCACCACTTGCCACCTTCCTTCACCAGTTACAGGATTCCGCCACTGCCGCTTCAGAACTCTTCTGTTGATGGACAAACTCCCCCACTGAGACCACAGACCTTTCACTACAGTGGACTCCGCTGAAACCTCAGCCCAAGCAGGACGCTGCCCCCCTTCCAACCATTGGATGATCAGCTGCAATTCTGGATCAGCCTCTTGACTGCTTCTCCATTCCTCTTCACTTCCAGGTACAGTTAACTCTTGGCAACGTATGCCTGCAGACGTCGAACCACCTTCCACTCTGTTCTCCTGGCGGTCACAGTGTGTACACTCTTCCCCTAAGCATGGTCTTCGGGACAGAGCATCCGCATTTCGATGTTGTTCTCCAGGTCGATGTTCCACAGTGAAGTGGAATGCTTGAAGCCGCTCCAGCCATCGAGCTACTTGGCCTTCAGGTTCCCTGAAGGAAAGCAACCATTGCAGAGCAGCATGGTCTGTGCGGATCACAAAATGTAGACCACACAGGTAATGCCGGAAGTGCTGAATGGAATCCACAATGCCCAATAGTTCTCTGCGAGTTACACAATAGTTCATCTCTGGCCGACTCAATGCCCGGCTATAGTAGGCTACAACTCGTTCCCCTTCCGGATGCCTCTGAGCCAGCACAGCTCCAATCCCCACGTTACTGGCATCTGTATCAAGTATAAATGGCAGATTTATATCTGGTGCTGCCAGGACTGGGGCATTACAAAGAGTTGTCTTCAGATTTGTGAACGCAGTCTGCTGTTCTTCACCCCAGTGGAAAACTTCACCCTGACGCAACAGGCGGTGCAACGGTGCTGCAATTGTGGCAAAGCCAGGCACAAAACGGCGATAATAAGAAGCTAGCCCAAGAAACTCTTTCACTTGTCGTTGGTTTTGTGGCTCGGACCATCTCTGCACTGCCTCTACCTTGCTATCCTCGGTGGCGATTCCCCTGCCACTCACTCGATGCCCAAGGAATGATACTTCTCTCCTTAGCAAATGGCATTTTTCAGGGTGGAGCTTGAGATTGGCTGCTCGAAGTTTAGTCAGTACATTCCGGAGACTACTTATAGCGTCATTAAAAGTCTTCCCATGCACCAGAAGATCGTCCAAATAGACAAGACATTGCATGCCCGGTATGTCAGCCAATACCCTTTCCATCAGTCTCTCGAAGGTGGCTGGTGCATTGCAAAGTCCAAAAGGCATAGTCCGGAATTGCCATAAGCCCTTGCCAGTAGTAAAAGCTGTCTTCTCTCTGGCCTCAGGTACAAGGGCCACCTGCCAGTATCCACTCTTTAAATCCAGGGACGAGAACCAAGACGATCCCCCTACTAAGTCAAGAGACTCATCAATACGAGGCAAGGGATAGGAGTCTTTTACAGTGACAGCATTAAGTCTTCGATAGTCAACACAGAAGCGCCAACTTCCATCTTTTTTTGGTACAAGGACAACTGGTGAGACCCAGGGGGACTCAGAGGGTTCAATAATACCTGCCTCTTGCATTTCCCTTATAATGCTGTCTGCAGCCTTCTGTTTCGCCATGGGAATACGTCGAGGACGTTGTCTAATGGGCGGTGCAGTGCCTGTATGTATGGAATGTCGCACTAAGTGTGTGCAGCCAACATCTTCTGGCGAGGTTGCAAAACGGTCTCTGAAGTCCTCCAGGAGCTCCCACAGTTGACTCTGCTGAACTACATTCAATCCTTGTTTATTCCTTTCCCATAGTTTGTGGATGACCTTCAAACCTACACTCGTGGTGTCTGTATGATTGTACATGGGTGTTTGATTTGGTTTCGACACCTGGGTGGTGGTCCTCCCCTTCCTATCACCACTGCTCAGAAGGTCCAAAATTGTTCCATCCTGGAATGTCAAAGTCCACTTTTGTAGATCAATTTTAACTCCAGCCATCTCCAAAAAAATCCAAACCCAGGATACAGGGGTCCATAATCTTAGCCACCCAGACCTCCAATGTCCAGCAAAGCCCACCAATACAAATAGCTACCTGAGTTCTACCTAGCATGGGTGCTGTTTCACCTGTGGCGGTTGTCAAAGCTACCCCTGTACCCTTCCACTGTTTTTCTTCTGGTAGTAAGTCTGGTCTAACAATTGTGGCAGTCGATCCTGTGTCAATCAGGGCCTTACAGACACGATTGCCTATCCAAGTGTGGACATGGCAATATGTCCCTTCACCCAATCGGCCAACAGGCACCAGGGGTTGCACATCTTGCCCCTGTGGACTACTTTGTGATGGGACATGCTGTGGGGCCCGTGCTGTCCCTCCTACACGGGTCCCTGGTCGTTTCCCTGAGGTAGCTGTATGGTTTTAAGCTCATTTTTTTCCTTGTGTGGACAAAAGCGCTGCAGATGCCCCACCCTGCCACAATGCCAGCATAGGGGTGGTTTTACTGAACGTGGTGACCGTTGTGCTTGCGAGGGCAACGCTGTCACAGCCAAAGATTTGTCTTCTTGCATGTTTTGATGCTGGACAACCTGCTGTTTAACTGGAATTGTGTATTTTCTCATAGCTAAGGGGCTGGGGTCCTGGCATCCTTCTGATAGCACCTGCTCAGCCTCTTGTGCTATTTGCAATGCCTCTTCAAATGTACTTGGCTTGGAAAATCGTACCTGTTGCCTCAATAACTGGGGTGTGAGACCCCGGATGAAAGCCTCCTTTGCCAACTCCTCTTGGACTGCCCGCTCAAAGTAAGGGTAGCCTCTTCTGACCAAAGACTGAATTTCTGCTGCAAACTTGCCCAGACTTTCTGTTGTATCACGAGTTCGCTCCCCCAACTGCTGTCTGATGCCCGGAATGGATTCTACATGACCGAATCGTCGTTCCAATGCAGCCGCCAGGGCGCCAACTTCAAGCAGTTCCTCCTCTCCTAAGTCTGTCAGAGCATTCAGGGCATCGCCCTCTAGGGCAGCAGCCAGCTGCACCGCTTGTTCCTGTGGATCCCATCTATTGGCCATGGCCACCATACGAAAGCGCCTATAGTATGCCTCCCATGCTCCTTTTCCATCAAAGTGGCCTGGTTTTAGTGTTGGTTTGCTTACCGCTGGCATCTGCAGCATAGCCAAAGGCTGGAACGTTCTCCTTGTGCTTGTTGCCACTTCCTTCTCTCTCACTGACTCTCTCTCTCTCTCATTTGCATATTCTTCTAAATGATTTAACAGTCTCGAGTAGCCACGGCAACCACTGCGCAGCGCTTCTGCTAATGCAAACACCGCCCCCTCTGACACGCAAGCCAGCAGCTGTCCTGCCCCATATTCTTCAGACCATTTCTGTGTAACTGCTAGCTGTTCAAAGCTCCGCCGAAACTCCTCCCACTGCATTGCGCCCGGATACTGTGGAAGGTTGCCTTCTATGTCACGTTTTTCTCCCACATGGCTATCACAAACCGACGCTGGCCCACGTGCGCTTACCGAAGGATTCAACAAGTAACTTCTTGGTGTTGACGCCGACACCCCGAACACTCCATTTCCTTCCGTTAGAGAAACAAGCCCACTATCCTGCTCCATATTTATAGCAGCTGCCAAACTGACCTTCTTCTTACTCGCCGTCTGTACTCTTCTCCGGGTGCCAGCGTCGGGCTCGGATCTTTTCAAATCCCCGCATAGTAACTCGCCTCCAGTCGCTCCTTCCAATTCCATCTCCACTTCTGACACCAATGTCGCGCTCTGGGTAAATAATAACAGGAGCACTCGCAGCTGTCAGG
>JANRMT010062831.1:9954495-9969353 GCA_026402145.1 Polypterus bichir lapradei
TACAGTATATAAAATGATCTCGCGGGCCGGATATAATTACACGCCGGGCCGGATGTGGCCCGTGGGCCTTGAGTTTGACTCATATGGACTAAATAGAACTTGAAAAGAAATATTTTTTGGAATGTGATCGCGCAAGTCAGTACATCGAGCCTGCGTGCTATTGTGGTTTTGCTTGTGTGCTTCAGTAAGTTACCGTCCCCTCGCTCTTACTTTTTTACCGTTCATCTAATGAATACACTGAGTATGGCTTTACCAAAACAATCATTGATCGCGAATAAAGTATTCATTATTCATGAAGCTTCAATAGGTGAATAGGTGATCTGTCTTTCTGCGTTAACCGCATGCGTTTTCATACGTCTCAAACTAAGGGGATGCGAGGTTAAAATAAATCGAGAAGCGCGCGTACATACTTAGTGCATCCCCTCTCGGGAATCGAACCTCGGACGTGGGCGCTACAGTCGAATGCTTTAGTATCGCGCCACGGCGTGTGGTTTATCTATTTGAGCGTAGCAGTGTAATTCAGTTTTTGTTCAGCACTGTTTGGAACTGTTACTTTTTGTCTGCGCACTGCGTCAGTTCACGTGAGCTGCTGAATATGGTTTTATATGTCACTCGCTCGCTTCTAATTGTTTCGCTGCCTTCTTAATTATATAATGCATGTTTTCTAAAGCGCGTTTTGTAGCTCTTCCTGGCTTTCTACGTAATGCGTGATTACGTGAGAGGCGTGATGATGTCATACGAACTCCGCCCCTCCATCTGAACTCCATTACAGTAAATGGAGAAAAACAGCTTCCAGTTATGACCATTACGCGTAGAATTTCGAAATGAAACCTGCCCAACTTTTGTAAGGAAGCTGTAAGGAATAAGCCTGCCAAATTTCAGCCTTCTACCTACACGGGAAGTTGGAGAATTAGTGATGAGTCAGTCAGTGAGTGAGTGAGTGAGTGAGTGAGTGAGGGCTTTGCCGTTTATTAGTATAGATAAAATAAAAGAAATTTTGAAAAATCTGGTTCTGTAGCTGGGTGACACAGTAGATAATACTAATGCCTAGCAGCTTCAGAATGCTGGGTTTGACGCCCAACTAGGTTACTGTCTCTGTGGAAAATTTGTCTTCCAGTGTGGGTTTTTCACTGAATAATCTGGATTTCCAAAGGCATGTATTAAGCTGATTAGCAACTCAAAATTGGCTTCATTTCAGAGTATGTACAGTATATATGTATGTATGTGTGTCCTGCAATGGACTGGTATCCAGTTTAGTACATGTTAGTAATTTACAACAAATTCTTTCAGCACTGACTCCCTGTGATCTTGAGTCAAATAAATAAATGGGTTAGAAAAATGGAAGAAAAGTTCCCTCATCCGATAGTTCGCTTTTGAAGAATGTCAGATACATAATTTATATCCCTTTAATTTTTGGTCACAGTTAAATATGTAATGAACAACATTGGTTACATTTTCTACATTATTTAATTGATAGAATGAAATGAATTTTTATTTGTGTTGTTTATAGACTTTTGGCTTACTGGAGTTGAGATATTTGTGTGTCTCTTTTATTTACCCTTTTGGCAGTATGTCCCTGCATAACATCATAGGGTGCCTGGGTTCACATCACAAATGAAGAGGCTGCAGGGCTGTTAAGGCCTTGTATTCTAAAAAAGTATGAAATGTTTATTTTACATATTATGTATTAGCATAACACAGACCTTATTTGTGATAATATCAATTATGTCAGGAGATGGACTGATGCAGCCTTCTTTTCATGCTTCCGGAACTGAAAGATGAAGTGAAGCTGATACTCCTCCACCTCGCACTTGCCAGTAGTTTTTGAAGCAGTTCTAATCAGATTCCTTCACTGACATTTTGGGAGGCTTAAAGCTTTAGTTAAAATTTTTTTTACAGTTTTAATATAGACTTGCCTCTTGCTAAGAACACCAATCTGCTTATCTCTTTTAGTTAGGTAATCTAGGCTTTTTCTCTTTTTTTAGCACTTATGTTTTTCTGTTGCCACTTTGTACAGTAGTGCAGTGTCACAACTTTTATATTTATCTTTCTTTTTAATCTGGGCAGAAAATCTCTCTCTCTCAGGTATTATAAAATACCTGAGGCCATAGTTACCCTTTCCTGTAATGTGAATTTACCTCATTGACTTGCCCATTAGGGCTTTCAGATGTGGCTCTTTCTATTTGTTGTTTGCCTATTCAGCTTCAACACTGGGCATCTATTGGCTTAGCTTTAGTTTAGAGAATAAAAGAGTTATTACTGTTTTAAAATTTGTATTTGTATTTTTTTTTATTTTGGGTGCAATTTGCCTTGATCATGATAGTTGACTAAGATAAGATAAAGGATATTCAAAACCTATGAAGTCTAATATAAACTACAAATAATACACTGTTAGGGAAATGTATTACAGCTCCAAAGAACAGCTTTAACAGAATATTTAAAATGCATCAGTTTCAAATCAAGTCTGAGTTATACAACAGTACTTTCCACTGTCAAAGTAAATTGTTACACATTACCAATAGGCGTAACAAAAAGCAAAGAAGAACAATAAAAATGGCCATTAAACGCTGTAAAGTAACTAATTTCAACTGAGAGACAGTTTATTAATTTTTACATATCACAAACTGCTAGAACAGAGGCATGTATGTGTGTTAAATGGAAAAGAGAGATGCATTTTCCAGAGTGGGCACTGAAGAGAAGAGAGACTAGATAGAAGAGACAGGAGTAGAGTGTCACAGGAGGACCAGTTTAAGATTGAGTGGTGGTGTGAAATACTTCAGAGTCCACAGTGACTCCACTTCACCCATTGTATAAGACCACCAGTATTATAGGCTATTCCTCGGTCTCCCCTGAATTATTATATTATCATCAATACTTACAATAACACACCTACATTGCTTTGGAAATGGGTTATATGTAATCTAGTTCCAGGCAGGACTCTATTGTTTCTTTCCAAGTTTAGCCATTATACATTATCAATTTGTGTAACTAACACTAGTGAGATATTGACCATCTGTCATTCATAGACCTTTTGTGTTTTACTAACACAGATGACCTGATACTCCCAAACATTCTATTTTTCTTTGAATGATACTTATGCAATATTCATATCAGACGTGGAATCTACAGTATATATCAAATGCAGATTGTAAATCACTGAATACAAGCAGTGCCTAATACAGGGTATTGTGCACATGGTATGGTCATGACCACACTCGGCTTGCATACTCTAATGTGAGGCATCTCTCAGCATCTTTGATGTAGTTGAGATTGCCATGCCAAAGAGTTTTGAATCTTGAATTGGACAGAGGGGATGGCAAGCACCATGATAAATTCAGCATGAGCTATTACAGTGGAATTGTTATCCCCTTCTGTCATGGTTAAATGTGTAGACTACAGTTGGGTAAGAATATAAGGTGGATTATTGCAATAAGACATCAGTTTAATGTAGATTCTACGTGGAGATGATTCCCACCAATGAACTGTTGAATGAATCTTTCATGTTGTTTTTCAGAAGCATTTTGTAATTTGTTAATAAGTGTTACATAACTGAAATGACTTTGCTTAGGCAGCTCTCAATGTGCAAATCACACCCACTGGTCTTGCAGAACTTGTGTCCATTACTGAAGCAATCAGGGCCATTGCTTTTTCCGGTGTAGCCAATGGAGAACCTCATCTGAAAACCATGACACAGTGTCACTACCTGAGTATAGAGCATTCCGTACTGCACTCAACAGTGAAGACAGACAGGCACAGAAGCTCAAGAACTACTGTACTTTGCAACCATTACTTGGGATATCACAATCTCGAGTTCATTTTCATTTAGCAGCATTGAAAGGGATCCACTTTGTAAGATGAAATTGGAAAATACAAAAACTTAACATTTTTTTTCATAATTCTATTTTATTTTCATTCATGTTAGAATGGCTATTATAATTTTAGTTTAATTTTCAACTGACAATTTTATTTTTATTTTAGTCATTGAGAAAATATTTTCACTGCTTGTTGTTCATGTACATGATAGTGGTCATTAATAATAACAACCATGGAGAGTAGAATCTTTGCTTGATCAACAGTGGTGTTGCCATGTGAAAGCTGTAGTAATTGCCTTAGGCAAAGTGTTAAATTATACTTTTATGTTGCAGAAGAAATTCTAGTCTTGTTATCTCACTAAACCTTCAGCCTAGTTAGGGATGTTATGCAAAGAAAGTGGTCAGTTGGTATGATACAGGTTTGACAGAAAGGCTAATTGGGCCATTAAACAAAGATGTAGTGCAAAATTTCATAAGACTCAGGCAAATAAGTCATTTTCCCTTCTCTGTAAGTTTTTTTCCACTGTAAATAAAGCAAAATGATCCTATATACAGTAAAACCTTTTTATTATCATGAAACAACTATAATGGCAAAATGTTTTAGCAGCATTATTATACTTTGATTTCAGTTCAGAACCAGTGCAGTAGGATTTGTATACCATTTTAAATTATTCAGCACATATATTAAATTTTTCTTTAAATCTTCCTTATACTGCAATTAATTTCTTATGAGCAGTCAGGTTTATATGTAAATGAAAGATATGTACATTGTTAATCAGTGCTGTACAATTTAAGTGAATAAATGCACACCTCTTGAATTGGTTAAATATTACACATGTAGAATTTGTACAAGTAAGTGGTTCATGGACATGGACTATCTTCTGGAAACAAGGTGAAATAAAAAGATGCAGCTTCTATGGTCCTTTAAGACTTAATTTGCTCATTCCTGTTTTGGCCTTCAAACTGTTTGGGTTAGATTATAGGCAAAATCTGAGCACATATATTACATTATTTTAATAATGTAAATGCTTGATATCATGTTATGTACACAGTTTACTTGAGTAATTCTAGTCTGCTTTTCACACTTATCACAACAGAGAAACGGGATTAACTTTTGTTGTAAATGACATTTTAATGTCTTCTAGTAAAGGAAGTGCTACAGTGAATATGTTTTTAGGTTTAAACGCAGTCTTTGCCATCACTCTGCTGGGCATTTTGCACTTCTTCCAGTCCCATGGGAAAGACATCAGAGACACTGAGAGCTTTCTTGCCATCTTTTTAGACTGCCCAGTGCAACTTATGCAATACTTACGTCATATTGTAGAATGCCAAACGGGGTGGGCATTTAGATGGTCTAGGTCTTTAGTATAGTGACTGTATCTAACTTTGCATTTGACTTTTTGTTACATCGAACAATGGACCACCAAGGGGTTTATTTTCTCCAGGGCTGTTGCTGACTTTAGTTTTTTTTTTCCTCTCCTCTGTTGTCAAATGGCTATAATTTAACAATACTGTTTATGGAGATACAGTAGGATCCTTTTCTGTTGTAAAGTTTGAGGTTGCTTTCTTTGCTATGTGTTTAAAATAATCTGTATTTTTATGTGTATGTATTTTGTAATTGGTAGAGTTTTAATTGTATTTTGCCTGTGAAGATGTCTTGATGTTATCTGCAATGTTGTTTTAAATTTAAGGAAACCTTTGACAAATCAATAGTATTCTTTTTTATTTTTGTTGTGCATACATGAGTCTGTTATAGTGATTTTTATTTCTTTTTATTGTTTTTTTCCTTTGTAAAAAGCCATGATGAAATGAAAGTAGACTTCAGTAATCATTACATATGCCCATTGACTTTGTTAGTAGCTCTCAACAGTGTTCATTATATTGAACCACTTAAAAGCTGCAGGTAAAGAAAGCATTTAAATATACTAGTAAGGATAAAGATTTCATATTTTTAATGTTTATAGCAAAACTGTACATATTTCAAGTTGTTTCTAAAACATACTGAAGGGTTAAAGTAAAGTATAAAGTATGAATACTGTATTAGAGAGCACTCTGAAAACATAACTGAAGATCTATTAAAGCTAAAATAAATGCAGCTTCTTCTTGTTCTTTTGTTAGTCAGTTATACTGCTTTGTTAGTCTTTAAGCAGTTTTGGGTTTTATGAGTTAGTATCTTCAGACATTTTGAGAATAAACTGCATAGCATGAATAACTTGACAGTCATGAAATAATTAATTTGGGTGAATGAAAAGAATTGGGTGAATTGTGTTGTTACATGACTGAGTTATGTAAGCATGGGCAGTATTTATGAAAGTACAAAAATGAGTGAACAAGATGATAAAAGATTGTAATTTTATATATAATGTCCCACCTATATCCTTATCTTCTTATATTTATTTAATATTATCCTTGTGAGACAGTTGTGTTTGTTTCTTATAATGCATATACAATTGTCAGATATTCTGAGAACTATTTATTTTTTTTTTTTTATTTTGTTAGCTGCAGACTTTCATCCCATTTCTCTTTACTAGTGCCTAACTTGTTGCAGTTGTTTTCCTCATTTAGCCTTGTCTGATTTTTCATAATTCTTATATATATTTCCAGCACCACTATCTCCAAAAATTTTAAATTCAGTTTAATTTATTGTCACACTACCGTAACAGTACAGTCATACTGGCTCATTTGATACAGAAACATGGCAGTAACAGTAGAGTGCATGGTATAACACCAGACACTAATTACAAAGCAGTGGCAATTAAAAAGTAGTGAAAAATCAATAAATAAGGAAGAATATCAAATTTAAAAGTAAAAATATATCACATATATATAGCATTTAGTATTGAGTGAGTGCAAGTAGGGTAGCTGGTACCACAAGAACCCATTATCTTGGGTTTGATTCATGTGTCCGGACATTGTTTTTGTGGAGTTTGCATCTTCTTCCCTTGTTTGCATGAGTTTTCTGTAATGTACTCCAGTTTCATCCTTCATGCCTAAAGATGTGCAGTTAGGTTATTTGGTGATTATAAAGTGGTCCATTTATGAGAGTTGGTATTGCACGACAGAGCCCTACAATAGACCAGTTTCCTGTCCAAGGCTGCTTTGTACTTTGTGCCCAGTGCTGCTGGTATAAAATGTACACCCTATGACCCTGAATTGGATTGTGTGGATTGAGAATTTTATTTTATGAGTAAATAGAGCTGCAAACTGATTTGTAAAACAGGTGCTTATATAATTGAGCCTTGGTAACAAATTTTGGAAATGACTGTTTGCAAGCTAACAGATTATTGGCCCAAAAGTGTAAAGTGTTTGTGAGCCTGATATTATGGCACAGAATGCTTCAAGATATCACTTGCTTGATATCAGAGGGTTGGGGGTAAATAATATGTTGCTGAGGTGTTTAGCATTTGAGACAGTGGACAGTTGGATGACTGGATGTTTATGCACAATCAAATTTCCTTTCACCCAAATATTCACTACACATATTTTGTGTGTTTCATTTTTTCATATTATCATGTATTTTTTCAGTTGTCCTTTGATTCTGTTGTTCTGTACATTTTCAATTGTGTGTTGTTCCTCAAAATATGCTTCAATAAAGGGCTTGGCATTTCAACTTTAAAACATTTTAAAATAAATCAAATAGTAATTCTGATTCACTTTCTTTTATGTCATAAAAACATTACTCAAGGTTTTAACTGGCACATTGAGTCAGTTGATGTCAGTAATTAAAACATCTTGGCTAAGTGAAGAATTGTTTTTTCTTTATTTAAAACTATTTTTTGCATTCTTATCCCTTTCATACAAAATATTTTGTTTTTTGAAACAAACAGATGTTTAACCAAATATTTACATGCATTGGTTAATAGATTATTAAATTGTGAACTGTAAGTATGAAATACATTACAACTTTTGCTTACCTGTTAGTTTTGATGTAATATGAGAAAAATCTTTAGTTTTAAAAATGTGGAGAAAAAATTACTGTATACTTCGCAAGCACTTGAAATGACAATTTGTTCTTGTATTTTTCAGTCTAGCACAGCAAAAGCCAAGGACGTACCTGTAAAGCGTTCAGTGGCAGAACTGGCAGGAAAATTTGGAAATTCAGTTAAGAAGGAGGTAAGATCATAATTATACCACATTATTTATTATAACAGTATGTTCCTAACTTATTAAGTTTCTAACTGTAATTTCAGCATTTATTAGAAAATATTATTAAACAAGTATAGAAAAACTGAAGGACTCAGTATTATGTATTAAATATAACATATTCATCTTTTACTTGTTTGAATTTTATAATATCTGTATATAGAATGGCATCTTACCATTCTAAATGTCCTTCTGGTTATCTTGTTCAATGTTTTGCTCTGCTTTCCTTTATTGTGCTTTGGGGGACAGACTAATTATTGGTATTTGGCATAAAGGTCCCCTGTTTCATGCAAAGTGTATGTCAAATAGTTCTTCCCAGATCATCTGTTGTTTGGCTGTTGTGCCTTCTTTCCCCCTTTCTGTGTCCTCCTAACTCACCTTAGCCATCTTGTGGTGTGATTTCATTCTTAAATGTATTGTTTTACAGCCTTCCATTTTACCCACAGACTTCCTTGTGTCTCTGATTTACACTGTCATCACAGCATCTGTCTTCTTTATCAATAGAAAAATATCAATAGATGTAATGGTCTACTGGGGAAAAAGTAAGTCCACCCTAAGCCTCAGAAGGTGGTACTGCACCCTTCAGCAAAAGTGATGTATTTTAATTATTTTTCATAACTGCCCACCAATCTCTGACATCAACTCGATGAAATTTTTCACCACTCCTCCATGCAAAATTGCTTCAGTTGCAAGATGTCTGTGGGTTTTCATGCATATACTGTCTGCTTCCAATCCCCAGACAATATTTCAGCATTTCAATGGTGTTCAATCAGGGCAATGACTAGAGAGAGAGAGAGAGAGAGAATAGGCCAACCCATAACCATCCATTTCTTCTTTTTGAGCCATTCCATAGTGGGTTTGCTACTGTGTTTCAGATCATTACTGTGTAGAAAGGTCTGTTTCCAGGTCAATTTCAACAGAAGGACTCACATTCTTCTCACCATACTTTGATATGATGCATAATTCACAGTTGACTCAATAACTGCAAGTTGCCCAGGCCATGAGGCAGCAAATTAATCCTAGTTTAGAGCATTTCCACCACTGTGCTTCACAGGTGTTATGAGGTACTTCTTCAGAAATATGCTATCTTTGGTTTGCGTTAAACCTGTCTACTGTTACTGTGGTCAGACCACTCTATTTTTGATATATCTTTCCAGTGCACATTCATTGATCCAGAAGGCCTGGTCTTTGCCTAGATGTTCAATGACAAACTTTAGTCTTGCTCTTATGTTCTTTATAGGCAGAAAAGGCTTTTTTTCTGGCACAGCTCACTTGCAAGTTAAATTCATGCAATCTCTTTCCAATTGTGTATGCCTGCACAATCACAGCAGCTGTTGCAAGAGTTACCTGCCAATACTCCAATGAATGTTTTGGGTACTTAGAGACTTATTTTAGTATCAGCTGGTCAGTGCTTGTAAATTAGCAGTCACTTGAAATCTACTCCACTTGTAGACAATTTCCCTTACAGTGGAACGATTGATTTTAAATAATTTGGTGACCTTTTAAAATATTTTGTCAGACTCATAGCAACATTCAGAGTCTTCTTTTTGAATAACTCAGGGAGCTGTTTTGAGGTTGGCATGATGACACCATACCTGTCAACAGCAAAGAAAACACCAGTCCCTTGATATCTGTGGTTTAAATAAGACAGGGTCCATCTGCATACTCCCTAAGGAGGTTCTAATCATTGGCAACTAATCTGGAACACCTGACTCTAACTTGATGGATTTGAAGTGGTGATAAATGTAGGAGAGGACTGATTTTTTCCACGTGACAAATGTGCATTTTTGTTAATTTAGATTATGAGAATTAATCCATCATGTTGATTTTATGTGTCATTTGTTGTATGTCATCTTTATGTGCGGGCATTAAGATCTACTGTTTGCCTGTATAAATATGTTGAAAAAGTCAACAATCTCCATGGAACAACTGTATGTTTGGAACGTAAAACTGAAGAAAAGTACTAGAAAAGAGCAGAAGTTGGTGATAGAACAAACTACTAAGGCACAAGGAGCTAGGGTACTAAATGAAATTATAAAAAAATTGAAGAGAAGATACTGTAAGAGATGTCAGAAACAAAGCTAAAAGGTATTGAATGAACTCTTCAGTACAGAAAAGCAAAATAAAATGATACCAGATAAAAGTGACCTGCAGGGAAAGACAGGAATGAGAAATGTTTTCAGGATCATGAAGCAGATGGCTAAAGATAAGATACATTGGGTGTGAGTTGCTTAAAAATGGACTAAGGAATATAACTGATAATAAAATACTGTATGCAAGAGGTCTATAAATGGGCTTTTGAATATGGAGAATGCTCTGAATAATGATATTTGGTAATGAGAAAATGGATGTAATATTTTGTAGCTCATTGAAATATGAGGTCCAGTAAGCTTGAAAGAAAATGAAGTGAGCTAAGGCATTGGGCCTAAAGTAGGAAAGTTAAAGAAAGGGGGGAAAATGAAACTGAAGGTTAAGAAAAGATAGATGAATGATGGTAAATTAAAGCACATAAGTAAATCTTGAAATATATAAAGCTAATAAAAATTTCACAGGTCTGTGGTTGCATTGTCATGTGGCTATAAGCAGGTATGGAAAAAAAAGAGAGAATGCAAGGGGAAAGGTCCACTGGTCATATTGGCTATGTTAGGGTGAACCTTATGTTTTTTTTTCCTGGTACAGATATGTCCTGATAGCATACTGTAAGCCATAACTGAACTAAGATATGGTGTAGGGGGTTCTCAGGGTAAGGGAATAGTTGGTAGGTTATAAAAGGTAGCCCTTTTCAAGAAAATAAGATAAACAGTATAATTTATATAATTCCTCCCGATCTCGTACTTAATGTCCTTGTGTTCATGGTGTGTATATAGGCTTAGTGGTCCTCAGTAAGTCAGTGCATAAATGTAAGGAGAGGGGACCATAATAAACAACAAAAAGTGCTAAAAGGGAGACAAACTTAATTTTATTTACAAAGTATAACCACAAAATAGAGGCAAATTGACTTACATAAAACAGAAGCAAGGTGTTCTGTCGAGACAGGATAAGTTAGAGAAAAAATTTATTTTTGGTAGACCAGGGGCCTCATGTATAATGCTGTGCGTAGAACTCACACTATAACATGGTGTAAGCACAAAAGCGGGAATGTGTGTACGCACAGAAAAATCCAGATGCAGGAATCTGTGCATACGCAAACTTCCATGTTCTTCTGCTACATAAATCCCAATCAGCGTGAAAAGTAACGCACGTGCACGCGTCTGCTGTCCAGCCCCAACTCCTCCCAGAATTATGCCTCTTTGAATATGTAAATCATTATAAATAGCCCTTAAGCTCAGCGTTCTGTGAAAAGACAATGGCAAAACCATGAGGAAAACCTAAACAGTAGGGAAAAATAGAACAATTTCAGCGAATACTAAGTGGAGGCAAGGAAAAACATACTATTTGTTGGTTTAAACAGTGGTATAAACAAGAAAAGGAAGCGGATCGAGTAAGATAGCATGTCGGAGAAACTCGAAAGCTCAAGTTCACAAGTCACATATCAAAGTCGCCGTGAAAAGGCGAGTCTTAGCCCACCGTCTGAGTGTCATATGAAAACTTATTAGGGTACAGAGAAAAAAATAGGCACACAGTGGGGAAAAAGCACGAAATGTCAAGTTTAATCTCGAAATTTCCACTTTAATCACATAGTTTATTTTGTCATTAATGTAGAGCATCATAAACTTAATCTTAAAATCGTTTAATTTACTAGTTTCTCAAATCCCATCGTAACTAAAGTAGTACGTTAAATGCTTTGTTTTGTATTTGATCTTCTATGTGCTCTATGTGTGTGAATCACAACGTGCTTCTTAAACCGACTTTCTCTTCCTCTGACAGGACACAGAATCCATTACATTCGTGATATTACAGCTGATTTGAGATGTATACGTGATATCATTTTCATGATGATAGGAGTTAAAGCATGTTATTAAACATGGAAACACAGTGGCGCAATGATTGTGCGCGACCTTCGATGAAATAATTTATTGCAGCAGTAATGTCTGTTTCAAACTTACAAACCTCCAATTCCTGTCCTTCCTTTTCTTTCTCCAAATATATATCCAAATAATTCCCGCACAATCAGCTCTGTAATAGATTTTAAGCCATCTGTAAGCTTATAACGCAGATTCTTCAAAACTTTTAAGGAACATTGAAATATCTTCGTAGTACATGTTTAATTATTCTATCCTTCACGCCAGTCCCAGTGAAGCATAAAGTGCGAGGCAGGAACAATCCGTGAATGGAGCGCCAGATCCGTGTCCTTTATTTATTAACAATATAGATTATTTAAATGAAGTTAAAGTTTTATCTGTATAATATAATAAACATATTTTGCTGCATTTCATCTTAAAAACCCCTGACGGGAGCAGCTGAAAAGAAGAAGAAGAAGGTGCAGTGAGTGTAACAACGCTAAAGCAGCTATGGTATTTAGAATAGTTTGACCATTCTGTGGACCATTATATTGTTACAGGTTAATTATGTAACAATTATGTAACAATCCCACCTATGGGAGGGGCCAAGGAGGTCAGGTGCAGTGTGAGTTGGGTGGTGGCCGGAGGCGGGGACCTTGGCGTTCTGATCCTCGGCTACAGAAACTGGCTCTTGGGACGTGGAATGTCACCTCTCTGAAGGGGAAGGAGCCTGAGCTAGTGCATGAGGTTGAGAGGTTCCGGCTAGATATAGTCGGACTCACCTCGACGCACAGCTTGGACTCTGGAACCAATCTCCTTGAGAGGGGCTGGACTCTCTACCACTCTGGAGTTGCCCCCGGTGAGAGGCGCCGAGCAGGTGTGGGCATACTTACTGCCCCCCGACTTGGAGCCTGTGCGTTGGGGTTTACCCCGGTGGACGAGAGGGTGGCCTCCCTCCGCCTTCGGGTGGGGGGAAGGGTCCTGACTGTTGTTTGTGCGTATGCGCCGAACAGCAGTTTGGAGTATCCACCCTTTTTGGAGTCTCTGGAGGTGGTGCTAGAGGGCATACCTTCTGGGGATTCCTCGTTTTGCTGGGAGACTTCAATGCCCACGTGGGCAATGACAGTGAGACCTGGAAGGGCGTGATTGGGAGGAATGGCCCCCCCGATCTGAACCCGAGTGGTGTTTTGTTATTGGACTTCTGTGCTCGCCACGGATTGTCCATAACGAACACCATGTTCAAGCATAAGGGTGTTCATATGTGCACTTGGCACCAGGACACCCTAGGCCTCAGTTCGATGATCGACTTTGTGGTTGTGTCATCGGACTTGCGGCCATATGTCTTGGACACTCGGGTGAAGAGAGGGGCGGAGCTGTCAACTGATCACCACCTGGTGGTGAGTTGGCTTCGATGGTGGGGGAAGATGCCGGTCAGACCTGGTAGGCCCAAACGTGTTGTGAGGGTCTGCTGGGAACGGCTGGCAGAGTCCCCTGTCAGAAGTAGCTTCAACTCCCACCTTCGGCAGAACTTCGACCACGTCCCGAGGGAGGTGGGGGACATTGAGTCCGAATGGGCCATGTTCCGTGCCTCTATTGTTGAGGCGGCTGACCGGAGCTGTGGCCGTAAGGTGGTCGGTGCCTGTCGCGGCGGCAATCCCCAAACCCGTTGGTGGACACCGGCGGTGAGGGATGCTGTCAAGCTGAAGAAGGAGTCCTATAGGACCTTTTTGTCCTGTGGGTCTCTGGAGGCAGCTGATAGGTACCGGCAGGCCAAGCGGAAAGCGGCTTTGGTTGTTGCTGAGGCAAAAACTCGGGCATGGGAGGAGTTTGGAGAGGCCATGGAGAACGACTTTCGGACGGCTTCGAGGAGATTCTGGTCCACTGTCCGGCGTCTCAGGAAGGGGAAGCAGTACAGTGTCAACACCGTATATGGTGGGGATGGTGCGCTGCTGACCTCGACTCGGGACGTTGTGGGTCGGTGGGGGGAGTACTTCGAAGACCTCCTCAATCCCACTAACATGCCTTCCAATGAGGAAGCAGAGCCTGGGGACTCTGAGGTGGGCTCTCCCATCTCTGGGACTGAAGTCACCGAGGTGGTCAAAAAACTCCTTGGTGGCAGGGCCCCGGGGGTGGATGAGATACGCCCGGAGTTCCTTAAGGCTCTGGATGTTGTAGGACTGTCTTGGTTGACACGTCTCTGCAACATCGCATGGACATCGGGGACAGTGCCTCTGGATTGGCAGACTGGGGTGGTGGTCCCCCTTTTTAAAAAGGGGGACCGGAGGGTGTGTTCCAACTATAGAGGGATCACACTCCTCAGCCTCCCTGGAAAAGTCTATTCGGGGGTTCTGGAGAGGAGGGTCCGTCGGATAGTCGAACCTCGGATTCAGGAGGAACAGTGTGGTTTTCGTCCTGGTCGCGGAACAGTGGACCAGCTCTACACCCTTAGCAGAGTCCTGGAGGGTGCATGGGAGTTTGCCCAACCAGTCTACATGTGCTTTGTGGACTTGGAAAAGGCGTTCGACCGTGTCCCTCGGGGAGTCCTGTGGGGGGTGCTCCGGGAGTATGGGGTACTGGACCCCCTGATAAGAGCTGTTCAGTCCCTGTACAACCGGTGTCAGAGCTTGGTCCGCATTGCCGGCAGTAAGTCGAGCCCGTTTCCAGTGAGAGTTGGACTCTGCCAGGGCTGCCCTTTGTCACCGATTCTGTTCATAACTTTTATGGACAGAATTTCTAGGCGCAGCCATGGTGTTGAAGGGGTCCGGTTTGGTGGACTCAGGATTGGGTCACTGCTTTTTGCAGATGATGTTGTCCTGTTTGCTTCATCAGGCCGTGATCTTCAGCTCTCTCTGGAGCGGTTCGCAGCTGAGTGTGAAGCGGCTGGGATGAGAATCAGCACCTCCAAATCCGAGACCATGGTCCTCAGCCGGAAAAGGGTGGAGTGCCCTCTCAGGGTTGGGGG
>JANRMT010062831.1:9981242-10002956 GCA_026402145.1 Polypterus bichir lapradei
TGATGGCCAGTAGGACATAATAATAATAAAAAAAAAAACTCCACACGGCGGGACAAAAAAAAAAAAACAAAATCTGCACGGGTGCCGATGCCATGAGACCACCCAGCCGTCACTGGCCATTCTACCTAATATCAAAGATCTCTATCAGTCCTCATGGTTTACAGGCTTCACGTGGAAGAATTTGATTATGATGGTCATGTGGACATCTGGCTTTTAATTCATCTTTGTAGGGACTGCATGGTGCATTGATCAGGTGGTGGTGGCGCAGATCGCCAACACAGAAAACCGGAAAAAGAATAGCAGAGAAAGTAGGGGTTAGTACGGATTGCTGAGCCATGATAGAAACAAAAATTAAATGCATATACAGAATGTTAGGGTTACACTAAAATAAAGCCATATGAAAATAATGGGTTTTCAGCAGTTTTGTAAAGTGCTCCACCATATAAGCTTGGCGAATTTCTGTTGGTAAGCAATTCCAGATTATAGGCGCATAACAGCAGAAGGCTGTTAATAATGCCACCTAAGCTGCTTTCCAAAACAAAGACTACCCCAGAGGAGAATAAGAGGTTAATAGGAGCACCATGAAAACAAGAATTTTTAAAAATCATAATTATAAACAATTTACAAATGTTTGACATTTTACCTAAAATGAGAGCAGGAACATAATTTAGTTTAGATTGAAAGCAAGATCAGATGGAAGAACTGGTGTTGCAGTAGACTGATTTGTCTCAAATTTTTCATGCTTAACTGACTGGATTAATTTATCAATCAAATTTATGCAGATTGTGAGAGTTGCAGAAAGCTGCCTGGACTCACAAGAATCCAAATGGTTTGGCTCAGACATTATTTCGGCTAGGCCACTCAAAGTTTTTATATTTTCTGCAATCTGTTAACCCTCTCCACTTTTGTGCAGGATGTTCCCTAAGATTCTCAAAAAGAAAAACTCAGCAAACAGATCGTTAAAAGTATAGATATCAGAGTCAAAATCCAAAATAAAGTAAATACAAGCAAAATCATTAATCCATCCATCCATTTACCAACCCGCTGAATCTGAACACAGGGTCACGGGGGTCTGCTGGAGCCAATCCCAGCCAACACAGGGCACAAGGCAGAAAATCATTAAGTAAAGAGTAATGAAAAAATGGAATAATAAAATAGACAAAAGGAATAGTCAATTTTTAAATTGGTACTGAAATTAAAAATGTGAAAGACTGAATGACTGAATAAAAGGTAATTAGTCTGGTTGGTATAATATCTCCAGATGGCCAAATCCAAACTGCACATGGGAAGCATTAACCAAAGGCCTAAAGATGAGCTTGTCCATCTGCATGGCAGTAGTACCACATGCAATTTGCTATGTTTTTAGCACTCCGGTTATATATATAAAACACAGTTATGATTATTTCATAACCTCCAAGAAGAATACACAACTTCAAATGCCATAAGTGCATCCTGAAAAAAAGTGACATTATGGTACTTGCTAAGTGGTCTAAGTGAAGCTTGGAGAAACACAAGTATAAATAAATAGTGGACCACATGATTTAATACATCACATGTTTATTTTCTTTATTTTAAGAAAATGTGCACTATGTGTCTTGCTATGATCATTACCCTACTCTTTTTTTTTTGTTTTGAAGTACTTAGAATGCTAAATTGTTTCTCCAGTATGCTTTTTCTGCAAGGTTTAGAAAACAAGTGGGTATTACCACATTTTGCTTGGATGCAGTGACACAAAAGGCACTAAAAGTGATAAAGTAACAGACTTGGCAGAAATGTTAAAGGCCAGCTATTCTTCTCCCATCTGCATTGCAGAAGGACACTTTATTTGATGGGATGAGCTCTTCTGCACCTCTGCTGTTAGTTAAACAGTTATATTTATAATAGTTATATTAATTTTGCGGACATATACTCAGTTACAAAACAGTTTGTCTTTTTAATGTCTCAATAGTGAAAAGAGAGCAATATTGACTACTGTAAGAATAATAAAGATTTGCTATGTAATTTATTACTGATGTGTTGTAATGCCTTCATGCCCTTGGCTCAGCACAATTCACCTTGGTCATCTAGTAGGTCATAAGATGAGAGTTGTTGGTTGATAGAAACAAGACACAGCACAAAATATAAAAGTGCAAAACCGTGCTTCTTTATTTACAGTGACAAAACAAAAACAAAGTCAGTGTTGTGTCATCAAAAATAGGAATAAATAAAAACACAAAGTCCTGATGACACAATCCAAACAAATATAAAAAATAATAAAACAAAATACAGGAAAAAGTATTTACAAAAAATGCTTTTTCTTCTTTTTACCTCCAGTTAAAATCAAGAAGAAAGAAAAAGGTTATATTATTTAGAAACATGCAGTACCCAAGTAACTCCTACTCTGTTTTTCTAGGGTATTCTCTCACTCCCATACTCTCGCTCTTCTCCATTGTTTCTTGCTAGAAGATTCAGGTAGAAAGACACTTCTTGCACCAAAACCCAGGATTTATGTGGCTATGAGATTGCTGTGGCCAATCCTCTGCACTGCTCCCATTCTACTTAATAAAGGCTCAAGCTACGATGATGACAATGCATCATATTCCCTCTCCCGGGACTTTATTCTTAAAATGAGTCTCCACTCGTGGGTGCACATGCATATGCCTGCAGACGACATGATCAAACATGATCTCGGTCATGCTTTTTCTGTCTATCTAATAAACTTTCCTCATACTAATTCCCTTGGTCCTAACACTTTATGTCTTTCTCTTTGTTTAAATAAGCACATCATTTTTTCACAACATCACCAATGCCTGGGCTACTGCCCTTCCCTGCATGGACACCAAAGCTGCTGCACAGCCGTCAGCTTACTGGAGCCAAGCTATAAACACTTATACTCTATTGCTCGTCACACGTGTGAAGTGGAATCTATTTAATATACACAAGAATATATTATAGAAATATGTTACTCTTTATTATTAGACAATGCACCTACAGATATTGTCATGACATATATCAAAAATGACAATTCGATTTCTTTCATATCATTTGTTGATTGGCCTCTTGTTCAACATGGCCCAGCATTGCCCTTGGATGAAGTGACATAAACAGACAGCATGGCCAGTCTGATTATGGGAGTCAAGAGAAAGAGAGACTAAGCCTCTGTATCAGCCTTAACTTAAAGTAATCATGCAGCTTCTTGATACACCTTCTTAGATTAGTTTTGGGGTGCTTCACCATTGAAACTGCTTAGGCAGACTCGGCGCCTTTCCAACCCATGCTTTCCTCCTGGAAGGAGAGGGATGTCTACCTTTCAGTTCCACTCCAGCCTTAATGGCCTTGCCACCTGTATTCTTCCAGGCTAATTGGCCTGGCCAGTGAATTCTTGTTTTGGAATTTCAGCTAGGGCTAACTGGATGCAAAAATGTGATCTTCATCTGGTAAGTTCTACATGTCCATAAGCAAGAACTTAGACATTAATATAAATAAATAAATAGATAGATAGATAAATAATAAATAAATAAACCTATAATCAACCCACTGTATATCCTAGGTATTTTTGCCATTAGATTGCATGCAATGGCTTTATTTGGTAGCTTTTTTTTCTACATTATGTTACTTAGAACATCTCAGTGTTACTCTTTGTTAGGAGTTTATTGAACTTGAATTGGGTCTTCCTGTGACAATGATTTTAGCTTCATGTATCATCTGTACATATTTTTTCTGTTGCCTCTCCCTGACAAAAAAGAACAATGGGACCAAAAGACATAATAACTTATGATAATTCTGGGCATTTTTAATGGACAGTATAGCTTTTATTGTTTTATGCAGTTCTGTGATGAACATACTGTATCAAATTAATATAAACCATGCAGTAACTCTAAATTGTAATGCTAAACACATTGTAAACTTTCTCTAAGGTTTTCTTTCTTAATATGAAGGAGTTTCATGAACTCTTTAAGCCATAATACTATACTAAGCTTCATCTTTATCCAAGTATGGCGCAGGCTTAGAGGTGACATTTAGTTACCTACGTTACCAGGCAAGTCTTGTCCTAATCCTCTTTGGAGGAAGGTAAAATGGCTAGAATGAGCCTGGTTTGTTGAATTAAGTGAGGCTTACTTGCTTAGCTTGCTTTATGGAATCCCCAAACATGCCAGAGTTGTTACTACCTTGTTTAAATAAAGCACTACTGATATCAATGATGAATCTTTCAAGCAATAAGTGTTGGCAATCGTAGGGTGTTGAATGCGGCCAAGCAGAATTTTATTAATTATGTTATAGGCTATGAAATTTGCCCGGCCCCCCCCCCCCATCCGCCATGTTTATGACAAGTCGGCACTCATTAATCATTTGCATGGCTAAAAGAGCTGATAATTAATTGATTGATTAGCAATCAATCTATTCCTCTTCCCGACATCATTGCAGGCATGGATGACGGATTAAATGCTGCATAACACATAAGTAGACACAGCTGTGAGGACATAAATGTCTGGGTAGAATGCGAGTGCTTCTGCTTTGTGAGCTAAGGCCAACTTCTGTCATGTCTTGAGTTGTGTACTCAGTGTATACATATTTTTGCATGTATAATTTGTACACTAATATTAACACACATTTCTCTGGTCTAGTATTTCTAAAGATACTGCACTAAGTAAAACCTGTTTTTGGATTCCTCTGATACTTTGACCCAGTACTAGAGGACAATGTTGCTTTTGCGTTCTGTGCATACCAGAAGGAAATCTTTTTAAAGCTGCAGCACTAGCATGCTTCCATTTTTAAGCTAGTGTACCTGGAGCGCTCCACATCCAGGATCAATGAGGCATCTAACATGTCTATCTCCCTCTAGATTACAGCATTCACAGAATTAAAGTCTTATCAGTTAATCCTCTTTTTTTCTTCTTTCAAATCTCCTCTCCATTTATTATGCAGCTTTAAAAAAGATAATAATGAAAATGAAATATTAAAATTGCAAACAGGGAGAATTATAAGACTACTTTGTTTTTTTTTTTGTCAAATTCACCCGCAAAAGTTTTATAAAATTTTACTGTGCACCTTTATTAGTTCAGAATCTCCATTGGTGAATAAAATGTATTTTTATGATTGTTTCTGGAATTTATTGAAAAGAAGTAAATAAAAAACCTATTATGAAATACATCATATTCTGCCATTTTAATATTGCTGCATACGTATATCTGTTAATTGGAAGACTGATTACAGCAATCTTGTAACATTTTTAACAAAGATTATTTTGTCTTAAGGTTAATACATGTAAATTAATGCAACATCCTAAGCATTTCAGCCCGCCACTATCAATCTAGAGTACATTTATAGCTTTTGATGTATTGAGAATCTCATTTAGAATTTTTGCCATCCTTTGTTATGTCTGAAAGTCACCTTGAATGTGAACAAGCCCTGTAAAATAGCTGCTTGATCTAACAGCTAATTTTCAGGAATCTGAAATGTTAACAAATATAAAAATCCAAGTCAGAACAACTGAGGTTAGCAGCCATTTGCTTTAAATGAGTTAAGAAAGATTAATGATGTTTCTTTTTTGCAATTTACCTGCTTGTAAGAGAATACCAAATTAGTTTAATTTTCATAAATATGGCAGAAATATACAATAATTGTTTATTTTGATGTTTGATTAATGACACTTTGAAAAAGATGGTGTCTTCAATACAAAAATATCTATTACAGCCATTTGTTCCAATTTAAGGGTGGATTCTTTAGATGCTGGATTGATTGTCATCTGTTTGTGCCTGAATAGCACAACATAAATACAGATGTTTGTTATTCGTAATTTCATTTGTCATGTGCAGTGTGTATTGAATTTCCTGAAGAAATGTGAAGCTGTTATTGATTCTTGTAGCAAATATTGTGAAGTCTAGAATCAAATGCTTCCTTCTTTTCATTTTCACTAGTCTTTTTGCTAATGGTATAATGGTACAATGTCCTATAATACCCTAATGGTATAATGTGAAAGTCCTTTGTTTAATTCGTCATAGGTTGTATTGATCTTTTTGAGCAGCTTTACACTTTACACTGAGTTGCTTTTCAGGGTGTTTCCTAGTCGGAACTCATACAACATTGAGAATGTGAAGTAGCTGACCTGCAGTAATTTTGTATAATTTAAGTTGTGTCTTACAATGCCTGCTCATTTATTAGCTTAACAATTCTTAGGATGACACAAACTCTTTTTGCTGTAGAGCCTTTTTACTTTCTGTCACCTTTATTTGTACTATCCTTAAGCTGAAGTCTTGATGTCTGTATGATCTCATTAAACAACAGATTTGCACCTATGTTTTATTATGCATGCATTATATTTACACTTTTCCACCTATAGGCAAAACCGTTCTTAAATGGTGACAGTATTGAAATTGAGATAGATGAAGCAAGATTAATTTCATATTACATTATTTTCAGCTAATCTTTAATATAATCCACAAGACTAATGCTCACATAAATCAGTTTACAAATAAGGACTCAAATGTGACAAAGATTTTAGATAAAGTAGTACCTAACAGAAACTTATTTTTAAAATGAAAAGGGAACCATCATGGTTTAGTAATAGAACTTAGGATGATGGGTATTAATTCCATGTAATAATATAAGAAATGCATCCAACTGGAATAATATTCCAAATTAATTTTTTTTTTTTTTACACAGAAAAATAGCTTGCATGGTGAATATGTTTTCATACAATACTGGCTCGTAATTAATAATAAGATAATAAGAGAGACAGTAGAGTCAGAAATCAGGCTTCAGATGAAATAATCATGGGTTACCAGAGCTCAAAATTTTTAAAACTGAAATTAGTGACAGAACATTGCATTTAATATTATCTTTTTAAAACAATACCTAAAAACTGTTTTTTTAGATCCATAGTGGCTTCAGAAGTATTCAGTAGTTTTCTGGAATGGAAATGATACACTTATGTATCTTTAAATTGCAAACATTATTTTTAAAGACAAAATTAAATATTTCTCTGAAGATATTTTAAAGTCAGCAAGTGAAACATAGAAATTGCGCAAGTACTTGAACAGCAAACATTAATAACTACTCTAAGCTGGCATCCTTCAACATCTGCAATAAGATGCTGCAGATGTTCTATCAGATGGTTGTGACGAGCGCCCTTTTCTACGTGGTGGTGTGCTGGGGAGGCAGCATAAAGAAGAAGGACGCCTCACGCCTGGACAAGCGGGTGAGGGAGGCAGGCTCTATTGTAGGTACGGAGCTGGACATTTTGACATCCGTGGCAGAGCGACGGGCGCTGAGCAGGCTCCTGTCAATCATGGAGAATCCACTGCATCCACTGAACAGTGTCATCTCCAGGCAGAGGAGCAGCTTCAGCGACAGACTGCTGTCACTGTCCTGCTCCACTGACAGACTGGGGAGATCGTTCCTCCCCCACACTATGCGACTCTTCAATTCCACCCCTTGGGGGTAGGGGGTAAATGTTAACATTATACAAAGTTATTGTCCGTCTATTATACCTTTATTGTTATCACTCTTTAATTTAATATTGTTCTTTATCAGTATGCTGCTGCTGGAGTATGTGAATTTCCCCTTGGGATTAATAAAGTATCTATCTATCTGTCTATCTATCTATCTACAGTAACAAATTTAAGTCTGCCTTGACTTGTACTCCAAAACAATGTCCAGAAGCTAATAGGTGTCTATAGTTTTGCATGACTGGTTAGAAAATATTCTTCCCCATTCCTTTGGGTAGATTCACATTGGCTCATTCAAGTCTTGAGGACTATATTTATGGACAGGTGTTTCTAAATATGCCATAGAGTTTCAGTGGAGGTAGATTAATGTCACTGCAAAGCAACTGGTCAGGGCTCTGCCCCTTTCCATTTTACATCCTCACAGAGTCACTGATTTCAGACTTGGAGCCTTTGACAAAGAAAGCATCAGCTTGTCCAGTTGAACTTAAGGGAGTCCCTTTTTTTTGCTGGTGACACTCAGGAAGTTGATTGGGCCATTTATAGACATTTATTATTTTACTGTTGAACCTCTACAGTTTAGTATTTGCTTTCCAAATTAATTGACTTTCTTTCAAAATTACTTTTTTACTAGGGTTTCACAAGATTTTTTATGATATTATATGATATTTTGCATTACTGTACCCCATGCATTTCTTTAACTGCAAATAAATTGCCCATTCCCTGCTGATGAAAGGATTATACTGTTGACTCCTCATGATAAGTGTTTTCTGTGGCATATTGTTTAGTGAGTTAGTAATAGTAAACAACTCATTAATGAAGAAGTGGAGTAGACTTGATTATCTAGAAGTGTTTGCTGAAGGATAGGGCCCATGGAATTTTGTACATGTTTCAAAAAAAGTGACTGGCTGACTAAAAATGGGACATATTCTTAAATTCCGGATTACAATGCATAAAAAAGGGATGTCACCCTAAATCGAATGGCCACCCTCCTACTCTCAAATATTTTACAATATCATGTGACACATATTGGACTATATTTATATAGTCTATAACATAAAAATCATGTGCTACGTCTACCATAGATTTCTAAATACTCTGAGGTCTCCAAGGTGAAATGCAGAAACTTAGTGAAGGTAGCAGAGGCACTAAAAGCTGCAGCCTGATACAAAAAGACCAACAAAATATGAAGAAGTTAATAACAGCTGGAAAAGACAGCCTTGTTTTATTTAAAAATAACTAACAGACAGGATAAACATTCCAATTAGCAGTTTTAATAATGTTGTTCAAGATGGAATTAATGGGTCTTGTCTCAAGGGACAAATTGTTCAACTAGGTGTTAATAAACTATTTCTGTGCTTTAGGTTTCATCAGCAGAACAAAGCAGGAATAGTTGAGCCTTGCACTGTAAACTGTCCCAAGGATTTATAGAAGCAATGTAGATGAAATGCCACCAAAGTCTGAGTAAAGGTTGGGGAATACGTCAGAGAACAAAGCAGTCAGTAGGGAAAAGCTAAAACTAAAATACAGTATGAGATGAAATAAACTACAAAAGTATGGAAAAAACTTCACCAGGAATATT
This sequence comes from Polypterus bichir lapradei, assembly GCA_026402145.1. Taxonomy (NCBI): domain Eukaryota; kingdom Metazoa; phylum Chordata; class Cladistia; order Polypteriformes; family Polypteridae; genus Polypterus; species Polypterus bichir. Next base: position 9,990,249 of record JANRMT010062831.1, read on the forward strand.
AACAAGGAATAAGAAGGAATTGAAAGCCTCCTTTAGTAATGGGCCATCAGCAGGACAGTGACATATGCTGCAGGTCATACTATAGCTACAGGGGGACTAACTTTGCATTGAGCAGAAGGAGGTGTGACCTAACCCTTTGGCTCACTTCGTGTGTCACAATGCAGTGAAGACATTGTGAAATACTGAAAGTCAAGTGTGATATTTTGAAGCAGTGCTTTGAAACATATTCTACCTTCATCCCTTTTCTCATTTAAGAATCTAGGATTTTGATGCCCTAGTTCTGGGAATTTCATTTGTGAGTCATGCATTCTGCTTCTCACATGCTGTCTCCAAAGAAATGAAAAGAGTGAAAGCAGTAAACAAGAAAATAATTCACAAGTGAAATATCATTATTTTTATGAACTCATTCCTTTGGGGCAATACATTGTTGAACCACCTCTGGCAACTACTGAATAAATTTTGCACATCATGATGGAGCAATATTTGCCTACTTCTCCTTATAAAAGTGCTCTGGCTATGTAAAGTTAGTTGATATACATTTTTGGGACAATGATTTTAAACTAATACCACTATTATGTGGTATGATATGGTTGATGTGAGTTGCTTTGTTTGCACTACACGTACTGGATAACCTTCATATTTTGAAGCTCCACTTAAGTCTCATTGGACCAACAACATTTTCCACCACATACCTGCAATATCCTGATGAGGTATATTGCATTTTGCAGCAAAATTTAAAGGAAAAAGGATATTCATTTTTTGCAATACTGTAATTTCTTCTTTCTGATACTATTACATTTATGATTTTATTTTGGAATATAAATCAAGTGAATTGTTATATGTAATTTAATTAAAATATTTGCATGTTTCAGTGGAACAATTAACTATATATATAGTCACAGGAGGCTGGGGGTCAGACCCAGCCGGGATGCCTGGAAGGACTGGGAGATGGTCTATACATCCCCCAGGCCACGAGCGGGCAACCGCACTGGATGTTGAGGGGACCACGGGGAAGGAGCAAGGAGGCTCAAACTCACTGGGGCCTGTACCCACCGCCAGGGGGTGACCACAGCGTTGTGGAGCCTGGGAGATTGACACCTCCGCCACACCTAAGAAGGTGGAGGATGGACCTTCCAGGGAGTGCTTTCGGGTGCAAAGACAGCACTTCCGCCACACCAGCAAGTGCTGCTGGAAGAGCGTCATCAGGCACCTGGAGCACATCCGGGTGGAAATAAAAGGGGCCGCCTCACTCCAATCAGGGAGCTAGAGTTGGGAGCGGGAGCAGGACGAAGCTCCTGAGAGGAGAGGAAAGGCAGCCCACTGACATTTGAGAGGAAGGCCTGTGTTAAGGGTGTTTGGTGCGCGAGCACTGTGTGTTGTGTGGGACTGTGCTTAAATAAACGTGTGTTTTGTAAAGTCGTGGTGTTTGGACCTGTGCTCACTATATATATATATTTATAATGGCCATTAGAGGGTGCTCCAGCTCTCCAAACACCCAACACAAAGGCTTGGACACAAATGTACAAGCACAAGGAGGATTTTTTTTTATGTGAAACACTTCTCAAGTAACTGTTTCTCACCACAGCCAAAGTACAAATCACAGTACACTGCACTCAGCAATACTTTGTCTTCTGTTTTCTGTGTGTGGCTCCTTCTTTCTCTCACTGCCTCCTCCACTTCTTCATACAAGTTTTGTCCTCCTTTCTCCCAAATCTGGCTCCTCGAGTTGAGGCAGCTGGCTCTTTTTATGTAACACCTGGGAAGACTTCTGGTGTCCTGTAAACGTTTTCTGAAAGCACTTTTGGGTAAGGCAGAAGCCCGACTAAGTAGCGCTCCCCAGTACCTCAGCACTCCCGGTGGCACGCACAGAACCCAACATGGCAAACTACAAGTTCCATGATGCCCTGTCGAAATCTGGGGCACCAGTGTAAGCAAGGGATACAGGGGAGATAATGCCCTGTGCATGCTCTTACCCCTGGTTCTTCCATTGCAGAGGCATTCTGACCAAGTAACAGCACCAGCCGTCCTTCACTATGTATATGTATATATATATATATATATATATATATACCCATCTAAGACATGATGTAATCTAAGTAATCAACATGGACGTCAGTGTATTCAGCGTTAAAATTTTCAGTGCACTGTCTATTGTAATGTATTTTGTAATGCATGTAGTAGTTAAATGCACTGCATTTGTCATTCCAACAGATGGCACATCACAAACATTTGTAGAAATAAAATGCATTGCAGTGTTCATTCTAAAACATGGCACATCACAAAAGTTGGCACTGCTTTTACAAATTCTATACCAAATTGCATGTAATTGACATAGGAACTGACTTGACTATTCAGCCACCTTATGACTTGTGGGTAGAAACTGTCCTTCAGTCTACTAGTATAAGTGTTAGTGGTTCTTTACTGTTTGCTAGAAGGTAGTAGTGATAGAGCTACTGTACAGGATGGCTAAGGTCTTTCATTTGTTTGTCATTCTCAGGCAGTATGGTATGCTGCCGTGTAGAATGGAGTCTACTGTACCACTTCAAAAGTTCATGAGGAAAGACAGTGAAATGCAAGCTGCCCTCAGACGTCTAAGGAAATATAAACATTGGTGAGCCTTTTTTACAAGAGACAAAACGTATTGTGTCCATTTTATTTTATCAGTTATGGTCAGTCTAAGAAATATAAAGCAACTCACTCTTTCAACAGCACCCCCTTCTCCTGAAGTCAATAACCAGCTTCTTGATTTGCTGAGTCATCAGAGAGACCTCTTCTCTGTAAGAGTCTCATCATTGCTGTTGATGATCATCCCTATGATGGAGGTATTATCAGCAAATTTAACTGGTGGAGTTGGAACTGTTTTTGGTAGAACAATCAGAGATAAACAAGGAGTAGAGGACAGGGATCAGCACGCTACCTTGAGGACTGCATGTGTTGAAAGTCAGAATGGAGAATGTGAATCCTAAATTGAGGAGTTTGGTCGTCAGGTTTACTGATACAACAATGCTAAATGATGTAGTCTGACATAACAATTTTTAATATCTACAGGGTGGGCCATTTATATGGATACACCTTAATAAAATGGGAATGGTTGGTGATATTAACTTCCTGTTTGTGGCACATTAGTATATGTGAGGGGGAAAACTTTTGAAGATGGGTGGTGACCATGGTGGCCATTTTGAAGTCGGCCATTTTGGATCCAACTTTTGTTTTTTCAATAGGAAGAGGGTCATGTGACACATCAACCTTATTGGGAATTTCACAAGAAAAACAATGGTGTGCTTGGTTTTAACGTAACTTTATTCTTTCATGAGTTATTTACAAGTTTCTGACCACTTATAAAATGTGTTCAATCACCAACCATTCCCATTTTATTAAGGTGTATCCATATAAATGGCCCACCCTGTAGATGTGCCAGCATGGTATGGTATTCCGTATAGACCGGCTGTAACAATATGCAAAGTGGAGGTTACCATGGCTATCTGGAAAATTCTTTTTTAAAGTTTTCCAGCATCCATTTCTCAAAGCACTTCATCACAACTGGAGTGAATACCACAGGTCTATAATCATCCAGACAGTCACCATTTGTTTTCTTAGGCTAGGAAGAGCCAGAAAAATTGCGGTTGACCTAGCAGAACAAGAGAGATGGACAGTTCTCAAAAGACTAATTTAGATTAGATCAGATGAGATGTATGAGTAAGTTTATTTTAATGAAATATTATAACTTTATATTTTTATGATATTGATTTTAATTCTTCTTGTTGCAAGTTGTGCATGAAAAAAGATCCAAAGTCAACCTGAAAATACATCCCTGAAATAACACAAGAAAACAGTATCCTACTCTATGAACAAGAGAAGAAAATGCAAACTCCAAGTAACAGATACCAAATCCAAGAACAGAAATTGGCAGTCAGGTTGGGTGCCTATCAATCAAAGCATCCATACAGTGTATAACATGATGGATGTAACAACGAGTCGCACCAGCACTCAAAAACTAAACATGAAATTCCAGGGTCATGCTTCACAGGCATCTTGATGGCTACATCTGGTCATTTGCATTCACCAGTGAGATCAATAAAAATTGAATGAAAGCCCTCTCAAAAAATAAAATCTCTCTATTATAACAAAAAAATCTTGGGAAGGGAGACGAGACGTGACTTTCTCAGAGAGACACTTTCACGAGATGAGACTTTGTGCCAATAGATTTAACCATGCCCGGGGCCAGAAATAAAAGACAAAGAGTAGATGACAAAGTAGAACGTCACAAAGAATTCAAAAACGTTGGCGTGATACACATGCAGAGCAGGTTAAAGATAATGGAAGTATGTATGAAAATTTGAACATCTCAAAAAAATGAGTAAAGATCACATTAGTGCAAACAAACAGAAATTCTAACTTGGTGAAATAATGGAACAGCGAGAAGAGATTGAATATATTGTTCGGATTTAAACGAACTTGTAGATCATCTAATTCTTATTGCCATGAGGGAAAAGTAGTGTTTCTTCCCAAATGAAGAGGCGTATCCGTGAGAGTTAAAAACTTTGTTGTTTGGTGAAAGTAAAATCCCACAAGAAAAAATTTCAAGCCCCACAAGACAAGAGATTTGGAAAAGTCTCTCCCACATCTAAAACATTTAAAACCACACACACGGTTCAATCGTTTCTCATTTGTGTGAATGCTATTGTCAGACACAGTTCATGTAGAGAGAAAGAAACGATATTCACTCACGGGCAGTTATATGTTGCATTGTCACAATGTAATTCCAAACACAGAATTAATATTCAATGCGATACTGACAAAAAGGTACAAGCGAAAAGAAATCTTATATATGGACATAGGTGATATGACAGAAGTACGTAGATACAGTTCAGATTTAAACTTTAAGTCGGAGACTTGAAGATCATCTAATTCATGTTGCCATCAGGGAAAAGTAGTGTTTCTTCCCAATGAAGAGGTGTATCCGCGAGAATTAAAAGACTTTTTGTTTGGTGAAAGTGAAATCTACATACACGAGTGGCATGAGAGACATGAAGTTGCTGGTGTGTAGCACAGGCAGGGAGTTGACGAGTGAACCGAGCAGGGGGCAAAGCCCCCTAGTAATACAAAAAAAAATAGTTACATTCATACCTCATTGCTGACATGCTAAGCACCCACTTCACAGACAGTGTCTGGTGGTGAAAAATAAGAAAATGAAATCCAAAGACATCATCTTGATGCAGCCCACCTCATCTGAATATACTGCTCACAAAAGGCTTGTAAGTTACTGACATGCAATTTGAAACTATTTGCATTGCTCATTCTTCCTTAGCAGATATTTACTGGTACATTATATTTAAAGGCTTGTTATTCTCTTATAATTTGTGTGTCCGTCAAATCAATTTATTGGAACACTTTACAAAAAGTGCTTTATATTGAGCAAATTTTAAAATGTCATGGGTACAGTTTGAAAGCGCACATGTTAGCAAGTTTTTATGTTGAGCCTGCAGCGGTAACTGAACAGTTTACAAGCTGCTGTCCCATCCAGCTGCCAATTGCTCTTTATTGGTTTGCTCAGGGTCTCTGGTGTAGAAGACATTTCCACAAAAAAGAGAGGGGTGTGGGCCTCCAGACCCAACCTTCATCAGACTTCCATAAGCCTGCCACTAGAATATAAATTTTGTTTATGAAAACAAATAAATATATCACTGTTTTTTATTTTAACCATAAATAAAAAACAGTGAAAAAGTGAGTTTACAAATATTACCTGCTGACAAATAAAGTTCCATCCATCTAAAAGGAACATCCTTTTCTTTAAAGTCTTTTTAGAATTACTTCATCTTAAGTTAGTTTCTCATTTTTCATAATGCATGTGTCATGTTTTAGCAGTTGGTAATTTAAATGTGAATTGGTGGCTATATTGAATCGCACATTTAGCTCAGACTATTTCAAAGCCCGTCCTGTGGTGGGCTGGCGTCCTGCCCAGGGTTTGTTTCCTGCCTTGCACCCTGTGTTAGCTGGGATTGGCTCCAGCAGACCCCTGTGACCCTGTAGTTAGGATATAGTGAGCTGGATAATGGCTGGATGTAACTGAGAGCAGAAAGCTCATTACAGGCAGGACAGAGGAGAAGAGATGAGCGTGCAGCAGCAGGCTAGGTGGGGCTAGATGTTTGAATGGTAGATAATCTGCCAGCTAAATCTGGTAGGTTCTAGAAAGAAGACCAAGTCTTTCTTAGAAAATAATAAATTTGAATCCCATGCAGGCATTGGTGCATATGGAGAATTAACCCAGTGATGATGAAAACTGTACTGTAAGTGTCACTGCTGATACTGTGATACTAACATGTTCAAGTTGGAAACAGCTCAAGCCAGCCAGGTCTTGCTCCCCGTTCATATCAGTTGTTGAGGCATTTGTTGACATTTGGTAAAATGGGAAGGTGAAATCTTTGGACTCATTGTAGGCTGTTAGAGTGCAGTGCTCTTGTATTTAATTGTTCACTAAATAAGTCTATTATTGGGATGATCCTGTGGCAGTGCTACCAAGAGGACTTCAATTTCCAGCCATCAGCAGAAGTGCACAGGGGCTGATGGAAGACTGACAAGTGCTTTAAAAGAAGTTGGCTTTAAGACATCAGCAGGTAATGAAATGTTCAAAGTGAAGCTGCAACAGTCTTCAACCATTTAAGTGCATATATACTGTATATATTACAAAAAGTAGCTTTTCCACATGGTGCTGACATAGTTTTTAACAGACTGTGTATCAGTGTATATATAGTAATTTGTATGCCAAAGATATTCACATATCACCTGATAGCAATCTCTATATCTAATTTATTGTATATTCCATAATACAAAAGTAAGTTTTCAAGTGTAAAAAAGAGCCTATCTTCAGACTCTTCGGTTAGTTAGTATAATAACCATTTATTGACTCAATCAATTGACTCAAACTAGGTATGTGCTGAAGTAGGTCACATTTTTCAGGACATCTCATGTTTGTTAATCAACTTTGCTGTGTTGTCACTCACCTGTCTCCACACTATAAAAATGTAACCTTCTATACATATCCCCAGAAAGTTCTCTAATACAAACATTTTTTACTTATGAAAAGTTAACAATTTTATTTAGAATGCTATTCATTTAATTGAAAAAGGTATTTTTAATTACTAATTAAACAAACAGGATTCAGGGGAATTGGTTTTGTGTAAAAAGCTGTTCATGTTTCCTCTTCTTCTGTGCTCTTTTTTATTGGTTTTATTTATGAAAATGTCATTACTTTTTATTTATACAATTATTATTAAACATTGTGATGGATCCCTGGGTGTCAGCAAGCACAAACCCTGACACAAACACAGAATCACAGGTTCAAATAAAGGTTGTTTATTAATAACCACAAATACCTTCAACACGGTACAAAAAACAACCCACAAGTTTTCCTACTCCTCCCAATAACTCTCTCACCATCGCACTGCCCTCCCCCAGTCAAGTGTTGCCTCTCTACCACCCACGATTCGCCTGGATAAGGGAGTGCGGTTCCTTTTATTACAGATCCAGGAGTAATTCTGGTGCCTGGGCGATGGCCTGATGGAAACACTTCTGGGTCACATGGAAATCCATTATAATAGGGAGCTTGTCTCCCTGCAGCACTCTCTCGTGGCACCATGTGGGTGCGGATCTCTGGGACTGCTGCCATCTAGCATTCTGGGGGAATTAAAACTCCCCAGCGATATCTCTTCTTTTACAGGGGCTGTCCGTCCATTAATTTCTTCCAGGTCTGCTTCCTGTTTCCTTCCCGGCCAGAATGGCCGTCCAGCCCATGTGACATCTACAACATATTGATGGCATCGCCAGTTAAATATTTTATGTTTAAGCCTGATATTTAGTGTTTTTCCTTTTTCAAGGAAACATTTTGATTTGTAGTTGTCTGGCCCACATAATTTGCTGACAACTAGAGCCCCCTGTAACAAAAAGTTGAGAACCCCTGGCTTAGTGGGTACACTAAAAGGAAAAGAACAAAAACTGTAGGAATGTAGCCAATTTCATAAATAGCATTATTCATTTAATTTTACATGCTGAACTCAAGTTATTTTTTACCATGGACAACCCATCTTGTGGGGTTCTCACAATAATCTTTGGAGATTATCAACTGTGCCTAAAATAGCTTGATTTTTTTCTGGGAAAAAATGACACCTTACTATCATCAGGATTATTACTAGCAGGGGAAAGGCTAAAATTAGCCTGGCCAGTCACACTGAACCCAGACACATAATATATATGTCGGGAGACAACCTGGAGTGAATTTTGCTTAAAACTGAGTGGGAACAATTAGATGGCTCACTGAGTGCCTCATGAAGGCAGTGCTCAAAGCAAGGGAAGTGATTTTGAACTGCAAAGAGCAGAGGTGCCCTCACTAACCTGGTCTGACAGACAGTAGTCTTCTGTCTACGACAAACTGTCTACATTTGAAAACTCTCCAAAAACACCGTTAAATATATGAATGCGTGTCATGTGTACACAGTACACGTTGCACATTTTAACAATAAATATCACTTGAAATTTTAGCTTTTTATTTTCTCTCTCAGCATCAAGTCTTTTGTTCAGTATCTTTTGCTCTCTCCCTAAATCCCTGACAGTGGTTTAAAACACATGGACTAGAGAAATTGTAGGCATTTTATTTTTTTTAGGAAGAACTCCTATGGGTGTAGCCTTTGCAGTGCAGGATTTCACTGCTATTCACTACACAGTTATTGGGTTGTCCCCAGACATGCTTGAGAATCACGTTTGGCTCTGCAAATCTAGGCCAGAGCTGATTGGGAGGCTAGCTTTATGGCAATCTGGAGTGGAAGTGACACGACTACCCAGAAGCAAAAGGTTAACATCTGAAAGTTAGATGTTGGTGATCATAATTATGGATCCCAGACCTACATGATGATTTCTGTAAACACTGCATTATGGGGACAAGATATGGAGCAAGGAAGGGAGGTGGCTTTTTGGCAAGTCTTTATTTTAGAAAGAAGCACTTTTCAGCTTTTCTATTTTCTTGTTCTGTATTCTGTTTAGATTGATATATTTCTTTACTTTTATAAAGATAAATCAAAGATATTTTGCTGTGCCTTATTCTGTTGAGTTGGAATACTTTATACTGTAAGAATGTAATACTGTAGCAACTATATCATTTTTCTACTACCCTGCATTAGTGCATATAATTAAAAGGGATGTGTCTAGACTTTATTTTGTTTCAAATCAAATCAAATCAAAATCTGTATTGTCATTGTAGCAATGAGACATTGTACAACAAAATTTTAGGTGCAATTTTCCAGTGCAAAAAAAAAAATAAAATAAAAATAAAAACAAAACACAGTTACTCAAGTTAAAACTAAAATAAAAAGGGAATAAAATAAGTACCAAAATTGTCAATAACAGCAGGACAATGTTTTGCATTCATATATACGTCATATTGCACTTGTCCCTTATCCAATGTTAACTTAGAGCTGTATTGTAAACACGAAGGTGCTCTAGTTCAGATTGATCACTTAGCAGCATTAAACATGGTGATGGCTGAAGGATAGAAGCTATTTCTCAGTCTATTTGTCTTAGTCTTTATGGATCTGAAACGTCTGCCTGAAGGCAGGTTGAGTTCAAACAATACATATCCTGGGTGTGATAGGTCCTGAAGAATTTTCTTGACATTCCTGAGACAACAGGAACTATGTAGTTCTTTTACTGAGGGGAGAGTATAGCTGACTATCCGCTGGGCGACCTTAATGACTCTGTAGAACTTTTTCCTCTGTGATACTGTGCTGCTGGAGAGCCACACACAGAGACAGTAGACCAGGATGCTCTCTACTATGCAGCGGTAAAAGGACACCAGAAGTTTCTCAGGGATGTTGTTCTTCCTGAGCACCCTCATGAAGTAGAGTCTCTTTTGGGCTTTCTTCGCTACCTTAGCAGTGTGTGTTTGTTTGTTTGGTTCTGTTTTTGAACAAAAGGAACTGAATAAAGATATTTCCAGAATCCTTTTAAAAGGCCAAACATAATAATTTGAAATAGACTAACTTTTGTGTGGTTTGCCTATTTTCTAAATATTGTGCACGTTAAAAACAAGTGTAAAATGATGATTCAAAAATCATTAACAATTATGTAATGATTACATAGATTCTAACAGGAACCCACTCCTTTGAGTCTTTGATTGAAATTTAAGAAAACAGAAACAGGTCAAGTGGTGTTTATGGTTTTTTGTCTTTAACACTAGGTTATTAAATTGTTTTTGATGTATATTGTTTTGCATTGAATTTGTATATGTGGGTATCGTACACAAAATGTGATGATGCCCAGGGTCACTGTAGAATCTTAATCCCGCCCTGATTCAAAATGACAAATTCAGGCAATTTTGATCTGGAAGTGCAGTCACTGAGCAATCAGTTATAAAAAATCAAAATAATTGTTACTATTTTGGATAATATTTTATTTATTTTGTGTTGAAGTAGTAATTATTCTTCTTTTCTTTGTGCAATTATAGGTTTTTGCAATTCCCTCAATATAATCCTAGACGTAATTCAACATCGTTATTTATTTATTTTTACTCTTCCATTTTATTTTATGGGTGCTGCCATTTTGAGTCATTTGGCTGCATTTTTTTTTTTTGTTGGCTTCTTGGCCAGTTTCTACCATGTGACAATCAGAAGTCATGGCATGTGATGTCACAGTCGTGTTAGTATAAAAGATCAGTGTTGTGGACACTGCTTCAAATTTCAAATCAATTACCTAAATCACAACAGAATGTTACATAATGCAAACATTTTCTAACATTTTAAAATAAGAAAATGCTTATTTTGCCACAATTAAAATTTGACAAACCTAACAGCAAATTTAAAAAGTACAATTTGTTCCGTCATTTAAATATTGTGGAAGAATAATTTTATAGTAACATCGCATTCATTTTAAAGAAATAGCATAAAGGGTTAATAAATGTCAGAAACCCTTTCAGGCACACCAGGAAACTAGATACAGGTCAAGTGAACAACAAAATGTACTGACAGATCACTAAGAGATGTCTAAGAATTCAGCAGATGTCCTGTAAACAATTAAAATGGACAGTTGTTATATTGTGAGATTTTTCAACTCTTTTGAGACCCTCCCCAATGAAGCATCACGCTGAAACGCATTGACGTGTCCTCGAAGGCTGCTTGTCCACTGCCAAGGCAACTGCAGGTTCACAGTACCCCGTAGGTTCACAACGGCACAACTGTGCTTAAAAATCATTAAAAAAAGGCCTAATTATGCGGCGTATGGTATGCCGCGGGTTGGCTAATACTTAATAATTTAGAAGTGCATGTATTTTTCCAATGTTGTAACTATCAAGGTTACACAAAGTGGCATCTGAATACATTTGTTCTCACTAATGGCCCATCAACTTAGCAGCCTGATAGTACATCCCTACTGCCAAAAGCTACAAGTTGAGAAAAGGCAGAAGTAAATAATTTCTTACCACACATCATATGTTATTTCCATATACTTTCACTTAAAATGTTAGCAAACATATTCAATTAAAAAAAAAAAAGCTACTTCAGTATATGTTAGTTTTTATTAGTGAAAGGCAAAACAAAACATTTCAATCAGAATGACATTATACAGTGAAGTACACAGTATTTTTTGTGTTCATAGTTCAAAAATGTATAAGCTACGGTGGCTCTGAAGGGCAAAACGCAATAACAAATTTAATAACAAACCAAATGAAAAAACAAAATATAAAAACACAATGAAATTAATTAATATATGAAAACATGAAGTTAACAATAAAAAGTGAGAGCATAAACTTAGCAAATAGTGAAAGCGTGAAATTAAAGCAATGCCATAAATTAAAATATAAATAACTGCATAAAGTTTCACTGTAAAGATGCCAGGAGTGAGATAACTGCAGATAAGACAGATAGATAATACTTTGTCTTCAAGGGAAAATTAAGATTTTGCAGAAGCTCAAGAAAAACAAAATAAAAATATCATTTAGCAAAAAACAACTAATAAAAAGAAAAACAGGGAGAACACAGAGCTTAATAATAAGTTTGTTATTTACAAAAGGTTGCAAATATGTTAGTATGGTTATTAGGGTGGCTCTGAAGGGCAAAACACAAAAACAAATTTAATAACAAACCAAATGAAAAAATAAAAAAAACACAATGAAATTAATATATGAAAACATTAAGTTAACAATAAAAAGCAAGGGCATAAATTTAGCAAATAGTGAGAGTGTGAAATTGACAATTAAATTACAGAGCATAAAATTAACAAAAAGTGAGAGCGTGAAATTAACCAAAAGAAAGAGTGTGAAATGAGAAAAAACGAAATCATGAAATATACATTAAGAAGCTGCAGCATGAAAACAACATTAAGAGGCCACAACATGAAATCAACAAGAACTTAAAACGGAAGTGAACCTCACAACGGAAACAGCATTTTGAAAACGGAAATGTCCACACCAGAAGTGACATTTTCAAAACGAAAATCTCAGCATGCGTAGTTGGAACAGAAATCTGTGCGACAAACTAATCTTCAACTGATCACATTTAAAGGTGAAATGCAGAATATTTTGTATATTTTAAACCTATATATTACACTGTATACATGCAGTGTGGCGACTGCAAGGGTCTGTAAATGTTTATCTCCTGAGCAGTCAACATGTTAAGTACAGGAAAGTCCGCTTCAGCGAAGGGTGTTGATAGTTGGTTGCAATAACTG
>JANRMT010062831.1:10002966-10056103 GCA_026402145.1 Polypterus bichir lapradei
AGAGCTTAATAATAAGTTTGTTATTTACAAAAGGTTGCAAATATGTTAGTATGGTTATTATGGTGGCTCTGAAGGGCAAAACGCAATAACAAATTTAACAACAAACCAAACGAAAAAACAAAATAAAAAAACAATGAAATTGATTAATATATGAAAACATGAAGTTAACACTAAAAAGTGAGGGCATAAATTTAGCAAACAGTGAGAGTTTGAAATTAACAATTAAATTACAGAGCATGAAATTAACAAAAAATGAGAGCGTGAAATTAACCAAAAGAAAGAGTGTGAAATGAACAAAAACGACAGCATGAAATATACGTTAAGAGGCTGCAGCATGAAAACAACATTAAGAAGCCGCAGCATGAAATCAACAAGAACTGAAAACGGAAGTGAACTTCACAACGGAAACGGCATTTTGAAAACGGAAATGTCCACACCGGAAGTGAGATTTTTGAAACGAAATCTCTGCATGCGTAGTTGGAAGAGAAATCTGTGCGACGAACTAATCTTCAACTGATCACATTTAAAGGTGAAATGCAGAATTTTCTGTATATTTTAAACCTCTATATTATATTGTATACATGCAGTGTGGCGACTGCAAGGGTCTGTAAATGTTTATCTCCTTAGCAGTCAACATGTTAAGTACAGGAAAGTCCGCTTCAGCGAAGGGTGTTGATAGTTGGTTGCAATAACTGCTCAGATTTCATAGGAAACGACAAACATACACTGGTTGTTCTTGTTAAATATAATTCCTTCACAACTACAGTTTTGTGACTTCCTGGTAATTAAAAAACTAAAACGTTTTCTTGGGAAACTGAGCAAAACGTTTTAAATCTTCACAAACTTTTAAAATAATGTCAGACTTGAACAAGATAACTGCGGCTACTCCCATCGTGTCGGCTTCTTCTTACTCCTCGCGAAGTGTTATTAATAACATATTTTATCATAAAGTTTCAAGTGCAAAAACGCGCATGGATTTCTTTCTCTTTATTTGGTTGTGGGTCCCATTTGGTGGGTCGAGTGTGCAAACACGTGTTATTGCGGACACGGGGGGTGGGGGGCATGGACAGTGCGGTAAGTGGGTTTGTGTCCCCTACGAGGTCAGAGCACGAAGTGTCCGTTGTCATCCATCAACTGAAACAGAGAGGTCCTGCTATTCGGTTTACCATTCATTTTACATGTTTTGTTACAAATGCTGTACTTCTTCCTGTAACAAACGTTCTCATTCTCCAAAGGCAGACGATGTTTTATCCCTATTGTGGCAGTCAGCTAGGCACAGGCGCGGCGCCAGCTTTTTGTTACACCTGTGGGCGATCACTTGCCTTTCTGCCGTCAGGTGACCAGTTGTCTGTGGCGCTGGGAGGACCACCAACAGGTAGGTAATATGTCTCTTGCATTAAGTATATGTAATTTGTTTTGCTACAGTACTTTGTGCGTGCTTAAGCAAATAACCCTTTTGAAAATGTTTAGAACGTCAGCATCCTGAAAATTCTCCAACACTGACCAAGTTTTTTCGTTTCAAAGAAATAAAAAACAAAGATCCGTTAATTTTACCACTAAAAGAAAGTCTCAAAATGATGCAGTAAGTTGTGTACAGGTACGTTTGACTACTTTAAATATTATACATGTGAAATATATTTTTTAAAAATCTGTTCAATTACCGATTAAAGGCATCGTTATTTACGTGCGTCTTGGTCATTTACTTTTATGAAACATATGAATGAATATATAAATGAACATAAATGCGTTTTTTAAATTCTGATTGTAATTTCTCAGTTCTAATCCAGTTTATGCAAAACTTTCTTTTTATTTATTGAAGCATGTTATTTCATTATTTCTTTCTTGTTCATTACTTTTTTTGTATGTAGATTAATGTAGGAATTATGAGGAAGTGTGGAGGAACGTTGAAAAAAGAAAGAGGCAAGACATTACCACTTCGAATTTTTTTAAGAAGTTCTAAAAATGAACTTTTGCATGCCGCTGAGACAAAACTCTGCACATTCAACAATGATTTACCACCAGGCCCATATGTGCTTTTGTATGCTGATGAGTCTTCTTAATAAAATACCAGGATCTGCGAATAATTTTATATTGCAAGACTACAAAAATTAAATTGGCAAACAATTTAACAGAATAACATTCTTCATCTGCCCAGAGGCTGAATACAATAAATTAGGTAGGTTCAGAATCAATTAATATTTTAAGTGTTTGTGTATATTTAATTACAAATCACAGAAGCAAACGGTTAATTTTTAAAAGTTAATTGTTCTGTAAATAGTAGTAAAAATAACATACAGTTTGATGGGTTGATCAGTTCCTAGTTATGCACAACTTGTGACAACCTGTTTAAAAATGTACAAATTTTGCATTTTTCAAGGATGTATCTAATGTTCGTTACTGTATGTTCATTACATAAATGACTATCAAGAAAGAAAAGAAATATCACCAACACAAATGGAGATAAAATCATCGACCACAAAAATATAATGCACACATTTAGAGACTACTATAAATCCTTACATTGTACTGAGTTTAAAGAAGATAATACACAATCTAATGCATTTCTGGATACATTACAGATACCACAAAGAGACACTTTTAGTACGGAGGGACTCGATAAACCTCTGGCGTTATCAGAATTACTAGACACCATAAAGTCACTTCAAGGCGGGAAAGCAGCAGGCCTGATGGCTACCGTGCAGAATTTTATAAGAAATTCTCCGCTCAGCTAGTTCCTCTCTTATTAGCAACATTTACAGAAGCCAGAGACAATCAAATTCTTCCTTAAACTTTTTGCCAAGCATTAATCACCGTTTTTCCTAAACAAAATAAAGACTTATTACAATGTGCATCATATAGACCAATTTCACTTTTGAATAATGACGTTAAAATACTCTCAAAAATCATAGCTAGAAGGATGGAGAAAGTGCTTCCTTCGGTAATATCACAAGATCAAGCTGGATTTATTTAAGGGGCCAACACTTATCTTCAAATTTTCGACGCCTGTTTAATGTAATATACTCACCAACTAAGTCAAAGACCCCAGAAATGTTATTATCTTTGGATGCAGAAAAAGCTTTTGACATGATTGAATGGAAATACCTTTTTACTACATTGGAGAAATTTGGGTTTGGCCCGAACATTTGTGCATGGATCAAACTACTGTATACCAATCCAGAAGCTTCCATTTGTATCAACTACATTTGTTCAGACTACTTTAAACTAGAACGTGTTACCAGACAAGGATGCCCCTTGTCACCGCTACTGTTTGCAATCGCCATTGAACCACTGATCACATAAAGGGGATTATCAGAGGAGTGGAACTAAAAATTTCTCTATATGCAGATGATATCGTACTGTATATATCAGACCCACAAAATTCTGTGCCTGCAGTCTTAACAGCACTCACAGAATTTCAAAAGATCTCTGGTCTCAGAATTAATCTGAATTAAAGTGTACTCTTTCCTGTGAATTCCCAAGCATATAATATTAGATTAGACACCATACCTTTTATCATTGCAGAACAGTTTAAATACTTAGGGGTAAACATCACAAGTAAACATAAAGCTCTTTATCAACAAAATTTTGCCGTCTGCATGGAAAAAATTAGGCAAGACTTGCATAGATGGTCAACCCTTCATCTCACTCTAACTGGAAGAATTAACACTGTTAAGATGAATATTCTTCCTAAGCTCCTTTTTTATTTAAAAAAATTCCAATATACATCAATAAATCATTTTTTAAGCAATTAGATTCAACAATAACCTTATTTATTTGGAACTCAAAACATCCACGTATCCAAAGAGCGACCCTACAAAGACAAAAGGCAGAAGGTGGCATGGCGCTACTTAACTTCTTAACCATCTCTACAATATATAAAATCATTTTACAGTCCCTCCGTTTCAAAGATCCAAGAGGCCACTGGGAAAAAGATCTCTCAATTAATATATCAGAAAAGGAGTGGAAAGTAGCAATGTAGAGAATTCACTCGTGCTCCATATGCACAAAGCATACAATTATACAACTCAAAATTATATATCGAGCACATCTGTCTCGACTAAAACTCTCCAAAATGTTCCCAGGGCATGATCCAACCTGCGAACGTTGTAACCAAGTCCCAGCCTCACTAGGTCACATGTTCTGGTCCTGCACCAAATTAACATTATTCTGGACAAACATTTTTAATTACCTTTCAGATAGCCTTGGACTTACAATCCCTCCAAACCCATTAACAGCTGTGTTTGGTGTTCTTCCAGATGGGTTTAAAGTGGAGAAAGACAAACAAACTGTGATTGCATTCACTACACTTTTGGCACGCAGACTTATTTTGCTAAACTGGAAGTATCCTAACTCTCCTCTTTTAAGTCAGTGGGAAACCGATGTTTTATACTATTTGAAATTGGAAAAAATCAAATACTCAGTTAGAGGATCTGTACAGATTTTTTTCAGAACATGGCAGGATTTAATCAGTAATATTTTAGAGTAAAATCTTAAAGCACAGAGGAAGCAATTATTTCTGTATTTCTTTTTCTTCTCCATTCTTCTCTATTGGCTTATCAAACGTATCAATTTAGGTATGTTTACAAGCCTTAAGTTTTACTCCGTTGGCCTTGCTGTCTCTCTCAGGGATGGGGGTCGACTTGTTCTCAATCCTACTTTTTGTAAAAATTGATTGATTTGTATGGAATGATTGCAATAAAATTAATAAAATTTTAAAAAAAAAAAAGTAAATATTGTGGTTTTTAGTGATTTATTTGAAAATACGTACATGATGAATTTGAGCATCTTGTACATTATTAGTGAGTATGTATACTCAACTGTTTAGGATATTCTGCATTTTTAATTGGTGGTTAACTTTTAATTATTTAATTAATGTTTTTGCAGAAAATGACAGTAGTGATCCTGCAGAAGTGACTATTCATCCAAAACATAAAATAGAAGAGGACTCTCTCAATGATTCTATGGTACACAATTAATTAATTAATTAATTAATTAATTAATTAATTAATAGGTTTATTCATTCATAATCAGCAAACTAAACCTTTCATAGTGAAATGTAGTGTAAGTAGCACTTAAAGTAAAACAGTTGTCATAATGTTTCACCCAAATGTTCAGCTAACTAGCAAGTGTATTGTGTAGAAACCCAGTTGAAATCCCACTTGTAACTATTCTGTAGCTGTTGCCTAAAATTCCTGCTATGGGGCATTTTTAAATTAGCTACTTTAGCAAAATCTAAATGAATTAATACTCAGATAATAAAGAGCATAATTAGACCAAAAGGTATAAAGAGATTCTCCACTAGGAGTAACTGCATTAGTAACAATTTCAGTTAAAACAAAAAATATAACAGTAGTTTAAAATCATGTTTGCAGTTTAAAATGCTGGTTGCTACAAATTCTCACTGATTGAATTGTTGTTTTCATTTCCTCTGTTGTTAACTGGCCATAGTTCAACAATTAATCAAGGAACAGATAGTGCTGAGCTCTGTTTATGCTAATAAGTTTTATGTACTCATTATATAATTAGAAAAGTTGTAATTGCATTTTACCTGAAAACTTGACACAGAGCTTAGTGTCTGCATTTAGTTAAAAGTGCTGTACAAAAATGAGAATTTAATTAAATTAAAATACAGTATTAGTAAATTACTGTAACTATGTGCCTGTTGTGTTACTTTAAACTGTTTGATTTTCAGTTTCTGCTTTAATAGATGTCTTTGATTAATCCTGTATCAAATGAAAAGCAAAATATGGCAAGCACATCGTGAAAGAAAGTTTCCAGAAGCTGCACTAGTGTTAGTACGGGTGCACATTGCTACAGATATTATCAACAATGCTACCTATATAATTTCCGTTGAATATGTTGCTGAACAAAGTATATTATAGTATTTCAATTGTTATCAATGTTACATGTATTAACAGACACAAACACTTTTTTATTCCTTTCATTATTTAGCATGAATACCACTTAAAGTACATTTGCAAACTAAGCAATTTAAAATTAGTAATGTCTTTAATGCATGCCTTAGGACACAAATCATCTCCAAATGTACCGTTCAAATAAGAGGATACTCTTACAAATGTAATATATATGTAAATAATCACGTTTTCATATTGATTCTAGACAAGAACAGGCCATTCAGCCCAACAAAGCTCGCCAGTCCTATCCACTTAACTCTTCTAAAAACACATCAAGTCAAGTTTTGAAAGTCTCTAAAGTCCAACTGTTCACCACACTACTTAGTCGCTTCTTCCAAGTGTCTTTGATTCTCTTTGTAAAGAAAAACTTCCTAATGTTTGCATGAAATTTACCCTTAACAAGTTTCCAACTGTGTCCCTGTGTTCTTGATAAACTCATTTTAAAATAAAAGTCTCGATCCACTGCACTAATTTCCTTCATAATTTTAAACACTTCAATCAGGTCTCCTCTTAATAATCTTCTTTCTTTTAAACTGTAAAGGCTCAGCTCTTTTAATCTTTCCTAATAACTCACCCTCTGTAGCCCTGGAATCAGCCTAGTCGCTCTTCTCTGGACTTTTTCTAGTGCTGCTATGTCCTTTTTTAAATTTTATTAGTTTATGTAGTAGTGTCGTACATTAGCCAGATCGTTACTTATGGGCAAAGTAATAATAAATGTAATTTATTTAAAATTTCTTACAATATAAAAATAGAGTAAGATAGGAAGAACAATGTATTAAACATATTTCGTGGGGGGGGGATGGTGCAGCTTGTCTATAGGCAAAATGTTGAAATTCATCACTTTCACTATTGATCCTTCTAGCTCAATATGTAATTGCTTTCTTATTTTTTCCAAGAACATATACAGAGGTTTATGCTCCAATTCTAGTTGAAAGTGACACTAGTAGCTTATCAGAAGATGAATTTGCTCACAATGTTGATTGGTAAGTTTCTGTGGTAACACTTTCTCTTCCAGTTTGAATAAATGTAGTTAATATGGTAATTATTGTTATTTAATAATGATTTAACATCTGTTTCATTTATATTATGTGTTCTTTAGAACAACTCATGGTTATCTTTTGAATTAATGTGTGTGTTTTATAGTCTGTCAGCAATGAGTAAAATCTTGTTATATACCCTACAGATAGTGTGACTATTGCTTTTTTGACATAATTGTTCCACAGTAGTTGACTTATACTGGTTATTTGTAAAAAGTAAATTTTCTTTCTCCTATTTTTATTTTTACATACAGTTTTAATGACAAAATAGTGTGGAAGACATCCTGGAAAATTTAGCCACGCAGATTAAGTCTGAAAAAGTCTCACGGTTCAATATAAACAGAGCTGACATTTGGGATGGAGCTGTACGTGGTTGTAGGCGTTCGTCCTTTAAACCAGCACAAACCATTTTAGTGAAATTCAGTGATAATACTGGCTACATGGAGAGTGGCATTGACACAGTAGGAGCCAAGAGAGAATTTTTAGAACTACTAATGCAACATCTTAAAAACAGAACACTATTTGAAGGAAGGGAAACTGAAAAATACTTGACCTGTGACAGTGCTGGTGAGTATTATGAGCTGCCACATCCTGTAGTGGACTGACATCTTGTACGTGTATGATTTCTTGTCATTTGCCAAGTGTAGTCATTATATAATGTGCATTAACTATGGCTGAAATAAGTTAATTTAAGCAATGGATAGTTGAATGGATGTGGTGACTGGTTTGGCACTTTGTTTTTGTTTTAGCATTTGATAATGATGAATATTTCATCATTAGGCAAATGCTCGCTGTCTCCATGGTTCATGGTGGTCCTGGGCCACAGTTCCTTTCGGAAAACTTGTTCAACTATATTTTATGTGAAGGTAACTTTTTCCCTGATACAAAAGATTTTTGTGATCCAGAAATACAGATAATACTACAAAAGGTATGACATGACTTTATATGCATTTAAGTTTTAAATGCACAGTAATAAATTATTACACAGTAATGCTTTTTCCACAGAATGTTTTAATGTTTTTTTAAAATTGTATACTTCATTAATTAGGATCGTTTGTGAGAAAACTAAACTGATATTTATTTCACTGTGCTAACATTGTTTGTTTTGTTCTGTCAGTGTCTATGCATGCTTCATGCAATTATATAAGTACATATTATTTATAATGTATTTTGATTTTAATATAATAAATCAAAATGTTATGTAATACATGAGACCCTTTTTAATTTGAAATGCTCTGTGTATATGTAACTGAAGTGTTCCATTAGACTGCAAGGTAGTCAATGCTATGGGGTAATCCAGGGAATAAATAGGATCTCCTTTGCATCCCTGTTGTCACCAGTGTAACTGAAGATAGATATTGTAATAGTGTTTCCATCCATCCATCATGCTATATCCTAACCACAGGGTCACGGGGGTCTGTTGGAGCCAATCCCAGCTAACACAGGGCGCAAGGCAGGAAACAAACCCTGGGCAGGGTGCCAGCCCACCGCAGGGTACACACACACCCACCCACACACTAAGCACCTAACCTGCATATCTTTGGACTGTGGGAGGAAACCGGAGTATCCAGAGGAAACCCACGCAGACACGGGAAGAACATGCAAACTACACGCAGGGAGGACCCGGGAAGCGAACCCGGGTGTCCTAACTGCGAGGCGGCAGTGCTGCCCACTGTGCCACCGTGCCGCTCTGTAATAGTATTTTTCTGTGTTAAATGTTTTGGAACCCTGGACATATCAAATATTTGATGTCCTTTGGTAGTGGCTATTACTAAATTACTTTTATAATGCCTCCAGTTTCTACAAAGTAGTTAGATTTAAAAAAAACATTTGTGTACAGATAATGTATATAAAGAACCATACATAATATGTGTAAAAACATAAACAACTAAACAAACAAAATATGCTTCTATAAATCTGAGTGTTAAACCAACTTTTTTAATTACTTTAACACCCATTGGGTTCCTTTTTGGGCAAATCCTATAAATTTGTTTGCAAACTTTTAAATTAGTATTCTTTTCATATTTTAAAAATGCATTCTTTTGTTTGTGACTGACTGCTACTAATGTTACATTTTATTATAATTTTGAAATGAATTAGATCAAGTCATCGTTCTTAGTGGAATGTCTTAGGAGCACAGTGGAGGTGCATGCTACAATGCTTATGATAGTGGGATGTCTTTGCCATGTTATCAGGGAGCTTTCTGATAAAGACAAAATTGTGGAAGATTATCTGAAGTGGTATTTTTTCACCAGAAATTTTGCTTGTATTAAAAGGTATGTTGTAATAAATGCTTTATTTTTAAATACTAAAAGTTACCAAGATCAGAAAGTAGCATTTACATTAAACTAGAAGTGAACAAATGACACACTAGAGGGATTATGCCTCTTGACCAGCATGGAAGTATCTCAGAATTCCACAGGAGGAGTTAGCAAATGATATTAAAGATTAAATGACATTTGTCCAGCTGAGCATGCTGCCACCATGATTTTCAGAATAAATGTAATGAAAGTGAAATTAAGTAGTAGTTAATAGCTAATCCAAATTTTCATGTATTGCTGAGGAATGTGGCACATTCAATATACCATATGACTTTAGTCATATATAAACTAGCAGCAGCAAAGAATATAGGGTAATGGTGAATATATCGTGTAATTTTCTAACCCGGTTAATTCAGACGAGGGTTATGGGAGGGCTTAAGCCTATTCCAGCTAGAATAGGACAATAAGCAGGAATATACTGTTGACAGGGCGGCAGTCCATTGCTGGGTAATCTCGTACACACATACACCAACCACATGAAACACACACTAGAGCCAATTTAGTGTCACCAATTACCTAGACTGTATGTCTTTAAACAGTGGGAAGAAACTAGAGCACCACCCAGAGGAATCCCAATCAGAGATGGGGAGAGCATGCAAACTCCATGCAGGGAGGACCCAAGACACAAACCTAGGTCTCCTTATTGCGAGTGTACCAGCTCTTCCACTGCCCCAAAATGTCACCCTTAAATGGTGACTATTTCTTAATCATTTGCATAGTGCTGGCATTCTTTTGAAGTAATAAAAAATGGTACTACTAACATATTAATTTGCACTATAATGTTTTATTTCTGAACACAGGAAATGTAAAGAAAAAAAATAGTAAACCCTGTTTTAGCAGCAAACATAGCAAAGCTAGAGGGAAGTCCAAATGCTTGTTTTGTTATCCGCGTGTGTGTGTGTGCTAGAAAGACTTGTTTTTATTGCAACAGTGTATTTACATTGTAGATCTGTATGTTCATAGAAATTACTTCTGTTGACATGTCAAAGATTTTGGAAACAATATCTCATTGTGAGTGCTCCTCAGAAATGTACAATTCAGCAAATGGCAAAAAGTGACACATTATAGTTTCTGTGAGAAATGCACTAAAACCAAGAAATGTTTGCATCTCTACTCCTGAGGCTCTAGCAAACAGTGCTGCAGATCTTATGGAAACATGTCCTCAGAAGTTGACATCACAACAATTTTCACAACATACAGGCGTGTGTTGATGGTCATATTAGTATGTGGTCCATGTTTTTGGGCAACTTTTTATGCTTCACCAAGTTCATAATATGACATGCATAACATTCTCAAACCTGCCTAATCCCATTCATATTAGGGAGGAGTGGGTTGATGATTTATCTTGCATTGTGTTCAGGATTTAATAAATATTTTTTTATGTGAACTATATCTTTGGTCTTGTGGTATCACCCTGCTTGTCCGGGTTACGTATTGCAAATGTATCATGTCGTCAGGGCCTCTGCATTCCCTAAGCTCCTAAGCTATCCGTAACATTTTATATAAGTCACAACACTATATGCAGTAAGGATGACAGACACTAACCACCTTTCTTAACATGATGTACATCACAGTAATGAAATATCCTCTCTGGAATATGTCCTTCCTTGGGCATCAAATGTGGTTTTACATTGCCTGGTCTATATTGCCAACTCATTCTCTTGGTAAATGCATTTTATTTATTGTTTTCTAATGACAATTACCTTGTAATATTCAGAGTATGAAATAAGTGCTATATAAAAAAAACTAATAATAACCTAATCTTATTTGTGTATGTTATTTGCAGGTTCAAAGAAGGACTAGCCATACTAAATGTTCTTGAAACAATGAAACAAAATCCATCACGATTCATGAAATACTTCTGTTTTTCTGAGAAAAAAATAACTGCTGAAATTATAGAGAATCTTTTTAAAGCTGAGTTTAGCCAGCCTGGTAGGAACAGAAGACAAGAGGAAGTGAGGATAGCTGCATACTGGGCACACTACTTGTTAGATATTGAAGGTCTGAATTCAAGTATTGGAGAAAATATTTGTTTAGTATACTTACTGAAATATGTAATATTGTGTATAGTACATGTAGATTTTCACCTTACACAATTTATGAAAAAAACTACACTGAATGTAACCGCAGCAGGAGACACACAAGCTTCTGTCCACAGGATGAGAGTTTATATTTTGTGTGCCCACAAGTTTAAAATACAAATCAGCATTCACATAATTTACTTCTGATAAACACACAACTAAGATAAACCAATTAAGCCATTTCTGCCTTTTTAACTTCTACAATTCATAGGCCTTTTTAGCTGGCTAGCAATTTATGCATTTACTGTATTAATTAATGAATTTATGCCTGTTATATTAGTTGTTTATTTCACCAGCATTAAACTAAAGTTGTCACATCTCTTATCCAACAAATAAATAAGGGTGTGGATCTCTTAGGGTGGTTCCAATTTATTATAAATGTTTAAAGATTACTTTTTACTGTGTGTTATGAATTGAATAGATGTTATTGTAATATTTTAATTAACACTGACTATTGTTTACAAAGCTTTATATACAGTAGAGTATGACACCTAAACATAAGTTCGGGCTGCTATGTCACGTGATCAGGAATGGGATCAGCAAGAATAAATTATACAATGCAACAAAGCTGCTGACATTGGGGTTGCACAGTATAGTGTTACTGAATCTGAAGATATTAATCCAGATATTAAGGACAGAGGAAAAGAAAAACAGTTTGGTCAAAACACAAGCATATAAAAATAGTTATGCTTATCTGTACAATTCATCTTTGTGTACAGTATTTAGTAACAAAATTAAATGTGATGCACATCATGCATTATGCTATGCACAAAATGTATAATACTGGCAGAAACTGCTTGAAGTTGTAACATCAAATGACAACAATGCTACAGATTCATTCTGGGTTTCATACTTCACAAAGTTTTAAACTTTAATAACACATTCTGATAAAATGATTACATGTTTAAGAAGCACAGACATGTTCTATTAATTGTTTTGTTGTATGAATTATCTGCCTGCTGTTTAGAGGTAGACAGTTATCATCTCAATGTGTTAAACTGTGTGGGTAATCAATATGTAACAATTAGTGTGGGCCAGTATTTTGTTCAATGGTGTGGTGCTAATATGTTAAATAAGTTTGACTTAATGAAAAAGAGGGCAATGTGAATGAGTTACTTAATATGTGAAACAACTGATATTAACATGTTCTTATATTTTCTTAGGTAAAACATTATTTGCTGAACCATTGTTGGAAGATATCCTCATGTTCTCAACCAGTGTTTCCTCAATCCCACCAATCGGCTTCCATCCAAAGCCAATTTCTTGCATAATGAGTCACCATATCCCATTGCTCAAACATGCACCATTTCTTTAAGCATCCCAATACATAAAACTTATGATACATTCAAATATCATATGAATTTTGGTATTTTAAACTCACCTGGATTTGGGCAGCACTAAATTCTGATATAATTAATGAAAGAATACCAATCATCATATATTTTTATCAGCCCTGAACTTGCTCTTTCATTACATTTTCCACAAAAATTATATTAGCAATGTCAGTTATTATTTTTTGAACGTTTTTGGCTAATTTTACATTTAAAATTGCTTGAGTTCATTTTGCAAACATAGACATTTTTTCTTTATTACCGAATTACCAGGATCTTCCATCAGTCATTTTTCACGTAATTTCATTTTGGTTAGTTGTGCGCAGTTACGTTTTGTTTGCAGTTTTGTTATTAATAATGTTAATTTTTCAGAGAAAGGAAGTTGCTAAGTTTAATGTTTATACATATTTTGTTTAAATAGAAATTTTACAATGTAATACTTGTAAGAGTTTTTTTTGTAGTTCATATTATGTAATGTTTTAAACCATACTTTTGAAATGGTTTGACTTGAACCTTGTTAATGTTGCTTCCCTGAGATGTACCATTGAAGTGATCTTGTTGTTATTAAACAAACATTTGTAAAATGAATGTTCATTTTCAAATAAAATATTATGATGGTTGACTTCAATTTCCAGTTCAATTATAATTATTTTGGTAATCGACTTTTGAACAGAAACAGTCTAACCTGTTTAACCTTTCCTGACACTTAATAAAGTTCAAGAAGCAAAAACATTTAATTGTTTAAGTACTGTCAACTTTTAATTGTACATCAGTAAAAAAAAAAAAAGAAAACACAATATTTCACTACATCTTACACTATTCAAACTGCCAAGGTATATAGGTCACAATCCTGTTTAAGGATTTTATTACATCATTTAACATCATTGTAGCTGAACCTCTCAAAAGCAATATATCCAATGCAAACTTGGACAATTGTATAAGCCTCTGATCTCTGACTTTCTGAGGAGCAGATTCTAGGCTGTGGAACAGTGTAGACATGTAAAAGAGTCCCTGCTCAGAAACACGGGATTGCCTCAGGAACATTTTCTCTCTCCAGCCATTTGCTGTTTGTACAACAATGACTGCACCTCTACTGGCTTGACTGTAAAACTTGTAAGGTGTGATGATTATGTCATTCTATATGCCAGACTGCAGAAGGCCACAAGAAGCCATGAGAAAATATTACATCTTTTGGTTAGCAGGTAGGATAGTATACCTAAAAGAAGAAAAATACAAACACGTCACATCATTTTAAACTATAAACCATTGTTTTACCTGCATTCTTTCCCGATCAGTAAAAACCGGTGATATACCTGTTGTTGCCCGCTTCCCCCCCCCCCCCCAGCCTTCTACTGCTTTCCACCAGCTTTTAATTTACTTAATAAAGATCTATAGAAAAAGTGAAAATGAAATTGTACAAATATTAGTTTTTGTCATGTGTTTATTGTATATTGTCACCATTGGTGCATCTGCTGTTGAAAGATTAAATAATGTTTGTCACTGTTGTCTTTTTACTGTTATATTTGTAGCTGGAACACAGATAAATTCATAGCAACTACATTTCATGGTTGTCAAGGTTAACTCAAATCAATTTAATTAGTGTTTCAATTTGCAAGTCCTGTCTACAGGTGGTTTCTGGTACATGCTTGATGGTGCTGGAATAAATAATTTAAATTATGCAAGATCTAAAAATGCACTCAGGAAAGAGAATACCCAAAATATATTTATTTAAATATAAAGCGTTACAATATTAGCTAAAATAAGTGAGAGAAGTAATAGTACTTTACATTGTGACATACACAAGAAAAAACAAACCATATTGATACATACTACAAAATATTCAGATATTACAAATTTCTTTTAGCCTCAGAAATAATTCTACAGCAGATCTCCATGTGAGTGGAGTTTGTAAATTGTACTGTTGCTTTATGAAATCTAAATATTCCTGTATGGTTTCATCTCCACAATTGCAAATTTCCTTGCATTGTGTTGCCAGTTGACGAAGCTTCTCTTCTGAAACAACGTATCCAAAGTTTCTTGATTGGAATCTAGACAAATAAAGTAATATGTTTAAAAGAAGAAAAAAATGAATATATTCAGAAGTCTATATATTTAATTGAGTACTGTGTAGTCAAAACTTGAGAACATTCTTAAAATGAATCATACAATTTTAAAATCTGAATCTCTCCCCTTACAATCTTAGCTCTTTACTTTTACTGATGATTAAAAACAAAGAAAACTTAGTCCTGGCAAGATATTTTTTTTATATTTTCTAATTATTCTAAATGGAATTGAAACTGTCGCTTTACATATTTCATTTATTCATACCTATGTGGTAGGCTAAATATCTCACTGGGAATTCCAGAAGGACAAGCTGACATCCTTGAGGGTCTAATTCTGTGTTGGTTCCAGAGGTCTTTAAATTCATTCAATTCATCCTTTGCATCAATTCAAGAAAAGCAAAGCGCAGCAAACATTTATGCTGGTGGCTACGATTGAAATTGCCGGAATCTTTCAGATCCACCAGGACTTCCATCCAGAACTGTGACCTGAATAAAATGAAAGGCAAGAGCTACTTAAATATAGCTTTGGATGCATTTTTTAATTGCTTTCTTTAAATGGCTTTGTTTACTGGTGTAATAAAGCTTTCAGTGAAGGGCAATCAGTAAAATATATCACTGAAAAGGTTATGGACTGGAAAACTGCATGCAGTTACACATTTAAAATAAATTAAGTTTATGATGCAGGGGGCAAGCTGGTTTTTTTTTACATTATTTATAAACATTTTGCAGTTATTGATTAAGTAAGTTACGACTACACACTATACCAAAAAATATACACAAATATTCTTACTGTTGCTTTCTGAAATGTGCCCACCAGGATTCTATTCTCTGATTTATTACAGAAGTACCATAAACATGACTAGCTGCACCAGCGAAGTGGTCTTTTCCTTGAGAGCACAACGTGCACTGCATTGCTGCTATCAAGGTGTTTTCTGTTCCGCAATCTGTCCTCAGTCTCATTGGTACAATCCCAAGTTTTGCTACACAAAGCACATAATTTGTTGCAATTACTGCTGGGTTATTATTCGTTGGTCCATATGAAAGCCATAAAATCTTTCTTGAAAAGCCATAGATGCACCCGCTTACCGCTATGCCGTAAGGCTTTAATTTATCATATCCATCTACATGCCAAACGTAGTTTGGACCCAGTGAGTGGTACACTCTTCGGACAAATCTTGTCCTCCTAGCTGAAGTTGCAGACGGATTCATTTCAGACAACAAATTCATGACATCACGTCGCCTCACGCGCAGTTTATATTTCTGCAGTAACACTTGATGCATCATTCTATATCCAAGAACCTGACCCGGCCTTTGTATCTCGATCTCCATGGCCACACGCACTTGATGTATATTGGAATAATTCCTACGTTTTGATAATCCCAGTTCTTTCAGGCGCATTTTCAAACTTCTTAAACACATACTTATTCCATGACAAATTTTCAAAAAATCTAGAATGACCTCATATTTGTATCCTGCGTAGAAGTACTGCATAATCCAATCAGTGACCAAAAGTGTGTGTTTATTCCCACTGACTAAAATAAAAATAAATTACAATTACGGTTTATGCGTCAGTTTGTCACTTACCATATTTTGTATGATCATGTCATGCTAATTGCAGGGTAAGAGAAAATAGTAAAATGCAAGAGACATGTTATCTGTTGGTGGTCCTCCCAGCGCCGCGGACGAGTGGTCACCTGACGGCAGAAAGACAAGTGATCGCCCACAGGTGGAACAAAAAGCTAGCGCCGTGCCTGTGCCCAGCTGACTGCCACAATAGGGACAAAACATCGTCTGCCTTTGGAGAATGAGAACGTTTGTTACAGGAAGAAGTACAGCATTTGTAACAAAACATGTAAAATGAATGGTAAACCGAATAGCAGGACCTCTTTGTTTCAGTTGATGGATGACAACGGACACTTCGTGCTCTGACCTCGTAGGGGATGCAAACTCACTTACCGCACCGTCCATGCCTCCCACCCCCCGTGTCCGCAATAACACATGTTTGCACACTCGACCCACCAAATGGGACCCACAACCAAATAAAGAGAAGAAATCCATCCGCGTTTTCGCACTTGAAACTTTATGAAAAGAAAATATGTTATTAATAACACTTCGTGAGGAGTAAGAAGAAGCCGACATGACAGGGGGTAGCCGCAGTTATCTAGTTCAAGTTTGACATTATTTTAAAAGTTTGTGAAGATGTTAAACGTTTTGCTTAGTTTCCCAAGAAAACGTTTTCGTTTTTTAATTACCAGGAAGTCACAAAACTGTAGTTGTGAAGGGATTATATTTAACAAGAACAACCAGCATATGTTTGTCGTTTCCTATGAAATCTGGGCAGTTATTGCAACCATCAACACCCTTCGCTGAAGCGGACTTTCCCGCACTTAACATGTTGACTGCTCAGGAGATAAACGTTTACAGACCCTTGCAGTCGCCACACTGCATGTATACAGTATAATATATAGGTTTAAAATATACAGAATATTCCGCATTTCACCTTTAAATGTGATCAGTTGAAGATTAGTTCGTCGCACAGATTTCTCTTCCAACTACGCATGCAGAGATTTCGTTTTAAAAATCTCACTTCCGGTGTGGACATTTCCGTTTTCAAAATGCTGTTTCAGTTGTGAAGTACACTTCCGTTTTTAGTTTTTGTTGATTTCATGCTGCGGCCTCTTAATGTTGATTTCATGCTGCAGCTTCTTAACGTATATTTCATGCTGTCGTTTTTGTTCATTTCACACTCTTTCTTTTGGTTAATTTCACGCTCTCACTTTTTGTTAATTTCATGCTCTGTAATTTAATTGTTAATTTCATGCTCTCACTATTTGCTAAGTTTATGCCCTCACTTTTTATTGTTGACTTCATGTTTTCATATACTAATTAATTTCATTGTGTTTTTTTATTTTGTTTTTTCATTTGTTGTTGCGTTTTGCCCTTCAGAGCCACCGTAATAACCATACTAACATATTTGCAACCTTTTGTAAATAACAAACTTATTATTAAGCTCTGTGTTCTCCCTGTTTTTCTTTTTATTAGTTGCTTTTTGCTAAATGTTATTTTTATTTTGTTTTTCTTGAGCTTCTGCTAAGTCTTAATTTTCCCTTGAAGACAAATAAAGTATTATCTATCTGTCTAGCTGATAGAGTGGAGGCAAGAAGAGCTGCTCAGCAAGCAGCAAACGCATCAACCTCTGAGCAAACAAATGCTAAATGTAGAGTGAAAGAGTATGAAAACTATGAATGCTCTAGTCAAATGTATTCGCAGTGTGCCGTTACTGGTAATGCATAATGCAGTGTTCCACTATGTCTGAAATGTACAGAAGCAAATACATTAGTATACAAATGCAAAGCTAGCATTGATTTGATGTGGGAAAAAGAGAACGTAGGAGATGGCACCTTATGAATGAACCCCACATCACAGTACAACAAGTCAAAAATTATCTTAGCTTACACCTAATGGTGACTCCCCCAATCCATCATTGGTAGTCCATAACATCGGGATAATTTTAAATAAATAATGGCACCCTGTAAAGTGCAGGCTATAGTTAGGCATGGGTGGTTGTGTAAAGACTCTTTGCTCCAGAGACGGATGGGTGCCTGGCTGGTCTCGAAGGCAAGTGCGAATGAGAGTGTTAGTCAGAAGCCTCATTATTGCCTCAAAGTAAGCGTTAGAGTTCTCAGATATTAAAGAAACCTGCTTGGCAGAGAGGGGGAGAGAAAAGGTGAAGGAAGGAATGGAAGTTAAAATATAAAGGAGAGAAAGCATTGGGAGAAAGACAGAAGACAGACAGAAGAAAGAGCCTGACTGAACTGAATGAAGGCAGGTGGTTGGGAGTGAGCCTCAGGTCTGCTGAAGCGGGTGAGTAGAAGAGGCCTGACATGCATCGTCTCCCGCAGACGCTGAGGGACAAGAGATATGTGTGACTCGGCATGAGGTCTCATGGTTGTCGAGGGTCCGGCAATGGGGACCCAAGCCTAGATATGTTTGACTGAAACTGTCAGTTGGGCTTCACCTTGGTGGCCAGATCCTGTATTGAGTAAGCTGCATAGAATCTGGCATACAGAAGGCAGCAATTTTGCTAATGAGTTTTAAAGAACTGTCTCTCTGATTTTGACCTCATTTTTAATGGATTATTTATTAAACTGTTTTGAACCACCACATGCACACTGTTCATTTTTACTGGATTGGTTACATTATTGTCAACACACACTGTCACACAATCACAAAGAAAGAGGACTTACTCAAAGGTATGTGGTAATGTGCCTCACTGGCATTACCAGCAGTTAAAAAAAGTTAGTTTTGTGCCCTCTGCAGGGTTATGACAGAGGAATTTATTTGGAAAAAAAGGACAAAAAGTATAAAGAAATGCCTTTTTCTTTTCTTTTAGATAATGCAGAGAGACGTCTTCACTGAAAATATGAGTGTCTTTTGGGGAGCGTCGCGGCGGGTCTCGTGTAGAGTAGAAAGGCGGCCCTGCCATTGACCGGCCGGGATGGCATTGTCTGTCTTCCACTCGTGCGCATGCCTCCCGTGACCTCATAAAGCTAAAAGAGTAAAAGAAAGTGCAAAACGTCTTAATATTGGCTTGCCGTGGTTTAGAAAAGGGATCCCCTATTGGCAGTTGTCTGGGCAGTAGCTCATGGAAAGTAAAAAAAGTGCTTACTTTCACTTTTGGGAGAAGCGCAGTCCACGTCTCAAAGGTCGGCACAGCTAGTATGCACACACCAGCTGCTCAAATTTTTATAGTAATTGTGCAGGGCAGGAGACAGCACTTTTCGCAGACGTATCTACATCATCGCGTGCCCGTGAACGGATGACGTTCGACGGTTTAATTGGTCAGCATGAGGGCGCCAAATACAAAAGGGAACTTCTGGCATCTAGAGGGGTTCTTCTGGCTAGATCTTCCTGAAAGAAAGGTACTTAGTAGAACACCGTCTTGAATTTACCAAGCGCTACTGCTTGTGCCTTGATTATTGTAAATATTTTTTTCTTGTATATACAGTGGAACCTCGGTTTGCGAGCATAATTCGTTCCGGAAACGTGCTCGCAATCCAAAGCACTCGTATATCAAGCGAATTTCCCCATAAGAAATAAAGGAAACTCAGATGATTCGTTCCACAACCCAAAACTATTCATATAAAAATGATTAATACAAAATATAAAGTAAAAATACATAAAACAAATTAACCTGCATTTTACCTTTAAAAAGAATCATGGCTGTTGTGAGTGAGTTTCTAAACTCATGTGGGATTCCACCCAATGGGACGACACGCGGAAGTGTCCCAAAGCAATCGCAGTCTCCCAGCGCTGTAGCAGTTCGCCGTATAAGCGCATCCAAAAAGATCACAGACATGCTATAAGCGCCTGCCGTCAATGGGTGATACAAGGAACATTATAAAGATCCCGCTACAATAAATAACAGCGCTGTTGCTGTTTCAAGCTGAAGGCGGCTGGTGTTGTTAAAGTACTGAGACTCAGCTTCGTGTTTTGGGGTGCAAGATGGGGACACACACACACAGTCACAATGCTGTAGTAAACAGTATACGCTCGTACGGATGTTGACTATATGAGTGAGGCATACAGACTCAGATGGAGAATAGGAGACAATTGCCCTCAAGAGAAGAGAGAGACGCGCTGTGCGCGAGCAAGAGAGATGAGAGAGAGAGAGAGGCGAGCGAGACACAGACAGGTAGACAGGTAGACATGGTTTAATCACCCAACACACGTTTATTTACAAATAATATATACAAATGTGCCACACACAACCCCAAAACTCCCCCAAAGTCCAGGCCTTTCTCCAATGCCATCCTTTCAGGTCCGCCTCCACTCCTCTCCACCAAGACTTCATCCTCTGCACTCCCGACTCCAGCCAACGAAGAGGGAGACGGCCCCTTTTATACACACCCGGATATGCTCCAGGTGCCTCCCGATTAGCTTCCGCCAGCACTGCCCAGTGTGGTGGAAGTACCGGCTGTACACCCGGAAGCACTCTGGGTGTCCCTGATCGTCTTCCCCCCAGCACTTCCGGGTGTGACAGAAATGCTGACGACCAGGGCTCTCCAGGCATTGGGGCACCCCCTGGCAGTGACCATGGGCCCCTATAGGGTTGAGCTTCCAAGCTCAGTTCCCGTGGTCCCCAAAGCCACCAGGGCGGTCGCCCCCTTGTGGTGAGGAGGAGGTGTAAGCCCTCCTCCGGTCCTCCTGGGCATCCCGGCTGGGTACTACCCCCAGCCATACACCACTATATATTGTCACACATGTGCAATTAGGAGGCAGTCACTTATATAATAATAATATATAATTATATATTAACTCACATAATAATAATCAATCAAATTGACTCCAAACAGATTTTATCATATTCTCCCAAGATACCCATCACCACCCATAAAGTCTGAAAAATAACGATTGGAAAAGAATAATCCCAAAACTATCCAACAGACTGTGGATCTGAAGAATATATGTAAAATGAAATGCCTCCACCTGAGTATTAGGATTCCACAAAGCCCACTGAATGATGTAAAAATTTTACGATTGTCTGAGGCCAGGACACATATGCTAAATTCCAGATGCTCCAGACAGTGTTCACACACAGACAACTTAGTAGGCATACACTAACAAACAGACTCTAGCTAAAATAATTTAAAATTTAAAGAAAACACTGGAGAGGATGTGATTCATTTAGACCAACTTGCACCAAGGTGTTTCAGATAAAAAATCCAAAAAGAATCCCTACCTACGAGCAGGATGTCAAAAAGTGCGCGGATCAACTACTGTATCTCCAGAACTGTACATTTTAGGTCAAAGATATACTGTTAA
Organism: Polypterus bichir lapradei; assembly: GCA_026402145.1. Taxonomy (NCBI): domain Eukaryota; kingdom Metazoa; phylum Chordata; class Cladistia; order Polypteriformes; family Polypteridae; genus Polypterus; species Polypterus bichir. The sequence goes on from JANRMT010062831.1 coordinate 10,024,540, forward strand.
AGTCACTTTTAAAGACTTCATTTAGGTAAGGAAAATTTCCCAGTTTTCAAAAACGATGTAACTGATTTCTACATTTATAGTACTGTAGATTCTGGAATATAAGCTAAAAATTTTGTCCTAGATTTTTGGCTTGGAGTTTGGGGGTCTGCTTATACGAGTATCGTTTCAAATTCAAGATTTTCAGCGCAATGCCGGTTTTGCCGTTGAATACGGAAGTAATTAATGATGAAACCACAGCACCATCTTTCAGATGAAGAAGTAACTTTGCATGCCGGTACTTTAAAAAATAAAGAATTTATTCAAAAAAGTGTTTTAGTTATTGATTTTATTAATAAAATTTATAATAAATTATCGGGAAGTTTAAAATAAAATACCGTTGTTTTGATTTACGACCAACATCTTGCGTTACGACCCAAATGCGGTCACGTGTATCCGCTTGCGCGATTGTAAACAAACAACCGAGAGCGTTAGTAAGCGTCAGTCGGAGCCCAGATACATGTGTTTGTGGATGTAATTTCGGTCATTGCAGTGATTTACCTAAATATATAATTCACTAAGACCATGCAAGCAAGACACATAATTGCTAAGGAAGGAAGAGAAGGTAACGAAAGTGATCACAATCGAAACGAAGATGGAAATTGTGTGGAAATATGAGAGTGCTGTTCATGTGACCGATCTCTCTAATATGTACAGCATGTCGAAATCCACCATCTCAACAATTTTGCAAAGAAAAGATTTGCATAAGGAGGCTCCTTCTAAACAATAACCACCTTCCATTTCATTCTCCTCCTTCTCCCTTCCTGCAGCCCAAAGATGTCAAATTAAATGGTGAGTACAGTATGAAATTGTTGTTTCTAGAATAGAATAGAATGCATTTTATTGTCACTATACACATGTATATTGAGATTAAAAGCAGCTCCTTCAGTGCAGACATATGTGTAGAACACAAGTAAATAAACAAATAAACAAATGGTGCGAAAAGGTGCAAAGAAGTTGCAAAAAAAAAGTTCTGTATAGGGCTTGTATGGTTGTTTCTTTAACCTTAGCATAACGCTGGATCTGCGGCCCCACTTCTGCTTTCTTTCCCTCCTCCATCTGCGTCGTCTCCTAGACCCGACAATAATCCATGGAGCGCCCGCTGGTCTCGCTATCTTGTCTGGGATGTTGTGAGTGTGATGAAAAACACTCAAAACAGATGTCTGGCTCTGGACACCGATGTCTATAAGGTTCTGGTAGGTGTAGCGGATGTTCGCCGGACCGATTGTGCACAAACAAGCAAAAAAAAAAAAGTACAAAAACAACAAAAAAGTGCACTGAAAAAGACAGCCCTGAGCTGCTGCGACCATGCGCGCCGCCATGCTCCTAGCTTAATCTAGCCTACTTCTGGTAGGCTAGGCACTTTTTATAACTTTTTGGTTAGTACATTAGAAAAATTATTGTTGTTTTGGTAAATTATGCACATTATACAACCCATTTTTTATTATGAAAAGGTTAAGTAAGTGTTGCAGTGGGAGGTTCGGAACGCATATTTCCATTATTTCTTATGGGAAAAATAGTCTTGACTTACAACCAACTTGAGTTACAACCAGCCCTCGCGAACGAATTAAGTTCGTAAGTCAAGGGTCCACTGTTTTGCGTATTTAAGTTAATCAAATTTATAATGAATCTCCGGAAATCCACCCACCGATGTACCGTATTTGCGTATATAATTTCAACACAAAGGTTTCATTTTACCAAACTTCTCCGCAATCAGTTCCTGGTTTCCATCAAAAATGCCGGCAGTCTCAAATTCTCGCCGATAAACATGATAAATATACCTGAAGAGACACTTTTAAGGAAATTTAGAAAATTTTGCTTGGAGAAGTGGGTCGGCTTAAATACCGGTCATCGGCAAATACATGTAATTTAGTAGGTAGAAAAGGGGGTCGGCTTATATTCCGGGATCTACAGTATGTGGCTGTAGATCAGATGTGCAGTCTACTAAATCAATTATATTTTGACTCTGTGAAAATGAAAAAAAGACGGATCATGAAAAATTGGAAGTAACTTTACAGTATATTGTGCCAATGCCTTAAAATGCCACGTTGGATGACATTGGCATGTATAGAGTATGAAAGGGAGCATGTAAGACTAACTACATTATTATAGCAGGGTGATGTCAACAGAAAATTATTTTGAGTATGTAAAACCCATTTGTAGACAGTTCTCATTGTTTTTAATTCATAACTCCTATCCTTAAATCTATGCATTAAATCTTTAGCACAAGAGGTATATTAGGTGGTAGCAGAACAAATCATCCAGTATCTAAAGAATTGTGAAACTGGTAAATTAATAATTAAAGTTAGAGGATGGTAGTGTGATGCATGTAGAAAAGTATTTCTGTCAAATTTAGCATGTTGTCTGAGATTTTTATTTCTGTTTTTCACATTCTGTATTGATTGGTTATATGATGAGCCATGCACCTAATACTATAGAGTAGTATTTGTTGGTATAATGTATTTTGATTTCTAATATTCCATAATTATCCTTTATGTAATAATGAGTTATTATTGTTTATTTTCTTCTATACTGTTGCCTTAATGATATATTTCTATCCTGGCTTGGAGTTTTCTTTCCTTTTTGTTGATGGAGTCTTCATTAATGATATTTTGGCTAATACATACCATTAGATGTTAGCTCCTTTTCTGTATGTGATATTTTTAACTGTCCATTTTGACTGTATTGGTCAGTTCAATTAAACATTACGAATGGCGCAAGTCATGAATGAAGAGCATAGTGATGCAAGGCAGCTCCCTGACATCTTCGTGAACACTGCAGGCCTGATAATTTACACAAATGAAAGAAGCAGCACTTTGCTTTCTTAGCTTGCGTGCAGATCTGATTTCAAACCAATATTTATATATGTTGTCACACATGTGCGCTTAGGAGGCAGCCAGCAAGCTCTAAGGTGAGTGATATTACAAGGGATAAAGGGTTGATTGTGTATACTAATGCCTCTTTCTCTCTCTTTCAACAGTATTAAAGAAGAAAAACCATAACTCACCCACAATACTTCCGGTTCCCCAAAATGGCTACTACCCAACAATCTCATTTTCAAATAACACTAATGATGTCACTTCCGCCCCACGGTAAAAAAAAAAAAAGTGATGACGTTACTTCCTATTCCTAACGATGATGTCACTCCTGGTGCCACAAAAATGACGTCACTTATGGCCTTCCGTGATGACCTCAATCCGGTTCTGCCCTGATAACATCACTTCTGTCTGTCTGTTTGGATGTCATTTCCTGTCTTACTCATTTCCTGCCACTATTTTGCCTATATAAACTCCATGTACTGATTTCATTTTGTGAAATGCTCATGTTTTTGATCCATTATGCATATATTTTTTTCATTTGTCTGACAGACATTATACGGGGTCATTCCCCAACTCTTCTTGGAGTTCTCCAGTGTGTCTTGTTTATTAAAATGAGTTCAAGATATGAAATTGTATGTGAATGTGTTTCAGTACCTGTGCCAGTATTTCAGTATAACTGTCCTCAAATCATATTTTTTTTCTCCAGAATGACACCTCATTCACAGCCAAATACCATGCTGCATGAGTCCTTCCATCTTCACAAAGAAGACACGCTGTTTATTCTCTCATTTCCATACTTTGTCAGGTTTTCTGTGTCTGTGAATAATAATACATTTTATTTTCATAGCATCTTTCCCATGCTCAACACTGGGAGCCTGACTGTGACACTTCCTATGTTAAGAGGTATTTATTACATTCTATTCAAGATGTGTAGTGTGTCATCAGCACACCACTTAATTTTCTCTGTATTGTTCTTTCTCCTCTTAGTCAACTTTGAATGTGGGGGGATGGGGTGGGTTCCTTTCCTTTAGTCTGTTTTTGATTTTTGAGAGTTTCATCATCTGCTTGTCCTTCCTTTTGTTTAGTCTTTAAAAGTCAATAAAAAAGGTTCACAAAAACAATAATGGCATGTTTACATTTAAATCACTTTCTAAGGCAAATAAAACCAAAGGAATACAATCTGGATATTGAAATGTGATGTTTTTAAGGAGTAGTTATGTGTTTCCCTAAAATGAAGGCTGAGGTAATCATGATGTGAAGGACCATAAACCTGCAAAAATAATTAATTTTCCTTTGAGTCTGACACTAAAAACCATCATTATTCTTGTCCATTACAGATATCTAATCCTTGGGTTGGCACTTCAAACTACTCATTAGTCTCTCCAACAATTTATGTTATGAATAAAAGTCAATATTAATAGTATTGAGTGCAAATAATAGTTGTTCAATTGGTAGAGCACATTTATGCATGCTGGATCCTCACACTCATTTAAAACAGACCAATTTAATGCTACTGATCAACCTAACGTGTTCCTTTTGGATGTACGAGGAAACCAGTGTAAATGGATTTACAAGGCACAAACACATGCATAATATATAAACTACACACAATTACTCAATCAGACCTTGAAACTAAACTTCCTAAAACTGTTAGGCAACTATAACCAATGCACCGCCACCCATTAAATATTCATTCAGCTCTCAATATGCTTATTTTCTAAATCCAGTTTGGCTTCAAGAAGCACATTATTAAGCAGAAAAACTATACTGTAAGGATGCTGCGTTTTTGTCCTGTTATTCATCCATTTATTTCTAAACCCACTAAATTCAATTTAGTGTCAAGGATACTCTAGGATCATCAAATACATACTAAGAAACAAGCCCATACAGGCAGCCAGTCCACTGTAGGGGCACTTGCATACACACATGCGATACTTATTATAAAGAGTCAATATAGAGCTGTCAGATAAACTAGACTGAGATATTTTGGATATGAGAGGAAAAGTACAGTTCTTGAGAAGAAGAAAAGCAAAAAACACAGACATAGAAAGATTGTTGTAACACTACTCAAACAGGGACTGGGCTTGGAGTTGATCCCCATGTCATACAGTTAAGTCAGAAGAACTAACCATTGTGCCACTCTACAACAGTGAAAATTTTATGTTATACAGTAACTAGCTAATTACCCAGTGGCTTTGCTCACTGAGTGCAAGAGAAAAAAATAAAATGTAGTATATAAATTATTAAACAGTAAAACATTAACATGTAAGAAGTAAAGACACATTGAACAGTACTGGAGTACTTTCGGGTAAAGTACATTTTAAAGGCGCTATAACACAACAGGTAACTAGCACTAACAGCAGCTTAAATGTATTTGGATCATCTCTCGGTAGCAGATCCCTTGTGAAAGGCGCTACACGACCGCTGTGGTATAGAAATTACATTTTCTATGCAATCCTGCAAATTTCTGCCTGACAACCTTGCACTACGTGCCTGTGATTTAAGAGAAAAATTATTCTGAGAAATGTGGACGCTGCCCTTCTGTGCTTAACGGGCAGAAGGTCCAAACAATTCCCAAGTCCAAAACTTAACATAAAGAGGTTGGTACATCATCTTGGATGTAAACCCTCCATCTTCTTAAAATCATTCATCACAAAAGTAACCTTGAATGTTTCGGGGTTTTAGTGACTGAACTCACCTTAAGGGAGAGTAAGTAGTCATGCAGTGCAATTTACAAAGAGTTTTGCTTCGATGGCACCGATTACACTCATTCGCAAAGATTTCCACTCTCCCAGGAGCCGAGGGGGACACAAACAGTGCGAGAAGAGAGGACGCCACCCGAAATTCCGTGCCTCTCAGCGTCCTTTTTGTTCTCACGACCCCTCGCCGCTGAAGGCGGTGTCGTCTTCACATTGTTTACAGCCCGGCGCAGTTAAAAAGTGCAAAGACGCAAAGCTGTTTCCTCATCTTTTCTACTATCAAGTACTGCCAATTAAAAAAAAGTTATAATATGGCAGTTTCCGCGACAGTCACGTGGACGAATAAATAAAACTTCTCTGTAAGAATGCGCCTGGCGGAGAACAGCTCAGCACTGGAGTCCAGAGAGGAGGGTTGGGAGAGCGCGACACGGGGCGCACTTCTATGGGATAGATCGGCGTGTTTGTGTTTACTTCTTTTCAATATCAGTAAAATAACTCTCACACAAATAATAATTCGTAAAGACGATATGAAAATGGCATCCACAAACGTGTAAAAGTGATTAGTTTCTGTATTATAATATGTTCTGTGGTCGTACGTAATTTCCGTTTCGTGTGGTCATACGTAATTTCCGTTTCAAACTTGAAAAGAATTTTATATATATAGATTATGGCTATTATGATGAAAAATATTCTTCTATTTCTTCTTCTTCTTCTTTTGGCTGCTCCCATTAGGGGTTACCACAGCGGATCATCTTTTTCCATATCTTTGTGTCCTCTACATCTTGCTCTGTTACACCCACCTCCTGCATGTCCTCTCTCACCACATCAATAAACCTTCTCTTAAATCTTTCTCTTTTTCTCTTGTCTGGCAGCTCATTCCTTAACATCCTTCTCCCAATATACCTAGAATCTCTCCTCTGCAATTGTCCAAACCAACACAATCTCGCCTCTCTGATTTTCTCTCCCAACTGCCAAATCTGAGCCGACCTTTCAATGTATTAATTTCTAATCCTGCTCATCCTTGTCACACCCACTGCAAACCTTAATATCTTTAACTCTGCCACCTCCAGCTCGATCTCCTGTTTTTTGGTCAGGGCCACCTCCAACCCATATAATATAGATTGTCTCACTATCATCCTGCAGACCTTCTCTTTCACTCTTGCTGCTACCCATCTGTCACAAATCACTCCTGACACTTCTCCGCTCACTCCACCTTGTCTGTACTCTCTTTTTCACCTCTCTTCCACAGTCCCCATTACTGTTGTCACACACGAGCGAGTAGGGAGCAGCTGAACGGCTCAATGGAGCGTGATACTTCACAGGGAATAGGTTTGGAACAGAACGCTAACTTCTCTCTCTTTTATTTAGCAGGAAAACTGAAGACAACCCCATAAGAAGTCACGCACTCGAGTTCCCTTCCATGTTTACAAACGCATCCCCGTCCCACTGACATCACTTCCGGTTCCACGCTCCTTCATCACCCAGATGTCCCTTGGATTTTCCCATTAACCTTTGTACTTAACTTCCTGTCAGTCCATTATATAAATACGCCTGTTGTACCAACATGTTGTCCTGGCTGTATTCTTTTATGTATATGAAAGTCTTTATTAGACGTGTGGACCTCACACTATATGGGGCAGGAAAACCCCAAACCTTTGTAAGAGTGTTGAATCTTCCTTTCTATCATTCAAACTCTGTACTGTTGATCCCGAATATTTAAACTCATTCACCTTCGCCAACTCTATTCCCTGCATTCTCACCATTCCACTGACCTTCCTTTCATTCATACAAATGTATTCTGTCTTGTTCCTATTGACCTTCATTCCTCTCCTCTCTAGAGCATACCTGCACCTCTCCAGTTTCTCCTCAACCTGCTCCCTACTCTCGCTCCAGATCACAATGTCATCAGCAAACATCATTGTCCACAGGGACTCCTGTCTAATCTCGTCTGTCAAACTGTCCATCACCATTGCAAATAAGAAAGGGCTCAGAGTTGATCACTGATGTAATCCCACCTTTACCTTAAATGCTTCTGTCACTCCTACCGCAAACCTCACTACTGTCACACTTCTCTCGTACATATCCTGTACCACTCTTACATATTTCTCTGCCACTCCCAACTTCCTCATACGATACCACACCTCCTCTCTAGGCCCTTTGTCATAGGCTTACTTTAAGTCCACAAAGACACAATGCAACTCCTTCTGTCCTTCTCTATACTTCTCCATCAACACCCTTAGAGCAAACATCTCATCCATAGTGCATGAAACCATACTGGTGCTTTCTAATCATCACCTCCCTTCTTAACCTAACTTACACTATTCTTTCCCATAACTTCATACTGTGGCTCATCAATTCTATCCCTCTGTAATTACCAGTACACTTCTTCTCCACTCCTTAGGCTTCCTCCCATCTTCGAAGACTGCATTAAAAAAATCTGGATAAAAACTCCACTGCCATCTCACCTAGACACCTCCATGCTTCCACAGGTATGTCTTCTGGACCAACAGCCTTCCCATGCTTCATCCTCTTCATAGCTGTCCTCTTTGCTAATCCATTGCACTTTTTGATTCACTATCTCCACATCATCCAACATTCTATTTCATTCATTCTCTTCATTCATCAGCCTCTCAAAGTACTCTTTCCATCTGCTCAACACACTCTCCTCGCTTGTGAGTACATTTCTGTCTTTATCTTTTATCACCCTAACCTACTGCACAACTTTCCCAGCTCGCTCCCTCTGTTTCAATAATAGGTAGAGGTCCTTTTCTCCCTCCTTAGTGTTCAATCTCTCATACAACACATCATATGCCTTTTCATTAAGCTTCACCATCTCTCTCTCTTCATCTTATGCCTTTTGTCCTTGTACTCCTATCTACTATCTGCATCTCTCTGTTCCCATTTCTTCTTTGCCAACCTCTTCCTCTGTTTACTTTGCTGTATATCCCCCTTCCACCACCAGGTTTCTTTGTCCTCCTTCCTCTGTCCAGATGTCACACCAAACACCCTTTTATCTGTCTCACTTACCACTTTTGCTGTAATTGCCCAGCTATTAGTTAACTCTTCTCTGCTACCCATTGCCTTTCTTTTCTTTCTTCCTGAACTCCACTTTACAGTCTTCCATTTTTATCTTCCATCATTTGATCCTTGGTTCTGCCCTCACTCTCTTCCACTTCTTGATATTCAATGTCATCCTACAGACTCCCATCCTCTGCTTTCCCCTGCCACCACTTTGTAGTCTCCAATATCCTTCAGATTGACTCTCCTGCATTTGATGTAATCTACCTGTGTGCATGTTTCTCCACTCTTGTAGGTCATCCTGTGTTCCTCCCTCTTCTTAAAATACATATTCACCAACCTTTTCATCCTTTCCACAGAATCTGCTGCCATCTGACCTGCATTCCTCTCCTTGACACCATACATACCCATCACCTCTTCATCCCATGTGTTCCCTTTACCAACATGTCCTTTGAAATCATCCAATCACCACTGTACCTCCCTTGGGTACATTCTCCACCACTTCATCCATTTCACTCCAGAAATCTTCTTTCTCATCCATTACACTGCCAACTTGCGGGGCATATGCACTAACAACATTCATCATCACACCCTTAATTTCCAGCTTCATAATCATCACTCTGTCTGACACAATTTTCACCTCCAAAAAATCTTGACATACTGTTCCTTCAGGATAATCCCTACCCCATTTCTCCTCCTATCCACACCATGGTAGAACAATTTGAATCAGCCTCTGATACACCTGGCCTTACTCCCCCTCCATCTGGTCTCTTGCACACACAATATATCATTCTTCCTTCTTTCCATAATATTAGCTAACTCACTCCCTTTACCAGTCATACTGCCAACATTCAAAGTTCCAACCCTCACTCACTCATCTTCCTCTTCTCCCTCTGTCTCTGAACACACCTTCTCTTCCTTTTCTTCAGCCAACAGAAAGCCTAATTTCCGCCAGCACCCTGTTGGCTAACAGTACTTATGGTGGCCGTGGTTAACCTGGGCCTCAACCCATCTAGTATGGAAAATTGTACTGCTGTCCACTTATTGATCTGGGAAAATTTTACACCAGATACCATTCCTGACATAACCCTCACCATTTATGTGGGCTTGGGACCAGCATGAAGAAACACACTGGTTTGTACATCCCCTGTTTCTGGGTTTATAATGAAAAAATATTATATATTTAAATCACTTTTTGACTGTGTGCCCCATGAAAGGGAAATATCTATGGAAAAAATAGAAAGTTCTTTTGGTTCTTTATTGCTGATTTATATGAAAATTTAAACATATAATTAGGCTATTAAAATCTTTGTGTTCACCAAATGGTGGCCATGAAATTATATTGATCAAAATGTAAAAAAAAAAAAGAAATGGTCAAAGTGTTGTATATTAGCTTGGTTCATATACTTTGTGACTAGGGGGGGTATGGTTTTAGGGCAAGTGAATGAAGAGAGCTGCAAAGCAATACATGTTACCCAGACTGGATGTCACCAACTTCTTGTTGGTGTTAAGCATTATATTGATTCCCAAGCCCTAGTGGGAAGCATCATTTTTCAGCGGCAAGGATTAGGGCACATTCACACTTTAGTGTTATCAGTTTACAGCGTTTGTTTGATACATTTCAAATGTTTTGATGGTATTTTTCAGGTACTTTTGGGCATTTTCAAAAATTTGTAAGCATTTTCAAAAGCGTTTTGCAGGTAAAATATGACTGACATCATTTCCTGTCACCATTTTGTAGGTTGTGAGGAGATTGTTGTGTCTTCAGAAATGTGTTCTGTGACTTTAGTGCTTTTAATCTAGGTATTCACTGTACTGAGAAGGAGGTATCATAAGCTTTATGGATGCAGATATTTTTTCTTAGGTTCAGAGTTTCACAAAAAAAAGAATATGGCTTTAGTGCAATGTGGGAGTGGTTCAAAAGCAAACATCAAACTTAGTAAACTTCAAGAGACATTTTACTCCATTTGTGTCTTCCTGGAATTAAATGAATTCAAATGGTATTGTGTACAAAGCTATTCAGCTGCAGAGGAGCAGGACCACAAGCTCTGTGAGAGGTCAGTAAGACACAAGAACCTCAGCCTGTGGAATAACTGCTTGTATTAGACAATGAACTACTTAGAAAAAATTTTATTACAGTAAGACTTGTGAATGACATCAGCTGATAACAGCATTTTTCTGAATGTTGTCTGAATAAAAGTGTGATTTCTCTATAACTAAACTTCTACAAAGTGGGGGCATAACTGGATATAAAACACCCTCCCTCAGCTTTATTCACTTGCTTAAAGAAATGACTTTCTAACACAGAAAATATATCTGCATTAACATATTGTTTACTGGGATGATGTTGAGCAGAAAAATTAAAAGTCTGCAACTGAATAAACATTCCAGTGAGTCTTGAATTTATATGTTTTTGTCTAAAAAGTCAATGAAGCATGTGACCAAAAAGATAATAACAGAGTGCTTCAACCACCCATTTTATCCCTAAGCACATTCCTTTTTATTAGTTGAATAATTATATGGGATATGTTCTCTGGTCACATAAATACTGTCTATAATGGGGTGTTGTTGATCATCAACAACCTGGGATAATACATTACCTGAACCAGATACTAAAAAGTACGACCTGGGCCATACAGCTCAGGGATCAGCTTGAAAAGGTCTCCACACTGTCCACACTGTATATGCTTTAGAAGCTTCCTGCTTCAATTCTGGCACATCTCACCGGAAGAGGCTGAGGCTTCCTATAAAAATGATGCAAAAACACCCCAGCCTGGTATTCTGTTACTGTTTAAAGCTGATCCTTCTGCTAGGACCTCAGAGAGCTCTTGGTCCACGGTTCATGAAACTGATCCTTCAATTAGCTATGAACCAACCAATCTTGCTGAGATTGCCCAAGTGGTGAATCAGCTGAAGAAAGGGAAGGCAGCAGAGATTTGTGGTATCCAGGGTGAACTTCTCCATCCTGGTGTTAAGGCAGTCCTCCATGCATTGCAAGCAATCTTTGCTTCCATTTGGCAGACAGGCATCATCCCAACTGACATGAAAATAGGGCTTGTCATCCCTATCGGGAAAAGAAAGGGTGATCGCCTGGATTACGGCAACTACAAGGGTATAACACTGTTCTCGGTGCCTGGTAAGGTACTTGTTAAGGTCATCCACAATAGGATCCATAATCACTTGCTCACTTACTATTGACTGAAGCAGTCTGGTATATGCCAAAGAAGTCTATCAATAACCGCATCCAGGCACTGAGGGTTCTCATGGAGCAGAAATTCGAACATTAGCAGAGTTTCTTTGCAACCTTTTTTGATTTTCATAAAACATGTGACTCAGTTAATCAAGTTGCCCTGTGGGCAAGTTGCTGAATATCAGAGCTGACCTGTATACTGGTAAAGTGTGTGCTGTGCAGAGGAGGTAGAACCTCTCTCTTTTCTCAGTTGATTCCGGGGTTCATCAGGGGTGTGTTCTTGCTCCTACTCTGTTCAGTGCTTGCATGGACTGGATGTTGGGCAGAGTCATGGGGTCTAGAGGCTGTGGGGCATCTGTTGGTGAAGAAAGATTCACTGATCTTGACTTTGCTGACAATGCTTTGATCTTCACTGAGTCAATGGAGGCTCTGATTGGGGCTCTCGAGAGACTGAGCAAGGAGTCTGAGTGCCTGGGCTTGCAAGTGTCCTGGATAAAAACCAAGATCCAGGCCTTTAATGACCTCTTGGGCACAGACATTAACAGTGAGTCTGTCTTTGGAGAGAGAGAGTCAACCTCGTCGAATGGTTTACTTACCTCTGCAGCGACATGTCTCTGGTGACGGTTCCTATGAAGTCAGTAGACAAATTGGGGGAGCAAAGGGGTCATGAGGTTGCTGGAAAGGGGTGTGTGGTACTCCTGACATCTTTGCAAAAGGATGAAGGTCCAAGTCTTCAGAGTCCTGGTGGTTCCTGTTTTGCTGTATAGTTGCGAGACATGGACACTATCCAGTGACCTGAGACAAAGACTGGACTCCTTCGTTACTATGTCTCTTCGGAGAATCCTTGGGTACCGCTGGTTTGACTTTGTATTTGATGAACAGTTGCTCACGGAGTCTCGAATGGGGCATGTTACCTGCATTGTAAGGGAGCGTCAGTTACGGCATTACAGCCATGTAATATGATTCCGGCTCATAGGATCCTCATTGTTGAGGACCTGAGCAGCTGGACCAGGAAAAGGGGATGCTCTCTTAACACCTGGCTGCGGCAGATAGATGGTTATTTCCGGTGGATAGGACTGGACTGCGTATCTGCCTCAGGGGTTACCAACCAGGATCCCAAGCTGTTTCGTCCTGTGGTAGGTGTGGCAACACTCTGTACCAATGCGTGCTCTCCGACCTGACCTAACCTGACCTGTTACAAGTGTTACCATTCATTTCTATAGAACAAGCATTTGGTGGAAATTGCCCGAAAAATGCTGCTGACAATTTTCTAAACCATGCTCTACTGAAACCCTTAAAATGAAAACAGTGTAATTGAAAATAATGCCAAATATGCTTACAAGCTGTTTGGAGCATTCTGGTCTACTGTTAAAATACTAGAAAAATGTTTAGCCGTGAATGACCCCTTAAGGTTTCCTCTCAAAGGCTACTGGGAAATGTAGTATTTGCAGGAGTCTCTCCATATACAGGGGTGACCCAGATGTGCTTCATGGTTGGCTGGAGGGGCACAGGAAGTATTTCTGGGATTAGTCTTATAAGTATCTTCTTCCTCTGAAATTGATGAGTTTGGAGATAGTAGAGGATTAGAAATTAGGTGAGGAAAGTGGATGAGATAGGTTGGGAAGTGAGGGGTGGGAAGGTGAGGAGAGGTAAGGCTAGGCGAGGCAAGGCAAGGAGCAGAGTAGAGATGAGAGCAAAAGAAAGGAAAAGAACAAAGCTCTGAGGTAAGAAAATGTGTTTTTGTTGGATACTCGTCTGGACAGCTCTAAGGACAGCTGGAAAGCCTAGAAGAGAATGTTTTGTTGTTTTATTTACCATTTATATTGGGTAGACCCCTTTCTCCCTCTCTCCCATTTATTTTGTTGATTTTAAATAAAACTATTTCTTGACGATTATATGGACTATACTGGTGTCTTTCTGGGTATGAAGTCTGCAGCTGGGCACCCCATCTGTTCACACCACATCTTAGGTAAATATAAGTTTAAAATATTTGCCATTGATTGGGAAACATTTAAAGGCCTTCGGGAGACAGGTAGCTAGGAAGTGGCTTGAAAACTGGAATACTGATAAATCTATTATTCAAATTAAGGTCTCTAAAATTATGTAAAGGAACATTACTTCAAGTTAAAAATCTCCAATAAACTGTGACTGAGGTGACAATATTAATGGGATGTGGTAAAGGGGAATTGGTATTCATCTCTTCAGTTCCCCTAATACTATCTAATTACCCTTTCCACATGAGAAACCATCAGTTCCTTGTCAGCCTCTGCTTTATAATGTCTATTAATAAGGTGCAAGGCCAAACTTTTGAAAGTAGCAGGCAAGGGCTTAAGCTACTTCTACCACAGTCAGCTTTTTGTAGCATATATTAGGCTGAGAAATGAAAAGAAGTTTATTTATTCATGCCACTAGCTTAACTAAAAAAATACTTTTCAGTTTTCAAGCATCTTGATGATGTCTGATATGGATTTCATGGTGAAACACAGCACTATTGGTAAATAAGCATGAAGCATATAAAAAGATTTAACAAGTTAAAAGTTAATATAGTTTATGTGCTTTTAAAGGTGAAAAAATGGAAAACAAATCCAAAGCATACATCATTCTACAGTACCCTAGATCCACCTCACCAACTTTGGTTTTTCTGTCTCTGTCGAGTTTAAAAGCAACAGATGACAACAAATATGATAAAGATTCCTCTTCATTGGTAGCTGGAGCCATTGACTGACTAGAAAACACAGATCTCATGGTGCCAGACTGTGGTGACATGTTGTATGTTGGCAGGATTTTTTGGACACATTCAAACAAATTCCTTGTTGCAAAACAGCCTTCATAGTCAGGCAAACACAAGAGAAACAGAATGCTTCTCCATATGAACCATTATACTGGAAGACAGTTCTGCCGCTGATAATAAAACCTTTCATGCTGTAGCAAGAGTAATGTAAAACAGTATATGAATTTGTCTTACCTGCATAAGGCAAAATGCAGAAACTGGTAGAAAACCTGTGCAGACATTTAGAGATGTGCAAACTCCACATAGACAATGACTGGATTTTAACCCTGAACATTGGATCCGTGAGACATCAGAAATTCCCAATGCTCCAAATTGCAGCTCATTGAATGTGAGATGAAATCATTCCCATGCAGACTTCTAATTAGGGAGTCTAACTTAAAAAAGCAACATGTCAGTTTCTCTATTTTTTCAGTACCAAATCAGGCAAATATACTTCCGATGCTGCCATGAGTGGCCACCTTTAACAGCATCTCTGTATTTGTTTGTCTTTCTCTTGGTTGCCGTTTGCCATTGTTTACTACTTTTTTATGGATAGCCAAAGATGTGAGGAAGAACTTGCACTCATTTACATGCAACAGTAACTGCTGGACCTGTGCCCTTTCTCTACTAGAGTATTGGATTTAATCGCCGGGCTGCCAGCAGAGCTATTGCATAGACACTGGGGAAAGAGAGGAGTAACCCAACTCCGCAAAAATAAAAGTAGGTACAGATCATACCTGCCTTTGTTTATCACGAGCAATGCAAGATTGTTGACAAATAAAATGATGAGTTCACAGTGCTGATCAGGAGCCAAAAGGGAATACAAACTCAGAAGACTCATGTGCTTCACTGAATCGTGGCTTACACGGTTATAACCGGACTGCGGTTGCACTGGATGGGCTGACAGAAGCAGAAGCAAAAACAGCAAGAAGCATATTTTTGTGAAAGAAAAATGGTGCAACCCTGGACACAATATACAGTCAGGTCAAGTATTTGGAGAGTGACACAATTTTCAGAATTTTGGTTCCTTACACCACTTCAATGGATTTGAAACAAAACAATTCAAGATGTGATTGAAGTATAAACATTCAGCTTTAATTTGAGGGGTTTAACAAAAATATTGCATGAGCTGTTTAGAAAAGACAGACATTTTTATACCTAGTCCCCCTATTTTCAGTGGCTCAAAAGTATTTGGGTCTTTTCTGCCCACTGCTATCAGTCAATTCAGTGCTTCCCTTCGATGAACTCGTTAAGTTTTTTTTATTCATTTATCTATTATTGATTGATTGCTGTATTATCTGTCCTGTGAGTCTGTATCCTTGTTTTTTATGTATTTTATGTTCTGTATGCATCTGCAGTTCCCCAATAGGATAAATAAAGTTTATCTAATCTAATCTTAAATCTGGCCAGCCTTAAATATGATCTCTTTTATCCCTGCAGCTTGTTATTAAAAGTGATTTTTTGGGGTGGTGCAGTGGTAGCCATGCTGCTGATACTGGGGTTTGTATCTCTGGTGTTCCCTGCATGGAGTTTGCAAGTTCTCCCCTTGTCAGTTTGGAGTTCTTCTGGGTGCTCTGGTTTACTCCCACAGTCCAAAGAGATGCAAGTTAAGTAGACTGCCAAGGCAAAATTAGACATAGTGTGTGTGTATCTGTGTGTATTTGTACTGTAGTTTATAAAATGAAACCTACTACTTCTTCCTAAGACATAGTCTCAATTAAACTAGTAAAAAGCTCAACAGATGTTCTAGCAGCACCCATTCTTAGTATTATAAATAATTAATTGCTGAATGGCACATTTTCTGATGAACTATAAATGTCAGTTATCAGACCATTACTTAAAAAGCCAGAGCTAGACCCACATAAACTTAATAATTATAGACTCATTTCAAATTTGCCTTTTCTCACTAAAGTGCTTGAAAAAGTAGTCACCACACAGCTGTGGTCGTACTGTACTTGCCTGGTTTACTTCTTATTTATTAAATTGCTACCATTATGTATAGAAATGTGCTGACAGTACTCCATCATTATACTGAGGATTTAAATATGGTGTTTCACAGGAAACTTAGAACTGGACCTTTACTATTTTCACTTTACATGCTTTCACTAGGAACTATCATTAGAAAACATGGCATTAATTTTCACTTGTACGCAGATGACATCCAGTTATTCTTTTCTTTTAAACCAAATGACATTTCCCCAATGCTGTCCTTAATTTATTGTATCAGTGATTAAAAGGAGAAGATGGATGAGAAGTACATGTCTCTTAATACAGAGGAAAATGAAATATTAGCTTTTGGAGGGAATGATGCTGACCACAACAATATTCTGTCACTTTTTAACTCAGAGTCACCATTAGTTTTACTGAATCAGTACACAAGTTATGCATTGTCTTTGACACAGGCATGTCATTTAAAACACTCATTACAAAACCATCCAAAACATTTTTTTTCCATCTTAAAAATGTTGGAAGGTTACGATGTTTTCAAAACATACAAGATACTGAGAAATTATTTCATGCATTTATTTTTAGTAGGATTGACTAGTGCAATACAGTATTCACTGGCTGTTCATATTCTTTATGTAGCTTTTAGTTACTTCAAAAGGCTGCTGCAAGAATTATTACAAGAACTAGAAAGTATGATCAAATTACTCCACTTCTTATGACCTTTCACTGGCTCCCAGTTAAATTTAGGGTTGATTTCAATATCCTCCTTTTAACTTATACTTAAATGGCCAATGCCCTGCTTACATATCTGAACTTCTCATACCTTACAAACGAGAGTGCACATTACAATCCCAACATGCTGGCCTACTTAAGATTCAACAACAGTAGGAGGCTGAGTTTTTAGTTTCAGGAGCCCAAAGCTGTGGAATGATCTGTCTGTGAATATAAGGGCTTTCCCTTCAACTTCAGCTTTTAAATCCAAGCAGAAGACTCACCACTTTAGTCTAGCATAATTTTTTTAGACCTGCTGATTAGCTGTGTATACTGCATTTATGTTTGTCATTTGTACAGAAATATAAGTAAGTAATACAATATTTTTAAACTGTTACTAAACATCCTCAATTCTTTTCTCTACTTAGTATCTGGATTGTTCTACTGCCAGGCTGCTCTCCTGCTCTTGGATAAAGGAGTATTGGAATCATCAAATATAAAGACTGGGCGGCCAGCACAGACTCCATCATAGAAGACCCAGGAGAGGTTATGTGGCCAGTTGGCTGAGGTCTCCAGGACTGTCTGACTTTGCTTTTGATGTTCTCTTTATTAATTTTAATCTGCTCTGAGGTCAACTGGCTAGAACATTAATTAATTACATGGACAGATATTGTTGTTTTCCATTTGTGTTTAATCAGATTCTACCACTCTGTGTGTTTTAAAAAATATGTGCACCAGTTCTGTATTAAGTAATTAGTATATTGTTTACTTGTATTTTGACTGAGAACTGTCCTTAGCACTCTGTGCCTGGACTCAGTGAAGAGTGCTCTACAAAAATAAGTTGTATTGTAAGAGAATAAGTCTATACATCACAACAACTACAGCATTTATTTATACAGTATAACACATTTTCATTAGAACAATCTAGACAAGAACAGACCATTCAACCCAACAAAGCTTTTCAGTCCTATCCAAATAATTATTCTAATAAAACATCACCCTAGTTTTAAAAGTCGCTGAAGTTCTTCTGTCTACCACTCTACTTGGCAATTTATTCCATGTGTCTACAGTTCTCTGTGTAAATAAAAACTTGCTAATGTTTGTGCGAATTTCACCCTTAACTAGCTTCCAGGGTGGCACGGTGGTGCAGTGGTAGCACTGCTGCCTCATAATAAGGAGACCTGGGTTCAGTCCCTGGGTCCTCCTTGCGTGGAGTTTGTATGTTCTCCCCATGTCTGTGTGGGTTTCCTCCCCTGGTCCAAAGACATGCAGGTTAGGTGCACTAACGATTCTAAATTGTCCCTAGTATGTGTGCCCTGTGGTGCCCTGCACGGGGTTTGTTCCTGCCTTGTGCTGGCTGGGATTGGCTCCAGCAGACCCCCGTGACCCTGTGTTAGGATGTAGCAGATTGGAGAATGACTGACTGACTGACAAGCTTCCAACTGTGTCCACGTGTTCTTGATGAACTCATTTTAAAATAACAGTATTGATCCACTGTACTAATTCCCTTCATACTTTTAAACACTCATGTCTCCTCTTAGTCTTCTTTTGCTTAAACCGAACAGGCTCTGCTCTTTTAATCTTTCCTCATAATTCATCCCCGGTAGCCCTGGAATCAGCTTAGACACTCTTTTTTGGACTTTTTCAAGCACTGCTATGTCCTTTTTATAACCTGGAGACCAAAACTGCATACAGTACTCCAGTTGAGGCCTTACCAATGTGTTATAAAGCTTGAGCATAACCTCTGTGGAATTGTACTTTACACATTGTGTTATGTAACCTAACATTAGTCAGTCTTCTTAATGGTTACTGAACACTGTTGGGAAGGTGATAGTGTTGAGTCCACAACAACTCCTAAATCCTTCTCATAACGTATACTTACGAATTTCAGACCTTTCATTGTGTATTCAAACCTAATATTTTTACTTCCTACATGTGATACTTTACATGTACTGACATTAAATGTCATCTGCCACAGACCTTTTCAAGCCTGTATGCTGTCCATTTACATTTATTTGCTTGGCAGATGCCTTTATCCAAAGTGACTTAGAAAAGAGGTAAACATAATTAAGTAACATTAGGTTAGGGACTGTTTGTTTAGCAAGTGGAAGAGGATAGGTAACTAACGTTGATTGCCATAAGGGAAGAGATGTAACAACTAATAAATTTGCAATCATAGATTACAATCAATACAGCAGTTAAACTTAAACAACAAATTAATCAAGAATATAACATTATAACATATCACAGAACAAAGTCCCCTCCCTCCCAATTTAACAGATATTCACGGATCAGAAGGTTCTTCACTTGTTTCTTAAATACATTGAGGGAGTTAGCAGTATGGATGGAGGTGGGCAGCTCATTTCACCAACAAGGAACTACACAGGGGAAAGAGTCTGGATTGAAACTAGATACTACGCATGAGGCAGCATCACTAGATACTGTTCTCTGGCAAGCCTGAGTTGGTGAGCAGGTGTAAAGCACAACACCAGTGTCTCCATATATTCAGGTGCTGAACCATTGAATTCTCTGTAGGCAAGCATCAGGGGTTTGAACCTTATGTATGCTGCAACATTAAGCAATGTAGTAACCTGAAAAGAGGAGTGACATGTGCCCATCTTGGCTGATTAAATACAAGACAGGCTGTTGCGTTCTGGATCATCTGCAGGGGCTTGATAACACATGCAGGTACTCCTGCCAGAAGAAAGTTGTAGTACTCCAGACACAACAAGACCAAAGACTGGACCAGAAGTTGAGCTACATATTCTGTCAGATAAGGTCTGATCTTGTGGATATCGTACAGCTGAGAGACAGTAGAAATGTGGACAGAAAAAGATAGCTGCTCATTAATCACCACCCCAAGGCTGTGTACTGACTTGGCAGGTGAAAGTGACAGTGAGCCAGGCTATACAGAGATGGGGAGTTGAACAGCCTGGCTAGCTGGGATCACAAGAAGGTTGGTTTTTCCAGGTTGAGATATAAGTAAAGCAAGCAGAGTCTCTAGCTGATACCTTGTTGTCCTCCAGAGGGAATGACAGGCAGAAGAGAGATCTAGCAGGATCAGGACCAATGACAAATTGGCAGCTCTAGCAAGTCGTAGCCATTCAACCACCATTAGTAGACCCATCTAAGTCGGGTGGTTCCTCTTGAAGCTGGACTGGTTAGTATCAGGCAATCCATTCTGTATAAAAAGAAGGAAGAGAGCTGGTTAGAAACAGCATGTTCAAGTATTTTGTAAATAAAGGAAAGGAGGGAGACAGGCCTGTAGTTGTTAATTTGGGATGGTTTTTTTTCAGAATTGGGGATATCAGAGCATGTTTGAAGATGGTAGGAAATGTGCCTGAGTTAAGTGAGGTTTTATTGATGTGTGTAATTGCAAGAATGAGTAAGGGGGAGATAGCCTGAAGGAGATGTGAGAGGAAAGATTGAAACGGAGAGGAAGCCGGATGATTGGAGAGGAGGTCAGAAAACATCAGTGGCAGAGAGTAGAGAGAATGTGGAAAATGTTGGGTGTTGCTTGGAAGGAGGCATCGTGGGTGGCAGCAAGGTTGCCAACTGATTGCTGATCCACCATCCCTATCCTGGAAAATGGTGGCAAAGCCATCAGCAGACAAGGAGTTTGGGGGAGGAGGTGGTGTGCTAAGAGAGGTCTGCGGATCGATGGCGTATTTTAAATAAATAAATAAATACAAGTTCATGCACTGGAGAGAAGCAGGTGCAAGGGATTGACTGAAAAGATGCCTAGTTTCCGGGTTGATTCGAGGTGGTCAGCTGATCATGTGCAGCCCTGCCGGCATGTGCATGCGGTCTTATTGTCTCATTATCAATCTGGGGTGGCAATCAAGCGATTGAACTTGCAACCTTCCCCTTTGTATAATAGGAAAGTGAGAAGACACAGAGGGGGAGGAAGAAAAGAAAGAAAAATTAAGGGAGAAACGGAGGTTAAAGGGATGGAAGCAAGCAAGAGAGCAAGAGCTGATGCATGTTGAAAGGAAGCAGGCAGAGGGGAATGGAGCCCCAGAGAGGAGCATGTGTGGCCAGCACTATGGGGGGCGCGGAGGTGTCACTCCTGCTGAGTGACCAGGTAGCAGGAGCAACCATTATACTCATTGTGTGCTCTTGCTGGGAGGAGCCATTGAGTTGGCAGTTGTTGGAAGGAAAGTGCTTTTGCCAGATGGAGCAATTCAGCAGCGGTGGGCATGAAGCAGAGCAGGGGTTGATGGATCCCTGTGCAATAACATGGGATTGGCAGCAGGGACCTGGGCAAGGACAAAAGGTTGTCTGCACCTGCTGGTGGACTTCTCCTCTGACTCCAAGGTCCAAAAAGGGCAAATCAAGAAGGTTATAAAGTAAGCCAGTTATAAAGACGTACCAGGGCTCTGACTTTTATGAACAGTTTCTTCCCTGTGTTTTAAAGTTAGCTTTTATGGATTCTTTATTTATTGGGTTTAACCTCCACTATGAACACTTCATTTTATTGGATCATGTTGCACTTTTTATTGGACTTAGCCAAGCATAGGGGACACTGGTGCATGCATGCTGCTGCCGCTATTTCCTGTTAACACCTTTCAGTAAAATTTGTGTTAAACTTGCACGTTTTGTACTTCTTTCAATTTTTTATTGTATGTTTAGTTTATGGATGCATCTGACTCGAGCTGTACTGATTTGGATTTATTTTTATAGACTTTATGGACT
This sequence comes from Polypterus bichir lapradei, assembly GCA_026402145.1. Lineage (NCBI taxonomy): Eukaryota > Metazoa > Chordata > Cladistia > Polypteriformes > Polypteridae > Polypterus > Polypterus bichir. The sequence continues at coordinate 10,046,425 of JANRMT010062831.1, forward strand.
TTGCCTTGACTGGGTTCGCAGCCTCAGGGACAACTGAAACTTTCTGTGGTTCCTGGGACAAGTCTTATCAACATTTCTTTGCACAGTGGCAATCTAGGAGCAGGGGATTATTGGTCTTCTTGATATACTGGATTGTTCTTGATTCCTTCTATGCGTGCATAATGAATGAGAAATGGTCTGATTTTACACCTACCTGGCTTGTGGCTCTGGAGTGATCATGTCTGTAATACCCAGCATTATTTGTATGTGGCTATGTATTGGAACCTCCAGATTCTGGCTATTTTCATGTGCATCTTGTAATATCCCCTTATGATATTATGGGGATATTACATGCTTCTTCTGCTGTTTGTTACCTCCATTACTTCTGCTGTTAGTTCAACTGTACCACCCCACCCAACCCATCTCACCTTCTCTGCTGTGCTGCTTCTTTGCTATTATCAGATAAGCATTGCTCTGTACTTTGCTAAAATACTCTTGTGACATACTCCTTCATATTAAACAGTTTATCCTGAGTAAATAGTCAGACTGGAATGTCCTAAAAGACACTGGCTTTGTGCGGCGCCTGAAATATTTATATCACGGGTCAGGTCGTCACCACCATTGGGCTTTGAATGAAAAGTATAATGGCAGCATTTGTTCAGGAATATGCTGTTCTATTCATGGCTTTTGAAACAGGAGTGTCAGTGTGCCAAATTTTTGGTTTGTTAAAATATAAAATATCATGGATCTGTGAACCCTCGTCAGCTAATATTGCATTGTTTAACTGAAGATCTCTTAATGGGAAAGTGATGGTGCTATCATAATTCATTACAGACTCCAACCTTGCCCTGCTATGCCTAACAGAAACCTGGCAAAAACCAAATGATTTTACATCTGTCATGGAGGCGACACCATCCAGAAATATTTACTTCACAGAGGCTTGCAGCTTAAGATAAGGCAGACAAGTCACAGTAATTGTTAGAGCATAGCTAAACATCAAAAGTATCCCAATTGACTGCCCATTGTCTTTCGAGTGTCTGGCTCTTAAGCTAATAATGAAATCAGGTCCTGTCTTACTCATTGTACCCCAAAATACAGTGCGTATTTTTTATCTGATCTGACTGAATTATTAACTGTTCCCTTTCGCAGAGAGTCACTCTTCTTGGCAGTTTCAATATCCATATTGACCACATGTAAGCTGAGAAATGAATTAATGTCCTTACTGCACTGTTCTGACTTGGTGCAATATGTTAATTTTGCTACTCACTCTGGTGGTCATATATTGAACTTGATCTGCACATCTGGCTTATCTGTTGGTCACACTTATAGCAGTGATTTGGGAATTTATGATCATAAAGCAGTACTTTTCACTGTCTCATCAGAAGAGAGAATATTTGCCAATAGTGCTGTTAATTCTAGTCTGATAGAACCTTACCTTAGAGTTGATAGTGGCAGAAGAAAAGGATTTTTTGATACTTAGCCAGGTTTGTCTGAGCATTTAATTTTCTCAATTTCCTTGTTGTGAGGTATGTCTGTTTATGTTGGAGTGCTTCAGAAAGTTTAATTATTCAGAGAGCTGTAATATTACAAATGTAATGGATTCTGTAGCCTGTCGGAGGAAGAGAAAGCCCGGAAGCACTTAGTGATTCACACACATAGTGCCCATAGAAAATCAAATATAAAACAAAGCATTTAACATGCTACTTTAGTTACGATGGGATTTGAGAAACTAGTAAATTAAATGATTTTAAGATGAAGTTTATGATGCTCTACTTTAATGACAAAATAAACTACATGATTAAAGTGGGAATTTCAAGATTAAAGTTGACATTTCGTGCTTTTTTCTCCACTGTGTGCCTATTTTTTTTTTCTCTGTACCCTAATAAGCTTTCATGACACTCAGACGGTGGGCTACGACTCGCCTTTTCATGGCGACTTTGATATCTGACCACTTCTGTTTTATTTTGGGCACTGTGCGACTTTGTGAACTTGAACTTTCGAGTTTCTCTGACACTCTATGTCACTCGATCAACTTCCTTTTGTTGTTTATACCACTTTTTAAACCAAAAAATAGTATGTTTTTCCTTGCCTCCACTTGGTATTCGCTGAAATTCTTCTATTTTCCCCCGTGCTTTTGCCATTTTCTTTTCACAGAAGGCTGAGCTTAAGTGCTATTTATATTGATTTGCATATTCAAAGAGGCATAATTCTGGGAGGAGTTGGGTGGGACAGCAGGCACGTGCACGTGTGTTACTTTCCACGCTGACCAGGATTTATGGAGCGGAAGAATGTGGAATTTGGCGTTCGCACAGATTTATGCCTCTGGATTTTTTTGTGCATATGAACATTTCCGCTTTTATGCTTATGCCATGTTATAGTGTGAATTCTACGAACGGCGTTATGCATGAGGCCCCTGGTCCTTCCGCTATAGAGGCATCCCAGCTGGGTAAGGACCCCAGCCATCCGCCACACCTGATTATTACAAAATACTAAATGCAGACAGACTTCATTTCACATTGGTGGTTTAGCATACTGTGTTAAAAAAATCACTGATTACTTCTAAAAACTCGTCGTTGTGCTCCGCTATTTGCAAGGTCAATCCAGTTAATATTCAGATAGTTAAAATCCCCCATGACCATAATATCCTCCTGTAAACTTGCCTTTCTAATATTACTAAAAAGATGTGCATTAAAATTACTGTCTGGATTGGGCGGTCTATAACAGACTCCTAAAATAAGGCCTCTTTCCCTAATGCTTCCTCTTTCACTTGCCCAACTCATCATAACCGAGTGCTTGATCAGTGCTATGGGAACATCAAAGGTGCTTATGATTCAAGAGCAAAACCACAGCTGGGTTTATCAGATCATTATTGTGTCTGCTTATTTCAATTTATAAATCCATCTTTAAGAGAAAAACCCTAGAAAGCAAACAACTTAAAGTCTGGGATGAGGGTTGAATGCCTGCCTGGCTATTTTGAGTGCACTGTTTGGTCAATGTTTGAAAAATCCTGTGCTAACATTAATGAACTGAAAGACAATGTAAGCTGTTATATACAGTTCTGCGAGGACACCATAATGCCCATGAAATCAGCCAAAATATACCCTGAAAAACAAGTTTTGGATTACCAGAGATCTAAAACAATTGATAACCCGAAAAAATAGGGCATTTGAACAGAAGGAGGTGAAACATAAAATAAAGCAGGCTAAGCTGAAGTATAAGGACAGGATAGAGAATGAACTGTGGACTGATAACCAAAGCTTATTATGGAATTGCATGAAGATGATGGTTGGCAATCAAAAAGCAATAATCGAGTTGAACTGGCAGGGCTCAAAACTATCAGTTGGCGATAAACTTGAATGAGTTCTTTTTAAGGTTTGAAACACAGGATTTTTCTTCAGACGTATTGTCAGCAAAAGAACAGACTGAAGCCAGGAGTCAGCACTTCTTTGACCAGAATAATGTCAGAAAGGTCCTTAAAGAAACAAATATCAAAAAAAAGCTTGGGTCCAGACAGAATAAGTGGCCAGCTGCTTCATTACTGTGCAGAGAAGCTCTTTCCAATATTCCACTCCATATTTCAAATGTCCTTGGCAAGTGTCCAGCCTATGGAAACAGGAAACTGCTCTTTCCATTGGCAAAAACTGCACACTCCAAATCATTAAGCGACTTTAGACCAGTGGCATTAACTACTCGTATCATGAAATTCTTCCATCCGTCATCCAACCCGCTACATCCCAACTACAGGGTCACGGGGGTCTGCTGGAGCCAATCCCAGCCAACACAGGGCGCAAGGCAGGAAACAAACCCTGGGCAGGGCACACACACACCCACACACCAAGCATACACTAGGGACAATTTAGGATCGCCAATGCACCTAACCTACGTGTCTTTGGACTGTGGAAGGAAACCGAAGGACCTGGAGGAAACCCACGCAGACACGGGGAGAACATGCAAACTCCACGCAGGGAGAAGCTGGGAAGCGAATCCGGGTCTCCTAATTGCGAGGCAGCAGCACTACCCACTGCGCCACCGTGAGGCCCATGAAATTTTTTGAGAATTTTATTATTAAACAACTACTTATTAAAATTGATGCTCTTCTGGACCCTCACCGTTTGCATACAGAGCAAAGAGGGGTGTGGAGAATTCCACAGCAACACTTTTGAATGTATTGTATGAGGACTTGAAAGGATCAAAAAACCATGCAAGATTTCTGTTTATAGACTTTTCGTCAGCTTTTAACATGATCCAGCCCCACATTTTATTTAAGAAACTGATCGATCAATTCTGTTTGGACCCTAACTGGTGGGATGGGTTCTGGACTTTTTAACAGACAGGACACAAAGAGTGAGTGTTAATGGATGTTTACCTGATAGCCTAAGTACATCTGTGGACACTCAACAAGGTTGAGGTGTTTATCCTGTATATAAATGACTGCAGGAGTTTACACAAGGATAGACACATCCTGAAATTTGTAGATGACTCTGTCATTGTAAGTCTTCTACAAAGTAAGGAAGACAGCCTTTGACCTATTGTCAATGAGTTTGTACAATGGTGTGATCACTCTTTTTACAACTTAATATTTTAGAACATTAGAACACTCTAGACGAGAATAGGCCATTCAGCCCAACAAAGCTCGCCAGTCCTATCCTTTATTTCTTCCAAAAAAACATCGAGTTGAGTTTGAAAGTCCCTAACATCTTACTGTCTACCACACTACTTGGTAGCTTATTCCAAGTGTCTATGGTTCTTTGTGTAAAGAAAAACTTCTTAATGTTTGTGCGAAATTTACCCTAAACAAGTTTCCAACTGTGTCCTCGTGTTCTTGATGAACTCATTTTAAAATAACAGTCTCGATCCACTGTACTAATTCCCTTTATAATTTTAAACACTTCAATCATGTCACCTCTTAATCTTCTTTTGTTTAAACTGTATAGGCTCAGCTCTTTTAATCTTTCCTCATAATTCCACCCCTGTAGCCCTGGAATCAGCTTAGTCGCTCTTCTCTGGACCTGTTCTAGCACTGCTATGTCCTTTTTGTAGCCTGGAGACCAAAACTGCACACAGTACTCAAGAGGAGGCCTCCCCAGTGCATTATAAAGGTTAAGCATAACCTCCTTGGACTTGTACTCCACACATCATGTTATATAACCTAACATTCTGTTAACCTTCTTAATGGCTTCTGGACACTGTCAGAAAGTCGACAGCTTAGAATCCACTATGACTCCTAAATCCTTCTCATAAGGTGTACTCTCGATTTTCCGACCGCCCATTGTATATTCAAAGCTAACATTTTTACTTCCTATATGTAATACTTTATATTTGCTGACATTAAATTTCATCTGCCACAAATCTGCCCAAGCCTGTATGCTATTGAAGTCCTTCTGTAATGATATAACAGATTCCAAATTATCTGCTAATCCACCTATCTTGGTATCATCTACAAATTTAACCAGCTTGTTACTTATATTCCTATCTAAATAATTTATATATATTAAAAATAGCAGCGGCCCTAGCACTGACACCTGTGGAACACCACTCTTAACATCGGCCAGTTCTGATGAGGTTCCTCGCACCATCACCCTCTGCTTCCTGTGTCTGAGCCAATTCTGCACCCATCTAAAAACATCACCCTGAGCTCCCACTTCTTTTAATTTGATGCCCAACCTCTCATGTGGCGCCTTATCAAATGCTTTCTGAAAGTCCGGATAAATAATATCATATGTTCCACTTTTATCGTATCCTTTTGTTGCCTCCTCATAGAATTCCAGCATGTTAGTAAAACACGACCTCCCTCTTCTGAACCCATGCTCACTGTTCAGAATTACTCCTGTCCTTGCCATGTGTTGCTCAATCTTATCTTTAATAATTCCTTCCATTAATTTTCCTGTAATGCATGTTAAGATCTGCCCTGTCACCCTTTTTATACAATAGGATATTTGCCATTTTCCCATCCTTCGGAATCTCTCCAGTGCACAGTGACTTGCGAAAAATATGTGTCAAGGGTTTATATATGTACTCACTACCCTCCTTAAGCACACAAGGATAAATATTATCTGGTCCTGGTGATTTGTTTGATTTCAGCTTATTTAATCTGAGCAGCACTTCTCCCTCTACAATTTCCAAATCTCTAAGTACCTCCTTAGTAGTCACATTTACCTCTGGGAGGTTGTCCACTTGCTCACTTGTAAACACCTCTGAAAAATGTAAGTTTAGGGCATCTGCTATTTCACTGTCTGTATCTTTTAATTCCCCTTTTACTATTTCTGATGCACTTGACCTCCTCCTTGACTGTTCTTTTACTACTAAAATACTGAAAGAATCTCTTGGGGTCTTCTTTTGCCTTATCTGCTATATTCCTCTCCAACTGTCTTTTAGCCTCCCTGATATCCTTCTCAATGGTTGCCCTCATGTTCTCATATGCTCTATGATCCACTTTGCAGTCATTAGTCTTATAAGCCTTATAAAGCAGTTTTTTTCCTTTGCAACTTCTTTTTCAAATCTTTATTAATCCACTGTGGAGTTTTTTTTTAGTTTCCTATTAATTCCAAATTTAGGTATGCATCTGTCCTGCATTACATGTAAAACATTTTTAAACCTGTTCCACTGCTCCTCGACTGTCCCCACACTTAAAAGCTTATCCCAGCGTATCCTACTTAGACATTGTTGCATCTGCTCAAAATTAGCCTTACCAAAGTTCAACTTAACAATTTTAGTATTTGCTTCTGCACTCTTACAAAATACTGAGAATTGTATTACATTATGGTCACTTGACCCTAGTGGTTCAATCACGTCTACACCCTCAATTCTATCCCGATTATTACAAAATACTAAATCCAGACAGGCTTCACCCCGTGTTGGTGCTTTAATATGCTGTGTTAAAAAACAGTAACTGATTACTTCTAAAAACTCCTGCTCTTGTGCTCCTCCATCTTCAAGGTTATCCCAGTTAATATTTGGATAATTAAAGTCCCCCATGACTATAATATCTCCCTGTAAACTTGCCTTTTTGATATTACTAAAAAGATGTGTGTTGAAATTACTGTCTGAATTGGGTGGTCTGTAACACACTCCTAAAATAAGACCTCTTTCTTTAAGTTGGGGCTCATCATCCAACTGAAGAGGACTTACATTTAAATCCTGTTTGGCATAAACAGCAACCCCACCTCCTTTTCTGTTCTGTCTATCCTTTCTTAAAAATGTGTATTCCTCTATGTTACACTCGTGCCCATCTTTGTTATTTAGCCAGGTTTCCGTTATTGCTATAATATCATAATTATGCTCTGCTACATACAACTCCAAATCAATTACCTTATTTTTGATACTTACAGCATTAAGGAAAGCTATTTTTAATGTGTTACTCCTTCTATAGTTAAATGTTTGCTTAGAATTTACATTACTATGCATTTTTATTTCTACACCATTGTTTGTTCTTCCATTTCTAAGACAAAAGATATGGTTGTAGATTTCAGGTGCTCTCCACCATCCACTGTCTCAATTTTATTTAAAGGGGAAACACAGGAGATGGTAGAGCATTACAACTATCTGGGAACAACCATTGATAACAAAGTTAACTTTGATCTTAACACAGTACAAATCAGTAAAAAAGAGCAGTCACGACTTTTCTTTCGTAGGAAACTCAACTAATTTAAAGCGGAAAAATCCATAATGACACTTTTTTATAAGCCTTTTATTTAATCCATTGTTACATTTGCAACCTCAGCAGTAAGAACATTAATCATCTTAAAAACATAAAAATTTACAGTAAAATTATTGGTTCACAGCAGAACTCTATCACTGAAATGGAACACAAACAGATTAGGAAGAAAGCCAACTCAATTCTGTCAGACAGTAGTGTGAAATGGAAGTTAAAAGTCTATTGCTAGCTTCTGTGTGAAAATCTGGATGTTCTCTGTGTGGCTAGGTATTATTATAACAGATAAATAAGCGTGCTTACATAGATTAGGGCTGCCATTGTGGAATGCAGTTTTTGGCTTCTTCCCGGCTTGCCTTAGCAGTGTCTAGATTATCGTCCAATTAAGTTGCCAAATGTATTAAAAGTTTTCTGATAAGCTTAATTAAAAATATAACAAAAGAGTAGAATTTCTGCTTTCCGTTGTAATCAAAAAAATGTTTAAGAATGTTCTGTGACCTTTGGATGAAACTGAGCTTATTTTTTTCTAACTGTTTCTTTGAAGATTTCTGTTATAAAAATGCAACTGACCCCCCTTGAGGGGTTTTTTTGCACTTAGAGCTCTGTAAGGCAAAGACCCTCTACTCACCAAGTGTAAAGAAATAAAAGAATCCTGTTTGTTTGAATTGGTGTCTGCCTGCTGTTGTCTTGAACCTTCGTCCACAGTAGCCATCCTCTTTGCTCTAAATTTTAGCTGTTGCCATCAGGCCGCAGATTTAGGTTTCCAAAGGTAAAGAGCAACAGATTTAAGAACTCTTTTATTTCTAGAGCTATACGCATTGTAAATTCTCTTACTTGTTGGGATGTTGCTAAATGTTAAATTCTGCATTATTATTTTGTGTACTGTTGAAAGTAATTATTCTTCTTTCTATTGATCTTGAGTGTGTGTTTATGCAATAACATTGATTGTCAAATGTTATGTCTCTGTTTATCTATTGGATCTCCATAACAGTGTCTACTGTTTTTGTATTTTTCTGCTCCAAATAAACCACCAAAAGAAGATCTAAATTTATAACTTGAAGTGCACGGTCACAGGCATTCCAAAATATGGGATGGGGCAAAATTATTTAAGGCTTTATACATCATTTGTAGTATTTTTTAATTTTGTAGTATTTAATTAATTTTGTAATGTTGTAAGAGGTCTGATTGTTGCTATATTCCTTAAGTCAAAAAATGAAGTCCTAGTATTCTGGTAAATATATGATTTAAAGTTTATGTCAGAGTCAATGATTACCCCTAAACTCTTTACCTCCACCTTAACATGTACACATAAGGGATCAAATTTATTTCTAATATTCTCACTAAATTATTTTTTGCCAAACATTAAGATTTCATTTTTTTCCTTATTTAGTTTGAGAAAGTTACTACTCACTGTGGTGGGCTTGGCGCCCAGCCCGGGGTTTGTTTCCTGCCTTGCACCATATGTTGGCTGGGATTGGCTCCAGCAAATCCTTGTGACCCTGTAGTTAGGATATAACGGGTTGGATAATGGATGGATGGATGGAAGTTACTACTCCTCCATTCGGAAATACTGCTAAGATGTTGGATCAGAGAGCCACGAGCATCAGGATCATCAGCTGCTTTCGATAAATAAAGCTGTGTGTTGTCTGCATAGCTGTGGTAAATCACCTTGTGTTTTCAGATAATCTGCCATTTTCTAAGGCAACTTATAAGAATACTGAGGTGACAAATGCTGCACTTAGGTCTGAGAAAACAAGAACAGATACAGTAGCATTCAAAAGTATTCAAACACCTTGAAAGTCATCATAATTATAATTATAATCATAATTATACTATACTTCCTTAGAAGACTGGCGTCCGTCAACATCTGCAATAAGATGCTGCGGATGTTCTGTCAGATGGTTGTGGCAAGTGCCCTCTTCTACGCGGTGGTGTGCTGGGGAGGCATCATAAAGAAGAAGGAGGCCTCACGCCTGGACATTTCCCCTTGGGATTAATAAAGTATCTATCTATCTATCTATCTATCTATCTATCTATCTATCTATCTAT
>JANRMT010062831.1:10056113-10093492 GCA_026402145.1 Polypterus bichir lapradei
TCTATCTATCTATCTATCTATCTATCTATCTATCTATCTATCTATCTATTTCTGCATGATGAAAATTTGTACACATATTTATCCATTCAGTATTTTTAACATGAACTCTTATGCTGTAACAATACATGTCCAAAGTCAAACCATTTTCTGTAGGTATTTAATTGAAGAAGAAAAACTCAAAAGCTAGTGTTTGACTAAGTATTCAAGCTCTACATACTAATACTTTGTCAAGAACCCTTTTGCTGCAATAACAGCCTTAATTATTTCGGGGTAAGTATGTACCAGTTTACACATTTTTCAGGAGTGAATCATTCCCATTCTTCTTGACAGAATTTATAGAGATCCTCCAGGTTGGTGGAGTGGCATCTCTAAACAGCAGTTTTCAAATACTGAGTCTCAGTGCTTTAGCAAAAGCCGCTTTATACTATTTGAAACAGGAACAGCAAGGTTATTAATTATAGTGGGATCTACCATTCTACTATGCACAGACACAGCAAACTGGCAGGGTCAAGGCCAGGTCAGTGGCCAAGTTATAATGTTTCCTGCATCACCTTTTGGGCAACCGGTGCTTTGTGCATGGCAGCTGTCAGCTTGTAGTTGATTCTGTGGTGCTGTGAACCTGCAGTTGCCTTGGCGACGGACAAGCAACCCTAAACAGACATGACAGTCGTACTTCTGCGTGTCATCCTGTTGGGGTGGGTCTCAAAAGATACAATCATACTTCAGTGTGTTGTCCCATTGCGGAGGGTCTCAAAAGGTCACACAATATGTAATATACCTGTTATTGTCATGTGATTCCCAATCTTTTAATTAATATGTCACGATAATAAAAACTTACTGGCCTACTCTTATCTGGATTAGTCGCTTATCTTTTTGTAAATATCGGACCAACATTTGCCAGCTTCCATTCTGAGTGCAGTAATATCTTTGAAAGGTTTATAAACAATATGTATACACACTTCAGTATAAATGTTTTTCTGTTTCTGGTGAGCTGTTTGATTTCAAATTTATTTTAAATTCTAAGTATCAGTATTGTTTCTACATGTGGCTTTGCCTGGAAAGCATTATGGTCTTATTTTAGGAGTGTGTTATAGACTGCCAAATGCAGAGAGTAATTTCAGCAAACATCTTTTTAGTAATATTAAAAAGGGTAGTTTACATGGAGATACTATAGTCAAGGGAGAGTTTAACTACCTGAATATTAACTGGGATAATCTTGCAAACAGCGAAGCATAAGAGCAGGAGCTTTTTGAAGTAATCAGTAACTGTTTTGTAACACAGTATGTTAAATCACCAGTGTGGGGTGAAGCCTATCCGGATTTAGTATTTTATAATAATCGGGACAGAATTGAGGGTGTAAAGGTGATTGAACCATTAGGGTCAAGTGCCCATAATATTATACAATACTCAGTGTTTTGGAAGTCTGTGGATACAAACACAAAAACTGTTAACTGTTGCCTTAACTTACTACCTGTTGCCATTCAAAGAATATAATTAGTGATGCTTCGGCTGTGACAGCAGTGATAGCGATGGATAAATATCTGAAAAGAAAAAGTACACAATCCGAACTGGGTCCTGGAGAAAATTGTGACCCAGATGAAGGCCCTAATATGAGTGGTGGTCAGAAGAAAGCAAGAAAGGTGAGCTCAAGACAACACAATGAAAGTTATCTTTCCTTTGGATTTACTTTTACTGGGGAACCAACCAAGCCGATTCTGTTATGCTTGGTATGTGGGGAAGAGCTGTTCAACAGTGCCATGGTCCCTAGAAAACTTAAACGCCATCTCCAAACAAAACACCCGCCATTTCAAAACAAGAATACAGATTATTTTATTCAACTTTATGAACAGACTGAGAAACAGGCAGCTTTAGTAAGGAAAACCAAGTTGCTGAACTCATCGCCAAATCAAAACAGCCACACACGGTGGCAGAGACATTAATACTGCCTGCCTGTAAAGTCATTGTAAATTAGATGCTTGGCCCTAGCGCTCTTAAAGAAAAAGCCCAAGTCCCTCTCTTAAGATAATACAATTGCCAGACGTAATGATGACATGTCTGCAGACATTGAAAGGATCGTTTTGGAAAAGTTGCACGTCAATGGTAAATTTGCATTGCAACTCAATGAATCTACGAATATCAGTGGACATGCATAAATTTTGGCAAATGTGCGGTTTGTAGACAGAGACACCATCAGAGAAAACTTCCTGTTTTGTAAGGAATTGCCAGAAAGAACAACAGGAGAGGTAATTTTTCGAGTTGAATCACAGTACCTTGAACAAGGAGGACTTAACTGGGAAAACTAATGCACTGATGGAGCAGCCGCCATGTTTTTGGCACACCAAAGGATTTGTAAGCAGAGTGAAAGAGCAACATCCAGATGTTATTGCAATGCATTGTTTTCTGCACAGTGAGGCAATCGTTGCCAAGACATTACCAGCTGACCTAACTCCTGTATTGGACGATGTTGTGCGCATGATAAACTTTGTGAAGATAAGACCTGTAAAAAGTCACATGTTTGCATCATTGTGTGAGGAAATGGGAGCAGAGCATAAAGTGCTATTGCTGCATACAGAGTTTCGGTGGTTGTCTCGTGGCAAAGTTTTAACCTGTCTGTATGAGCTGCAGGAGGAACTAAAAGTGTTTTTAACAAATGAGAGACGTGATGACGCTAAGTTGTTTTCAAGTGATAAGTGGTGTGCAAGACTGGCATATCTGGCGGATATATTTCAACATTTGAATGACCTGAACACACAAATGCAAGGCCGAAATGAAAACCTGCTCACAAGTGCAGATAAAATAAATGGATTTTGTTCAAAGGTGCAGCTCTGGGAACAACATGTGGGAAGTGCCAACCTTGACATGTTCCCACACACCCAGAAATTGCAAAGTATCAACATTGCTGCACTGTGTGAGACAATAGGCAAGCATTTGAAAACTCTTGAACAGAAGTTGTCATTTTATTTCCCTTCAGTTTCCACTGATTGCCTTGACTAGGTTAGGAATCCATATAGCTCAACCACAGTTGGAAAGGACATGACTTTGCAGGAGCAGAAGGAAATAACTGTACTGAGAGAAAATCATGGTTTAAAGCTGAGCTTTGCTGATCTACCTTTGGACAGTTTTTGGCTGACTGCTGCCAAGAAGTTCCCCATTCTGGCAAGCAGAGCTATTTCAGCCCTGCTCCCATTTTCCACAACCTAAATTTGTGAGCTTGGCTTTTCAAGCATTACTGCTATAAAAACTAAAAAAAAGAAAGAGACTCAGACTTGTTGAAGAAGATCTTCATGTGTGTCTTTCTTCAATTCCTGCGTGTATATCAGCGTTGTGTTCAACTAAACAGGCCCAGGTTTCACACTGAGTAAGTAAATTGTGAGTAAAATGAAACTAGAAGATCATTATATTTCATTACATATACTTTTTGTGACATTTTTGTTTGGTGGTGTGCCATGGGATTTGTCTAATGTAAAATATGTGCCATGGCTCAAAAAAGGTTGGGAAACACTGCTTTAGACTTCCTTCTTCTTCTTCTTCTTCTTCTCTTTATCACCTCCAACTCCTCCCAGGCAAGCTCTGTCCACTTCCACCCGACTCCGGCTCCTCTGCTGGAGTGAGGCGGCCTCTTTTATACCTTCCCCAGATGTGCTCCAGGTGCTTCCTGATCTTCTCCCAGCAGCACTTCCTGGTGTGGCGGAAGCGCTGCTCTTGCACCCTGAAGCACTCCGGGCGTACCTGGAATCTTCTTCCGGCAGCACTTCCTGGTGTGGCGGAAGTGCTGCCTTCCAGGGCTCTATAAGTATCCGGGCGCCCCCTGGCTTTGACCACATGCCCCAACCGGGATGAGCTTCCACGCTCTGTTCCCGTGGCCCCCACGCAAACCAGGGCAGCTGCCCTCTCGTGGCCCGGGGAAGGTATTGCTCCTCTCCCGGACCCTCCAGGCAACCTGGCTGGGCAGGAACTCCAGCCATCCGCCACAATATATATTTATATTGTGAAGAGGTGGCTGAACGCACACTTTGGAAATGTGGACAGATTACCTGCTTTCTTACTGCTCATCCTGCCATGCTGCGTTTTCTGCTTCTCGCGCTGCACAGCGATCATTTCAAAGCCTGTACAGCAGCTGTCCTCACTTCACTCACCACAGCTGTCCTTTTGTCTCACTGCTTTGTTGAATTTGTATTTTTTGAATTTGCACATAGATTATTATTGTTCTCTTGTGCATCCTTTTTTGCCTTCTTTTCTCTCCAACTTTCATGTCTCTTTTCGACGCGCTGCTCTTTCTTCTTTGCTTAGTCGTTCACGTGCCATCTAGACTGTAAAACATTTTTAAGAGCAGGGGAAGTGTGTCTGCCAATAGCATTCCAACAACTGCGAGGTTAGATGTCCGTAAACTTGTTTTAAATTGTTTGTAAGTAGGGCATGCCATGCAAAAGTCAACGTCTCACAGGTCTTGCTTCCCAAGGTTGTAATGTCTAGCCTCACGTGACGTCAAAGTGATGAGATCACATCTCAACCCAGAATTTTTTTATATAATAGATAGACATATAAATGATTTAGATAGGAATATAAGTAACAAGCTGGTTAAATCTGCAGTTGATACCAAGCTAAGTAGACTGGCACATAATCTGGAATCCGTTTAATCACTACAGAGGGACTTTGACAAAATATGGGCTTGGGGAGATTTTTAGCAGATGAAATGTAATGTCATTAAATGTATGGTATTACACGTAGAAAGTAAAAAGACTTGAATACTCAATGGGAGGTCTGAAAATTGAAAGTACCCCTTTTAAGAAGGTTTTAGGAGTCATATTGGACTTGACACTATCAAATTCAAGACAGTGTCCAGAAGCCATTAAGTAGGCTGCATGGTTGCAAACTTGTTAAGGGTAAATTTTGCACAAACATTAGGAAGTTTTTCTTTACAGAGAGAACCTTAGACAAATGGAATAAGCTTCCAAATAGTGTGGTAGATAGTAGAAATTTAGGGACTTTTAAACCTAGACTTGATGTTTTTTTTAGAAGAATTAAGTGGATAGGACTGGTGAGCTTTATTGGGCTGAATGTCCTGCTCTAATCTAGATTGTTGTAATGTTCAGTTTCCTCCTTGATCGAACCTGTTACTGGAGAGAGGTTATTGATTTCTACAGACTTAAAAAAATGCATTATCAGAGCATTCGTCATTTTATTGTGTGCACATTTTAGCTCATCCATATTTTTTTTAAACCATTCCCTTGGCCACTCTTTTACTACAAAAATACAGAACAAATGTCTTTTTTAGTCATCTTCTGCTTTTTCTCCAGAATTTCTCAACTACAGTCTTTTAAATCAATATCTGTTCTTATTTGCTTAGAAGCCTTAATGGGTAATGCTAGAGTTAGTTATCATATATGTGTTATACTGATTTTTCCCTTAGCTATTTTTTTCTCTAGATGTATATTTATATATTGTGAAGTTTATTTTAATTCCTAAATTGTCCTTAATTTTGATGTGAAATGGTCCTGTAAATGAAATGCTTTCATCCCTGCTCCACTACTCCTTGAATGTCTACACTTAAAAGTTTGTCCCGGTTTAACATTTTGAGACTTTGCCGCATCTGCTCAAAATATTCCTTACCAAAATTAAACTTGGCAGTTTTAATTTTTGAAAATATGCTCTGTCCAAACACTGTAAAATCAATTATATTACAGTGAGATTTCTTTAGGTGTCTTTATAGTTAGACTGGGCAGAGGTACCTACAGAGGCCTTTCAGCTTTATTTTACTATTATACTATATTAGCTTTACAAGGGAATATTATGTTAGAAACATGTTTTTGTTAATCTAGATTTTTACATCCCTGTCCAAAACTTCACATAGCAGGCCTTGTTTGTTGACCATGGATAAGGAATAGAGATTCAAAATAACATTTTGGTTTTCTCTACTTCAAATACGAGGTGTGGCAGAAAAGTAATGAGACTGATTTTTTATTTACCAAAGTTTTTATTTTTTTCAAACATCAATGTTATCCCCTTCAAAGTAGTTCCCTTGGGCAGCTACACACCGATGGAGACGTTGTTCCCACTGTTGGTAGCAGTGCTGGAAGTCTTCAACCGGTATGGTCTTCAGCATGTCCGTTACACTCTTTTGGATGTTTTCTAAAGTCCCGAAATGACGTCCTTTGAGGACATTTTTCAGTTTAGGAAAAAGGAAAAAGTCACACGAACTGAGGTCAGGTGAATAAGGGGGCTGGGGAACCACAGGAATGTGTTTTTTCGATTGTCCTTCTGCTCAATTGTGAGGTTTTTCGGCACCATTTTGGCACAGACCTTTCGCATGTGCAAATGTTCAGTCAAAATTTGATGAACGGTAAATCTGTTCAAATTTAATTGTTCACTCAACATTCTTAATGTTAAACGACGGTCTGATCTCACAAGAGTATTCACACGTTCGATGTTTTCATTGGTTTTCGAAGTTGAAGGCCTCCCTGAAAAACTTGAGCTCGGGATAAAGAATGTTCCCCATAGGCCTGTTTTAACTTTTCAAACGTCACACTTGCCGATTCTCCAAGCTTAACACAAAATTTAATGGCACAACGTTGCTCCAAATTCTGCTGTTCCATTTTGTGTGACGCACAACCAAAAACACAACTTCGCTAATAGCAGTCACAAAAATCACGTAGTTAACGGAAGGAGTTGAAACTCGCATTGAGCTATGGGAGGGTACTGATACACGTGCTCCATCAAGGACAACAGCGCAGCGTTGCCAGATCGCTTGCAGTGTTGCCAGTCTCATTACTTTTCTGCCACACCTCATATAGTTAATCTAAATGAATACAAAACAACATACTGGGCTGATACCACGTATCCCTTATGCAGTCATATACTGTAGTTTGGGAATACTTAAAACCAGTTACATGAAAAAAGGGTATAATGACATCCATGCCTATTTTCAATGTGTGCCATTTAAATTAACCAGGAGAACACTGATTTATTCTGCAGCTTGCAGGAAATCCTACTGCAGGATTGATGTGCAAAACAACATGCGAGTTTGCCTCCAGTCTTCTATAATTTATGACAGAGGGTGGCAGGTGATCATACAAAATAGTAGGAATCATCAAAGCTTGATCTTGTTTCACCCCTGTTTAAATCATGTGCAAGTTACATTACTGCTTATTTTACAGATCTTTTTTAATTTCACACTTAGGTAGGGGATTTCTGGGTCCACCCTCCATGGAGTTTGAATGTTCTCCCTGTGTCTGCGTGGGATTGCTCTGGGTGCTCTGGTTAACTCCCACTATGTAAAGGTTAGCTCAATTGGCAGCATTAAATTGGCCCTAGCATGTGTTTGGTGTTTATGAATGTGTGTGTGTTCACCCTGTGATGGACTGGTGCCCTGTCCAGGGTTTGTTGCTGCATTGAGCCCTATGGTAGCTGGTTTTGACTCCAGAAAACCAGTTAGAAAATGACATGACTTCAATAGATAGAAGTTACACTCTGTTTTAAGATTGGTACTACAGTGCCTATTCTAAATAACTTCTGAAAATGACACAAAGTAAATACAAATATGGTGATGGCACATTTGTCATGTAAAATCACTGTAAGAGCCATTTTCCTAGTTCTATAAGATTCATAAATATCTTACTAGATTACAATGCATAAACTATGGGAGGTTCCTATAACCCCCATAAGTACAATTGTATTGGTATATTCTTGCCATTTCTAACAGCTTTGAATAAACATTATTCTTCAGTTAGTGACAGCCTCGCCATGTGTAAGGTGTAGATGCATACGGTTTTAACCATGCTCGTGATCATGCTTGTGCACGTGACCGTGCTTGATGGCCTCCGGTCTCTTTCAATGTGTGAAGTAACACGTAAAGAAAACTTGTTTATTTAAGTGCTGTATCATACGCTTAAGGTGTACAGAAGAAGAAATTAAGAACCTTTAAGTATAGAAATAACTAAAGTTTTTCAAGAAAAGCTAAGTTTATAGAAGATACATTTTTCCTTTTTTTTGCCTTTTATTCTACGTGTGTAACTATTTTTAATTTTATTCTTGTGTAGATTATTTGCTTTTAACTTTCACTAAATATTTTTAAAACAAACTTTTGGACTGAGAGATTTCTTTCGACACGTGTTTTACCCATGCTTGACAATGCCTTACGCTTCGGCAGCTACAATCACTCTTTAAAAAGCTTTCAGACAAGACTGAGAAGCTTCTATCTGTGGCACCTCTGCAAGAGAACCACCTCTTTCAACCTTCGCGAACATATGCAGTTTTTAATATCTGGAAAAAATTTGGGATTAACTTGCTTAGAGATCTTTATATAGACAACGTCTTTGCATCCTATGAACAATTATATTCCAAATTTAACATTCCAGCTACACATTTCTTTCACTATCTTCAAATTAGGAACTTTGTTAAACAGAACCTTCCCGATTTTCCTCATCTTGCACCCTCATCCATGCTGGAAAAAATATTGCTCAATCTCAAGGACTCAGACACCATCTCTGTAATAT
Source organism: Polypterus bichir lapradei (assembly GCA_026402145.1). Taxonomy (NCBI): domain Eukaryota; kingdom Metazoa; phylum Chordata; class Cladistia; order Polypteriformes; family Polypteridae; genus Polypterus; species Polypterus bichir. The sequence goes on from JANRMT010062831.1 coordinate 10,064,606, forward strand.
ATAAAATCATTTTACAGTCCCTCCCTTTCAAAGATCCAAGAGGACACTGGGAAAAAGATCTCTCAATTAATATATCAGAAAAGGAGTGGAAAGTAGCAATGCAGAGAATTCACTCGAGCTCCATATGCACAAAGCATACAATTATACAACTCAAAATTATATATCGAGCACATCTGTCTCGTCTAAAACTCTCCAAAATGTTTCCGGGGCAAGATCCAACCTGCGAACGCTGCAATCAAGTCCCAGCCTCACTGGGTCACATGTTTTGGGCCTGCACCAAATTAACATCATTCTGGACCAAAATTTTTAATTACCTTTCAGACAGCCTTAGTCTCACAATCCCTCCTAATCCACTAACAGCTGTGTTTGGGGTTCTTCCAGATGGGTTTAAAGTGGAGAAAGACAAACAAACTGTGATTGCATTCACTACACTTTTGGCACGCAGACTTATTCTGCTAAACTGGAAGAGCCCAAACTCTCCTCTTTTAAGTCAGTGGGAAACTGATGTTTTATACTATTTGAAACTGGAAAAAATCAAATACTCAGTTAGAGGATCTTGACAGACTTTCTTCAAAACATGGCAGGATCTAATCAGTAATATTTTAAAATAAGCTCTTAAAGCACAGAGGAAGCAATTATTTCTGTATTTCTTTCTCTTCTGCATTCATCTCTATTGGCTTATCAAAGTTATTAATTTAGGTATGTTTACAAGCCTTAAATTTTACGACGTTTGCCTTGCTCTCTCTTTCAGGGGTGGGGGTCGACTTGTTCTTAACTCAATTTTACTTTTTGTAAAAACGGATTGATTTGTATGGAATGATTGCAATAAAATTAATAAAACTTCAAAAAATAAAAAACAACCTTTCAGACAAAATCTAAAGGAGCATTGTTTTGCATCCACATATTTTCCATGATATATTTTGTCACTCACATGCGCATGGGAGCTTGACAGCTAGAGGGCTTAAATAATAGCAGTACCACGCCAGACCAGGGAGTGGCGAGCTGAACTAACTTTCTCTCTCCACCCTCTGCAGACTATCTTCAGGAAATCCCACTAGGTGCCGGCGCTATTAGTGATGTCAATTCTGGTACCGGTGCTATTGATGAAGTCATATTCAGCACTGGCGCCATAGATGTCGTCAATTCCAGTCCCGAAGATGCTGCTTTTGGTTCCGGTCCAGATGGCATCACTTCCTGTCATGGCCTTTAAAGCTGCCATTTTTACCAAACTAAAGTCCGTTATGTTTTGGATCCAAACCTGTGAACATCACAATCAATCAATTCAACCATTTTGCAGTCCAACCTTTTGATGTCTGTGGTTTGCTTTTGTGACAATGTATATATATATATATATATATATATATATATATATATATATATATATATATACATATATACACACTGTATATGTGTGTATGTATATATATTTCTGCACATTTTAGTTTGAAGAATCAATAAGTAAATACACTCAATTAATTGTCCACTTCCCATTACAGATTACTTATGCTGCTATAATTTGCACTATCTTCATGAAAGGTCTTGAAAAACAATGGCAAATTCATTATTACACACTTGCTAATAGGCCTATCCAATTGGACCTGTGTCTTGATTTTTTCAATAGTGCCAATGACCTTGATTATAAATGTCATTCATTCAGTTCCTTGAATTTCTGCTTCATTTGTATAAACTGAAAATTCTATTCTAAGTGAATCTTATATAAAAAAAAATCCTTTACTTACTCCATATACCACACAATATAGAAGGTGTACTTGGTGACAGGAATGTGTCTTTGACATAAGGTAATTAGTTCACAGAATAGCTCAACATTGTTAAAATATGTAAAAGTAAACCTTTTCAGTATTGAAAAAAGCTGATTTATCTCATCTGAAAGTCTTAATCGGTAGAGTTAATCTGTGTAAGCATTTTTGGATTTAGCTTTATTGAATGAGTGAATTTATCTTTTAAAATAAATGGTAGAATGATTAGAAATAATTTATCTTGGGTGGACCAATCACCAAGCACATGCTAGGAACCAGCCCTGGACATGACACACATATGCTCAAACTCAGCCAGTTTAGAGTTGCCAATCTACTTACTTCACAAAATATATTAGATCAGATAGTAAATAAAAGCAAATAATGCTAGTACAATTAAGATTGTTATAAAAATTTCACAAAAGGTTATCCCCAATATTTTTGAATAAAACAAATTATATATATATATATATATATATATATATATATATACTGTATATATATATATATATATATACTCAGCAAAAAAAGAAACGTCCCTTTTTCAGGACTGTGTGTTTCAACAATAATGTTTTAAAAATCCAAATAACTTTATAGATCTTCATTGTAAATTGTTTAAACAATGTTTTCCATGCATGTTCAATTAACCATAATCAATTAATTAACATGCACCTGTGGAATGGTCGTTAAGACCTTAACAGCTTACAGAAAGTAGGCATTTAAGGTCACAGTTCTAAAAACGCAGGACACTAAAGAGACTTGTCTACCGACTGTGAAAAACACCCAAAGAAAGATGCCCAGGGTCCCTGCTCATCTGCGTGAACGTGCATTAGGCATGCTGCAGGGAGGCATGAGGACTGCCGATGTGGCTAGGGCAATAAATTGCCATGTCCACACTGTGAGACGCCTAAGACAGCGCTACAGGGAGACAGGAAGGACACCTGATCATCCTCGCAGTGGAAGACCACGTTTAACAACACCTGCACAGGATCGGTACATCCGAATATCACACCTGCGTGACAGGTACAGGATGGCCACAACAACTGCCGAGTCACACCAGGAACACACAATCCCTCCATCAGTGCTCAGACTGTCCGCAATAGGCTGAGAGAGGCTGGACTGAGGGCTTGCAGGCCTGTTGTAAGGCAGGTCCTTACCAGACATCACCAGCAACAACGCCGCCTATGGGCACAAACCCACCTTCGCTGGACCAGACAGGAGTGGCAAAAAGTGCGTGAGTTTCTGCATGACAGCAATGTCAGTGTTCTGCCGTGGCCAGCGAAGAGCCCAGATTTCAATCCCATTGAGCACGTCTGGGACCTGTTGGATCGCAGGGTGAGGGCTAGGGCCATTCCCCCCAGAAATGTCCAGGAACTTGCAGGTGCTTGGTGGAAGAGTGGGGTAACATCTCACAGCAAGAACTGACAAATCTGGTCCAGTCCATGAGGAGGAGATGCACTGCAGTACTTCAAGCAGCTGGTGGCCACACCAGATACTGACTGGTACTTTTGATTTTGAGCCTCCCTTCATTCAGGGACACATTGTGAAACATTTTTAGTTTATGTCTTATGGTGTTGACTCTTTTAGTGTTCATACAAATATTTACACATTAAGTTTACTGAAAGTAAAAACAGTTGAAAGTCAGAGGACGTTTCTTTTTTTGCTGAGTATATATATATATGCCGGTCATAAAATTAGAATATCATGACAAAGTTGATTTATTTCAGTAATTTCATTCAAAAAGTGAAACTTGTATATTAGATTCATTCATTACACACAGACTGATGTATTTCAAATGTTTATTTCTTTTAATTTTGATGATTATAACTGACAACTAATGAAAGTCCCAAATTCAGTATCTCGGAAAATTAGAATATCAATGAAGACCAATGCAAAAAAAAGGATTTTTAGAAATGTTGGCCAACTGAAAGGTATAAACATGAAAAGTATGAGCATGTACAGCACTCAATATTTAGTTGGGGCTCCTTTGGCCTGGATTACTGCAGCAATGCGGTGTGGCATGGAGTCGATCAGTCTGTGACACTGCTCAGGTGTTATGAGAGCCCATGTTGCTCTGATAGTGGCCTTCAGCTCTTCTGAATTGTTGGGTCTGGCGTATTGCATCTTCCTCTTCACAAGGTCAGGTGAGTTTGCTGGCCAATCAAGAACAGGGATACCATGGTCCTTAAACCAGGCACTGGTAGTTTTGGCACTTTGTGCAGGTACCAGGTCCTGTTGGAAAATGAAATCTGCATCTCCATAAAGTTCGTCAGCAGCAGGAAGCATGAAGTGCTCTAAAACTTCTTGGTAGACGGCTGCGTTGACCTTGGACCTCAGAAAACACAATGGACCAACACCAGCAGATGACATGGCACCCCAAACCATCACTGACTGTGGAAACTTTACACTGGACCTCAAGCAACGTGGATTCTGTGCCTCTCCTCTCTTCCTCCAGACTCTGGGACCTTGATTTCCAAATGAAATGCAAAATTTACTTTCATCAGAGAACATAACTTTGGACCACTCAGCAGCAGTCCAGTCGTGACGCTTCTGATGCTGTCTCTTGTTCAAGAGTGGCTTGACACAAGGAATGCGACAGCTGAAACCCATGTCTTGCATACGTCTGTGCGTGGTGGTTCTTGAAGCACTGACTCCAGCTGCAGTCCACTCTTTGTGAATCTCCCCCACAGTTTTGAATGGGTTTTGTTTCACAGTCCTCTCCAGGGTGCGGTTATCCCTATTGCTTGTACACTTTTTTTCTACCACATCTTGTCCTTCCCTTCGCCTCTCTATTAATGTGCTTGGACACAGAGCTCTGTGAACAGCCAGCCTCTTTAGCAATGACCTTTTGTGTCTTGCCCTCCTTGTGCAAGGTGTCAATGGTCGTCTTTTGGACAACTGTCAAGTCAGCAGTCTTCCCCATGATTGTTTAGCCTACAGAACTAGACTGAGAGACCATTTAAAGGCTTTTGCAGGTGTTTTGAGTTAATTAGCTGATTAGAGTGTGGCACCAGGTGTCTTCAATATTGAACCTTTTCACAATATTCTAATTTTCTGAGATACTGAATTTGGGACTTTCATTAGTTGTCAGTTATAATCATCAAAATTAAAAGAAATAAACATTTGAAATACATCAGTCTGTGTGTAATGAATGAATCTAATATACAAGTTTCACTTTTTGAATGGAATTACTGAAAAAAATCAACTTTGTCATGATATTCTAATTTTATGACCGGCACCTGTATATATATGTATATACAGTATATATAGTCACATATGTGCGCATGGGAGGCAGTCTAAGGGCTTAACTGGGGGTGAGATGCAGAGCCAAGGGTTGATGAACGGTACTAATGCCTTTTCTCCCTTTTCCACAGACCACCAGAGGGAAAGCCCAGCTAAGACTCTGCCCATTTCTGCTCCTACATCACGTCCTCCTGCAGACCTCATTTCTGCCTGATATCCCACCCCTTCCTGTCCTCCAACAATAAAAGCTGAGCCTTCACTCTCCTATTCAGTCACTGTTTTTGACTCAGTCTTTTGTTACTCTCCTAGGTATGACATTAAACTGCATCCGGCCCTGCAAGCGGTCCTCCAGCTTGCTGGGAAATCATGGGGGTTGGTGGAAGGACTGACACTCAAGCCACTGTAAAAAAAAAAAAAAAAACTTCACACAGCTCAGAGATGACAGTAAGGACTCCTTTTTGCTCACTGTGGGAGTAGCTCTGCTGCAGCCACCCATAGGAAGGCTGCTCGCATCATGAAGGGAATGGGGAAAGCCCTTGGAAGCCCCATCCCCAGAAGAGTCAAAACTGTTGGAGATGCTGCACAGCAGCACTCGGATCCCAATTTGAGGCGGCCCATACGGGTAGGTGCATGGAATGTCTTGTCTCTCAAGATGATCATCTTCCTCTGCTGTCGGAGAAGCTGCGTAAACTCCGCATTTCAGTGGCGACACTCTCTGAAGTGTGCAGACCTGGGTCTGGCTTGATCTCTATTGGTCTGGTCGTGCTGATGGCTGTAATACCCAGGGAGCAGCTGTTGCTGTAGTGGATTGGCTTCTTCAGATGGTGTCCGATGTCACCCCTTTCAACGAGCATATTATGAGACTCAGATTACAGCTCTCACTTGGTGCCTTGTCTGTTGTCTCAGTGTATGCTCCAACCATGGTGATTAATGTCTTGGTGAGGGAGACATTTTATTCACAACTTCGCTCGGTGGCTGATGGCTGCGAACGAGGTGGCATTCCTCTGGTCATGGGTGACTTCAACGCAGCCACTGGCACTGACAGGACTAGCTATGAGGATTGTCTTGGTCCCCATGGGTCTGGTGACCGTAATGAAAGTGGCTCCATGTTCCTTGACTTTGCAAAAGGTCAGGGGCTGCGAATCACTGGATCCTGGTTCCAGAGCCCTGAGCCGCATCGTTGGACTTGGTACTCCAATACTGGTGGTGCGGTGAAGGAGATCGATCACATCCTCGTGGGCAGACGCTGGAGACTCTTGCAAAACTGCAGGGTCTACAGAAGTTCTCAGTTTGTGAATTCTGACCACAGACTTGTTGTTGCTACTCTTAGGATCCAGCTTAGGTCCAATAGACTACCACCTACTAGGAAAATTTGCCTGGACTTGCCAAGACTTCAAGATCAGGCAGTTTCTAATGAGTTTGCACATAGTTTGTGTGAGGAACTTGCAGATTTGGGTGCAACTGCTGATCCTAATGTGATGTGGGACACCTTCCGTGACAAGACCCTGAAGGTTGCTGAGGGTTGTGTTGGTGTTACCAGTGTTCCCAGAGGGAGGTGTTTCATCTTGCAGGACACCCTGGATATCATCGAGAGGAGTCGCAGCTCACAGGTCAATGGCAACTCTGGTTTGTACCGGGAACTGAGAAGGATGGCTGTGAGGGCTCTAAGGGCAGATAAAGAGGTGTTTGTTAGAGGAATATGTGAGCAAGTAACACACCATCTGTGGTCTAGCGACCCACGTCCTGCTTACAGAGGAATCAAAGCTTATGCACATCTGAATCTGTTCCTCAGAGAATCAGTCAGGGTGGCTGATGGAACGGTCCTTACGGATGACACTGCAGTTGTGACCCACTGGGCTGACTACTTTGAGCAGCTGTTCAAAGCTGATCCTCCGGCTAGGATGTTGGATATCTCTGGGTCCACAGTTCTGGAGGCTGATCCTCCAATTAGCTGTGGACCACCCAATCTCACTAAGATTGCACAGGTGGTGAACCAGCTGAGGGGAGGAAAGGCTGCAGAGATCGGTGGTATCCAGGATGAACTTCTCTAGGCTGGTGGTAAAGCTGCCCTCCTGGCATTGCAAGCAATCTTTGCTTCATTTTGGGAGACTGCCATCATCCCAACTGACTGGAAAATGGGACTTGTCATCCCTATCTGGAAAGGGAAGGGTGATTGCTTGGATTGCAGTAACTACAGGGTTCTAACACTGCTCTCGGTGCCGGGTAAGGTCCTTGCTAGGGTCGTCCTCAATAGGATCCGTGATCACTCGCTCACCTACCAGCGACCGGAATAGTCTGGTTTTACGCCTAAGAAGTCTACCATCGACTGCATCCTGGCACTGAGGGTTCTCATAGAGCACAAATGAGAATATCGCCAGAATTTCTTTGCAGCCTTTGTTGATTTTCGTAAAGCATTCAACTCAGTTGATTGAGCTGCCCTGTGAGGCATCCTGAGGGTTTGTGGGATCCCCTCGAGGTTGCTGGATATCATGAGAGGCCTGTACACTAGTACTATGAGTGATGTGCAGAGTGGAGGCAGAACCTCTGTGTTTTTCCCAGTTGATTCTGGGGTTTGTCAGGGATGTGTTCTTGCTCTTACTCTGTTCAATGCTTGTATGGATTGGGTGTTGGGCAAGGTCGTTGGGTCCAGCAGCTGTGGGGCATCTGTTGGTGAAGAAAGTTTCACGGATCTTAACTTTGCTGACAATGCTGTGATCTTTGCGGAGTCAATGGAGGCTCTGATCGGGGCGCTCGAGAGACCGAGCGAGGAGTCTGAGTGCCTGGGCTTGCGAGTGTCCTGGATAAAAACCAAGATCCAGACCTCTCGTGCACAGCCATCAGCAGTGTGTCTGTTTGTGGAGAGAGTGTCAACCTTGTTGAGAGGTTTACTTACCTTGACAGTGACATTCATGTCTCTGGTGACTCTTCCTATGAAGTCAGTAGACGGATTGGGAGAGCATGGCGGGTCATGAGGTCGCTGGAAAGGGATGTGTGGCACTCCCGATATCTATGCAAAAGGATGAAGTCCTGGTCCTTCCTGTCTTGCTATATGGTTGTGAGACATGGATGCTATCCAGTGACCTGAGACAAAGACTGGACTCCTTTGGTACTTGGTCTCGACAGAAAATCCTTGGGTACCGTTGGTTTGACTTTTTGTCGAATTTTTTGGCACATTACCTGTATTGTGAGGGAGCGTCAGTTACAGCATTATGACCATGTGGTGCGCTTCTCTGATGGTGATACAGCTCATAATTTCCTCATTGTTGGGGACCCAAATGGCTGGACCAGGCCAAGGGGTCGCCCACGTAACACCTGGCTTCGACAGATAGAGGGTCATTTCCAGAGGGTGGGACTGGACCACGTGTCTGCCTGGGATCCCAAGTTGTTTCGTCGTGTGGTGGGTGCGGCAACACACTGTACCAGTTCATGCTCCCCCAACTTGTCTTGACTTTTGTGACTACTTGTTTTCTCATTTGTTTGAGTGTTGGAGAGCTTATACGGACGGAACTCCCAAACCTTTATTATTCTCTGTCTGTTTCTTCCTCTCTCTCTCTCTCTCTCTCTCTCTCTCTCTCTATATATATATATATATATATATATATATATATATATATATATATATTGTGTCAGGGATGCCGGGGCCACAACCCGGCCGGGACGCCTTGGAGGACCGGAAGTGGGCATGTGCCCATCTGGGATCACGTGGGGGCCGCCTTCCTGGTTGTTTTGGGGGCCACGGGTTCAGGGCATGGAAGCCTCACCCTGTAGGGGCCCGTAGTCACAGCCAGGAGGCGCCCCAATGCCTTGGGGACTTGTGACCTCAGCACTTCCTCCACACCAGGAAGTGCTGGGGGGAAGATTTAGGAGGACACCCGGAGAGCTGCCGGGAGAAGAGCCGGCACTTCCGCCACGCTGGGGCGTGGCCAAGAGGGGAATGCCGGGAACCACCTGGAGCTCGTCCGGGTGTATATAAAAGGGGCCATCTCCCTTCATTCAGGGCTAGAGTCAGGTGGAAGAGGACAAGGCAAGAGAGGAGAGTGGAGGCGGCCCGAAGAAAGGCATTAGAGTGGCCAGGGCTGTGTGTTGGGGTTTGTGCACATTGGACTGGATCTGAGTGACCATTATTTGTGTAAATATTATTGTAAAAAAACACGTGTGGTGGTGAGTAACAACATGTCCGCCTGTCTGTATCCGGGTCGAGTCCACAATATATATATATATATATATATATATATATATATATATATATATATAGGGTGGTCCAGATCTAATTATGCACATCCAGATTGTCTGGATGACTTTGAATAATGCCGGGACGATTCCAGTTTGGCATGAAGACGATTCTTCATGTCGTCAGTTTACACACTTCTCGATGGTCCGGGATTGATCGGGTGATTTTCTATGTAATAAACGTAATAAGTTAAAGCATAATGAAAATTGCATAATTAGATCTGGACCACCCTATATATATATATAAAACGACAAAACTTCTAGACATCTGTGTCTGGGCTTAACCTTGGCTGGTATCCACAAGAGGGCTGCAATGTCCAATGAGCAAATGCAACAAGAAGAACAAAGAAAGAGGAATGCAAGGGTTACCATATATGATGAACAGGGGTTCCTAAATGCTCAACATGATCAGAAAAGACTTACCATTGCAAAATGGGTGCTTTTCTTTGCTAGTTGTAAATATAACAATATATCATTAAGACAGTGTAGAAACTGCTGCTCATTTACACTCATACACTTTGTAATGATACTGATGATTGCAAAAATAAAGTGAAAATGTGAATCCTGGTAATATACACTCTTTATCGTTGTAGACTAATTTAGTTATGATTGGATAGTTTAAATTTTATGGTGGGTGTGTTGACTGAGGGTATTTGCATTTAATTTATTTAGATAGTTGCTGTATTGCACAGCCATTTGTTTAAGTCCATACTGTATGTTGAGGCAAAAATAGTTAACATTTTTTACAAAAGAAACCTATGTGAATTTGTTCAATATTTCACTTAAAGGATTTACAGTTTGAAATAATTTCTCACACACTATGGAATATTTCTTATGTTTTACCTTTGGACAATTGATTTTTTTTCTTTTGATCCTGCTTCTTCTGTTTATCAGAGTGAAATCCATGGCAACTTACTTAGATTTTATTACTAAATTCAGGAAATACTGTTCAGAAAGAAAAATAATACCTGTTTAAATATTGCATTTCTAATCAAAATCTGAGCAATTATGAACATTTTGTTCAGAAAACTGCAGTATGGTATATTGGTGAGGTATTTAGGTATTTCTTTTCTTTTAAAGTTTTGATTTATGGCATTTTTAATGAAACTTCTGTCTACCTGTCTGTCTAAAATGAAACATTGATATTAAGTAGAGAATAGCTTATACTCAAGCATAGTTACACAAATATTCATCCTAAGGGCACTTGTTTTTTCTGTAACTGGCAAGAAACTTGCCTTGCATCGTATTCTGCCAGGGTAGGCTCAAGTCACTGCAAACTTGCACTGGATTAAACAGTTTTTATAACGGATTTGTTTTCAGTCATTTTTTATTTTACGCTTCTTTTTTCAGCATAATTGTTACACTTTTTCCATTGTTCACTCCTCAAGTGATTGGCTTCTCTAGGTGTCTATAATCAGTGGTCATTGACCCGTTCACCCACTGATAGTATTGATATGCCTAGCATATTCATGTCTACAAATCCAGCACCCACAACAAAGCCACATTTTTAACAACTTAACTATTTACTTTTGGTCATTCTTCCATTAAATTTAACAAATAGCCAAGCATTCCATTGGTGCCTGCCTACCCAAGGTGAATGGTGTTGGCTACAGCTGTCAATTATCTGGAAAAGGGAAGCTGACCAAATAAAGCATGTTCTTAGTGCATTTACTATGATAGCAGTAGAATACAGAAAGGCTATTTTTATGATTTAAGCACAAGATTCTTAGAAAGCATATACAGTATTTTGCAAACAAAGATAAGTTGATTTTGATATTAGTCATTAGAGATAAGTAATATAGCGCATGTACTACATCAATTACACTCGCGAAGAGCCACTAGTGTGTTAAAGAATAGACACAGATATAATTTACATTTACATTTATTTGCTTGGCAGACACTTGTATCCAAAGTGACTTACATACAAAGTAAACATAATTCAGTAACATAAAGCTAGGGCCTGTTTGTTCAGCAAGTGTAGTAGAGCAGGTAACAAAATTTGATTGCCACAAGTGAAAAGATGTAATAACTAAGTAATTAAACGTAATGTAACAAAAAATCAACCAACATTATGAAAGATCACAGAGCAAAGTTTTTTTTCTCAATCAATTAGATATTCACAGAGCAAAAGGGTTTTTAATTGCTTGTTAAATACATTGAGGGATTCAATACTTTGGATGAAGGTGTGCAGCCTGTTCCACCAATTAGGAGCTACACAGGAAAAGAGTCTGGATTGAGACTTAACACTAGAATTACCAGAGCCTACGAAAAAACTCGTAGATCCGTCCCACTTTAAATAGCTTCTCACCTCTCCATCAGCGTCTTTTGTCCTGTAAATGTGTGGATAAACAGCATTCACAAGTCACAAGTAGAGTGCAGAGCTTCCCATGTACATATAGAAAGTACAGCGATGCAAAAGTGCATTCTTGCTCTGATGTAGAACGGTCGTCATGATCTGAGTTGACCTCTGTTATAGTGCGTTTATGTGAAAACAGCAGTGTCAAATGCGGGGGGGGGGGGGGGGGGGTTTGTGGGGGTTTTGGACACGGCAGAGAGAATAAAACTGAATAAAAAAAAAAAAACAAAGCTAACCTTTACAAGTATCATAAATTACACCGGCTGTTACAGACTGGGATCAAATGTATGTTTTTATTCTATAATAGTAAGAATACGTGCAGCTAACTTCTCAAAACGGACTCTTCCGAGATCGAACCCGTGAAGTTTTGATTACCAGTCAACAGTTCATACCGTTGCGCCACTGAAGCGATCATAGCCAATGCGTGTCAATGTCGCACCCTAACGCGGGTTCTTTATTTGCAGTAATATTCTTGAACAGAAGTGCACTTGTTTTGTTATATTTGTACCTTTTGTGATGTTTCTTTGATATTTGGAATTCAGGCTTCACACATTATACACTTCATGTCTACATTTTGTCAATTATTATTAAAACATGAAAAACATTTCTTTTTTAACGATGTGTTTACATAGATCATTGTAGACACGGAACACACATGAAATGCAAGTGTTCCTAATAACGATATAATATTTATAAAAGGTGTCATTTTGCTTGACTTCTCACTCTATATAACTCTAAGCAACTGACACGCAGGTAAACAGACTTCAGCTGAGAAAACTGTGCGGGGTGGGGGGATGTGATAGCAGGCTGCTTGCTGTTTATCCATACATTTACAAGACAAAGGACGCTGACGGAGAGGTGAGAAGCGATTTAAGGTGGGACGGATCTACAAGTTTTTTTGTAGGCTCTGGTAATTCTAGCGTTAATACCACACAGAGGAGACATCACCAGATGCCGTTCACTGGCGACCGGAGTGAGCAAGAAGGAGAATAGTACTTTATCAATGTCTCCATATATTCAGGTGCTGACCCATTGACTACTCTGTAGGTAAGCATCAAGTATTTGAAATTAATGTGTGCTGCTACAGGGAGCCAATGTAGTGACCTGAAGAGAGGAGTGACATGAGCCTGTCTTAAAATACAAATTTAAATTTAAATGGTTAAATACAAGACAGACCATTGCATTCTGGACCATCTGCAGCGGCTAGATAGCACAAGTGGATACTCTTGCCAGAAGTGAGTTGCAGTAGTCCATTCACGACAAGACCAAAGCCAGGACCAGAAGTTGTATTGAATATTCTGTCATATTGTAGCAGTGCTACTCCATTTCCCAGCAACCCAAGGAGGATTGCCCGCACTGGATAACTGAAATGAAAGCAGGGGCTGCTGGGGACGAAAGAGGCCAATGGGAAAGTTGAAAAGGGGGGCCTGGTGGAGCAATGGGAGTTCAGTGTTTTTGGGTATCCTGTCCAATGTGTCGTGTGAAAAGTCAATTGTGCCCTGGACCATTAAGATGAATGAACTGTCTCGGGCCTGCCGGTCGTGTGTATAGTGATGGATTAATCGTCGTGCATCTTCAAAAGGAGCAACCCTGCAAATCTCACCCCTCGCTGCTCAGGACTATTGGTAGGACTGTTTCATTCATTTACTAAGGCAGCTGTTCTCAGGATTGTTATCTTCACACAAACCATTTCATCCACTTTTGCTGTATTGGACTGCATAAGTACATTGTTGTGAGTGTTTGCTGTTGTGGTTCATTGTTATAACTGTATCGCCGTAGGGGAAAGGGGAGTTTTGTCTGATTGTTGTTGTGTATTGGGTTTTCATTTAATATATGATTTATTCATTCGTTGGTTGTGTGTCTCTGCTTGTGAGTGTGTATGGGTCAGGCCAAGGCTGGGTGCGCCCTTGGAATCTCCAGCAAAAAAATAAATAAATCACTGTCTCATCAACGGTGTGAATCTTAAGATAATCTTAAGATCTCAAGATAATGTCTGATCTGGAAGCTGTTGTACAGTGTGAACCTGCATGACAAATGTGGTCAGAAAGACATAGCTGCTCATCATCACCACCCCAAAAACAACAACAACATTTATTTATATAGCACATTTTTATACAAACAATGTAGCTCAAAGTTCTTTACAAAATGAAATTAAAGGGTTAATAAAAGTTAATATAAACAAACAAGGTTAGGCAATAATATTATACAGTACATAACAAAGAAAAAGCTAAAGTCGAATGGCCATGAGGACAGAAAAAAAAAAAAACTCCAGGTAGGCTGAACACAAAAACAAGGCCAAAAGACTGCCCAGCCCCCACTGTGCATTCTACCTAACATAAATGGTCTAAATCAGTCCTCATGGTTTTCAGGTTTTACATGGAAGAAATTGATGATGATGGTCATGTGAACATCTGGGTCACCTACCATTCAATCCATAAACAAAGGGGGCAGCATAGTACCTTGATTACATGGTGGTGGCACAGATTGCTACCAAAGAATAACCAGAAAAGACAGAAGAGAAAAGTACACATTAGTAGAGAATTGCAGAACCCAGAGGAAATTCAATGTCCATATCATGTAATAGGGATACAACTAAAAGGTTGCATCCCTTTTAGTTGTATGCATTCCAAGGTTGCATACTGACTTTGCAGTTGTTAGCAACAGTGTGCCAAGCTGTACAGAAATGAGGAGTTGAACAGACTGGCTGGCCAGGATCACAAGAAGCTTGGTTTTTGCCAGGTTGAGATGTAGATGGTGGTCCTTCATCCAAGTTAAGATATCAGTAAGACATGCAGAGACTCTAGCTGATACCATGTTGTCCTCAGGATGTAATGAGAGGTACAATGGTGTACGAGTCATCAGCATAGCACTGATAAGAGAACCCATGGGATTGGATGAAGAAACCTGGAGAGGTAGTGTACAGAGAGAAAAGTGCAGGACCCAGCACCAATCCTTGGGGCACCCCTGTGCATGTCTGATGCACCCTTGACTACTCGCCTTGCCAGGACACACTGTAGAATCTGTCCAGGATGTAGAACTTAAATCTATAAGAGACAGGCCTATAATTGTTAACTTGGGATGGATTGAGTAGGTAGGTTTTTTGAGAATGGCATTATCAGAGTGTGTTTGAAGATGATAGAAAATGTGCTTGAGCTGAGTGAGGTGTTAATGATGTGTGTAATTGCAGAAATGAGTGGGGGGGGGGGGGGTGGCCTGAAGAAGATATGAGGGGATAGGGTCAAATGGACTGGTAATGGGGTGATTGAAGAGGAGGTCAGAAACATCTGTGGCAGAGAGTGGATATAATGTGGAGAATGTTGGGTGATGCTTAGGAGGAGGTATGAGTGGAAATGAGGGAGAGTACTGACTACTGATAGCAGCCAACCTATCCATAAAAAAGATTGTACAATCATCATCAGACAAGGAGTTTTGGGGTGGAGGAGGTCGAGGGGGTTAAGAAGGGAGATGAAAGTGAAGAACACAGAGCATGTTTCGGTGGTACTGTTAATTCTGGTCTGATAGAATCTTACATTAGCATTGATGGTGGCAGAAGAAAAGGATGCAAGAATGGATTTCTACTTAGCTAAGTCTGTCTGAGGACAAACATTGTCAACACACGAAGACAGAGTGGAACATAGTGTGTCTGTGGTAGTATGTTGGTGTCAAGAGAGGAGGTGTTCAGAAGTAGGGAGAGCAGAGGAGTCTATGGTAGAGAATGGGTATGGGAAGAGAAATGGGTGGAAGAGAGGGAGCGGAGGTGATGGAAGAAGGATACATTGGGAGAGGAGAAGAGTGAGAAGAGGGATGCAGCAGAAAGAACTGAATGAAAAAGTGGTAAATGTTGTGAAGAGGCATGACAGTTACATTTGTGGGACTGCAGTTCCGTGAGAGAATTAGTTAAAGAGATTGCCAGCCTTATGAGTTAGTGGGATGTGGTTAATATATGTAATGCTATGTATCATTTATAAACACTTTGCATTGGCTTATAAACACTGCTTTGCATATATAATACCCTTTATCTTCTCTGTATTTGGCTGGAGAGGGAAACCACAGTCATGTCAATATATATTTATCATATTGGTAAAATAAAACTTTATATATTTTTCATTCAAGCCTTTTTCTATCTGTATTGTCACTCTTATGTAAAACTATTAAACCTTTTAGATGCTTTTAACAAAACTGAACAATACCTGCCTATAATTATGGACTCAAGCAAGCAATTAATAAACTCTTTCAAACAGTGTTTTGCACTGAATACTTACTTAATTAGTTGTTACATGTCTGCACTCAGCTGAGTTCTTCACAAGAAACTTACAGCATGTGCTATCAAGACTGAAGACAAAAGGTAAGTTATACAAGAAGCCTGTAAGTACTGTATATCTTTGTTCAGGTCCCCAGGACAAGAGTGCAAGTACTGTGAGCTCTGCATGAATTGTTTATCTTTACTTATTTTGTGCTTTTGCTTGATAAATGATGCAATAATACATACAGAAATTGCACATCACTTACTTTTAGGTCAATACTGTATTCAGAGTGCATGAACGTAGGAAACTGTGGCCATTCATCCAGACTAACCTCCGATTTGACCTCATTTGAGCTACAGATATTCTAGCCAAAGTATTGTAGCAAAGGAGCAAAAGAAAATGTATGAACGTTTATTCCTACAGCTGGGTTCCAAAAGAAATATAAGAAGAAGAAATAAAACTTTAATTCTTCAAACTCACTACAGTGTTGTATTTAAGAACAACATTGGAAGTATTAACTACAAAAGCTACTTGTAAAAAGCTTCCCACCGCCCAGTCAAGGAAAGTCATAAAGTCTTGCTTTAATCTGATTTGAGTAGTGTAAACCAATTCTACTTATAAGTTCAAATAAGTTTCAGACATCTGCTAGGCAATTAATTACCTAAAAATAAGAAAATTCTAGCCAGAGCGATGTCATTAGCGATGTCTGGACTCATTTCTCATTATTTAATTTTATTTTGCTTTTCTGATCCTGTTATTTTTTTTATAGGACATTACACGTTTTCCTTTGACTTTGTATTTTTTATTTAGAACACTGCAGAACTCAGTTTTACTTTAATTTTGTGTTTAGGCCTATTGTTAAATTTTATTGCTCTGTTTTTTATTTTCTGTAGCACCATCTTCTTTTTCAGTAGATGCCAGCCCTTTTCTCCAAGACACAATCACCTGTTGTTAGGAGTGTGGCCCCAGAAGTTGCTTTACATGACATTATTGACATAAAAGGGAAGGTGTCCAATCTAGTGTTGTTTGCTAGAGAGTTCACTGGAAAAAGAACATTTTTGTTCAAATTAATTTTGAATCCAGATATCTTTAGAAATTCTACTATTACATTTAGGGCAGTAGGCACAGAATTTTGTGGGTCTTATATATACAGTACCATATCATCTGCATATAATAATATAATAGGTTCAAGTCCTTCTCTGAAAATCCACTTTATCTCTGATACATTTCGAAAGTGAACAGCCAATGGCAAATAGCAATGGTGACAAGGGGCATCTTTGTCTAGTACCGCATTTTAGTTTGAAGGAGTGTAAAATAATTTTGATAATACAAACTGATGCTTTTGGTCTGGTTTACAGTTTTATTATTGCACATATGTTCTGGCCAAACCCAAATTTATGCAAAGTGGTGAACAGATAATCCCATTCAACCATATCAAATGCTTTTTCTGCATCCAAACATAATATGATCTCCGTAGTGTTAGACGTTATGGGTAAATATATTACATTAAATAGGCATTGAAGATTGGAAGCCAAATGTCTACCTTTAATAAATCCAGTTTGGTCTCATGATGTTACTGAAGGGAGCACTTTCTCAATCCTTCTAGCTAGGGCTTTAGAAAGTATCTTAACATCATTATTGAATTATTGAGAAGTGAGACTGGTCTGTATGATGCACACTGTAATAAGTCCTTTATTTTTCTTATGAAAAACGGTAATTAATGCTTTGCGAAACGTTTGAGGTAAAATTTTTTTTGGCTCTGGCTTCTATAAATGTTGCTAATAAGACGGGAGCTAAGTTAACTGAATTTTTTTTTTATACAATTCAGTAGCGTAGCCATCGGGACCTGATGCTTTCTCACTGTGAAGTTAATTCATAGCGTCTAGTAATTGTGACTCTGCACTTAGAGTATCTAGCTGTGGTATCCATAATGTATCAAAAAAGGTACTAGATTTTGTGTTATCGCCTTTCAGGATCTGATATTACATCTTATACCACAAATAAAATGGTTCTGTGAATTAAGATTGCCACACCTATAGTTTTCTTTGTATAGCTGGAGTGGAATATTTGGTCAGTCCAGTCTCTTTGCAACCAAAACTGATCCTTGTTAATAAAGTTAGTCTACTGTAAAAATACTACCTTGGCATTTAGACCTGTTAGGTGTGAGAATACTTTCTTCCTCTTTAGTTTGTGATTGACACCTTTGACAGTCCAGCTCACAAAGTTTACTGTTTGGTCACAGAGGCACTGCTTCTGATCTTTTGTTGTCATTTTATAATCTTGTACGAACTATATGTAAATATATTTTCTTTAAAGAATTTTAAGCACAAAAATAGTTAATTATACCATAGAATGCACAGTGTAATAGTAAACTAAATGTAAAAACATTGAATAACACTGAGACAAACACCCAGGCTCCCTGCTCTGCTGCAGGCGAGCCTGCGCTCGCTTGCTCTCTCTCTCTCTCGCTTGCTCGCTCTCTCTCTCCTACACTGGCTTTCTCCTCCTGCTTCCTGTCTTCTCCTGCAACCTTCCGTTCTTTCCTGTTCTCTTCTTTTTCCCTTTATCCGACTTGCGCTTCTATTTATGAAGAGGACATGGTAGTCGTGGCAATCAGCAGCTCCTATGAACAATTACGGATGCGGACCGCTTCTCACCTGTACACTTAAGTGAGAAACGCCCACATCATGAACTCCTCAGGAACCGCTTCGGCCACACACCACCATGCCCCCTTGCTAAGCCGCGAGTGCAGTGATTATTTATTAAAACTGGCCTTTTTGACGGGAGCTGTGGACCCGCTTTACCACAGGAGGAAGCTGGGTTGAGAGGAGGTTACAGTTTTGAGGGAGAGTCCCTCTGCGTGATGCACCGAGAACAATGTACAGTACAGGGAGAGACTGAACACGTGCGGAAATCATCGGCGCATATGAACTGGAAGGGAAATGAAATAGAGCACAAAGAGTTCACAGCGAATGCACAGGGAGAGACTGAATACATGCGGAAATCATCGGCGCGTACGAACTGGAAGGGAAACTGGCTTGTTCGTCACCCGAGTGTGTGGTCGTGAAACAGATGCAAAAGTTTGGCGATCTTTTTGGTCGTAACCCACTTTGTACGTGTTCAGAGACGTTCGTGACCCATGGTTCCACTGTATATGTATATATATATTCACATACACATATATTCATATATACATATATACACAATACATATATATATATATATACACATACAATTTTAATTATAATTGCTATTAAAATGTTAAAGTAGAAGGAAAGGAAATAACATCCATCCATTGGAAATAGTGAGGGTGTTAGAAATAAACTTAGTCCCTTAGGCTTAAAAGTCAAGTCAAAGGTAAAGAATATAGGGATAATTTTAAATCACATATTAATCAGATTACTAGGACTGCATTTTTCGAATTAAGGACTATAGCTAAGACCTCTTATAACTTTACAAGATGCTGAAAAATTAATTCACACTTTTGTTTTCAGTTGACTAGATTACTGCAATGCACTCCTTACAGGACTACCTAAGAAAGACATCAATTGGTTACAGTTACATCTTGAGCACATTTTACCAGCTTTATTGTTGTTACATTGGTTACCCATGTCATTTAGAATTGACTTTAAAATACTACTAATGGTTTACAAAGCCTTAAATGATCTTGTCTTGTCCTATTTTGGAATGTCCATCCCCTTACACTCCAAGTCATAACCTCTTATCTTCAAATTAAGAAAGAGGAGGAGGTTGGAACCATGCAAAGTACTGCTTATAATTCCAATAACCAACCTGAAAAGAAGTGGTGAGGCTTCCTTTTGCTGTTATGCACCTAAGATTTGGAATAATTTACCAATAGAAATTTGTCAGGCTAATACTATAGAACAATTTTAAAAACTGCTAAAAACCTATTGTTTTAAAATGGCTTTTTCATAGCTACATTTTAGTTGTATCCCTATTAGTCACTATGGGCACTGAATTATCATTTTCCTGCAATGCCATACTAACCTGTACTATTCTTAGCTGCCTTTTCCGGTTCTTTGTGGTGGTCTGCACCACCACCACTACCTGATCAAGGTACCATGCTGCCCTCTGCGTTTATGTGACAGGTATCCCAGATGTTCACATTACCATCATCATCAAATTCTTGCATGGAGAGCCTATAAACCATGAGGACTGATTTAGTCCATCTATGTTCGGTAGAATGCCCAGTGGGATCTGGGTAGTGTTTTGACATGGAACCCCTGTAGATTTAGTTTTTTCTCCAGACTAACTGGAGTTTTTTTTTTTCCTGTCCACCTGGCCATCTGACTGTTCCTTTTTCTTTATTACATACTGTATAATATTATTTCCTAATATTATTTGTTTATGATTTATATATTAACTTCCTTTTTACTTAATCTTGTAAATCACATTGAGCTACATTGTTTATATGAAAATGTGCTAAATAAATAAATGTTGTTGTTGTTTGCTATTTACTGTTCTGGAACGGATAAATTGTATTTAAATACAATCCTATGGGAGAAATTACTTCAGTTCACAACCAAATCGGTTTACGACCAGAGTTTTGGAACGAATTATGGTCGTGAACAAAGGTTCCACTGTGCTTTGTTTTGTATGTATTCTTTGTGTTCTTCTATGTGCTCTATGTGTGTGAATCACTATGTGCTTCTTAAACAGGCTTTCTCTTCGTCCGATAGGACACAGAATCCATTACATTCATGATATTACACCTCTCTCAATAATTTAAATACTGAGATGTATACTTGATATAATTTTCATAATGCTAGGAATTAAAGCATGTATTAAACATGGGAACATGGTGGTGCAGTGATAGTGACGAGCTGGTGCTCCGTACAGAGACTGTTCTTCTTGGTGATAGTGACGAGCTGGTGCTCCGTCCAGAGACTGTCTTCTTGCTTCCCGCAAGATGCTTGCTGCGCCATGTGCGACCTTCAATGAAATAAATTAGTAGCAGCAGTACTGTCTCTTTCAAATGTACTAACCCCCAATTCCTGTCCTTCCTTTTCTTTCTCCAAGTACCCAATCGCCACAAAATCAGCTCAGTAATAGACGTTAAGCCACCTGTAAGCTTAGAACTCCGATTCTTCAAAATTTTTAAGGAACATTGAAATATCTCTTCAATCACAATTGCTGGGATTTTAAAATTAAACTAGGGGGCTTTGCTTGCCAACCCCCTGGACTGCGCTATGCGCTAGCCTTTTTGCGGTTCTGCCGCTCACGTATGGGGATGTACAATTTAAACAGATTTTTATTTTAATGGGAATTGTTACATATGCATCAACTCAACGTATAACTGCCCATGATTGACTTTTATTTCCTTCTATCTATTAAATAAAACAACTTTTTTGAGTGTTTGGCTCTGAGATTTGTTAATTGTTCTTTTAAAAGCTTTTCTAACGGGAAACTGTAAATGTTTTAAAAAGAATGGCATATCCAGATCTCCTTTGTTGTCTAATGTTATCCGCAGAAGATGTACTATATTACCTTTCTTGGATACATTCTTCTTTCTACAGTAATTTGTGCATTGTAAGACCAGACGTTGTTAACGGTTGTAGAAATTCTTTGGGATATTGTAAGTTGTTGTTTTCATCTTCTGCATTATCACCACCAACTGTTTCAGAATTGTCTATTGCATTTAACCAATTTGCCATGTAACCGTTTGACATTTTAGGACGCATTTAACCTTGTTGGCGTTAATTCATTTGACTTCCTCGTTTCTCTGTGCTAGGATTGTGCATGTACTCATTTTTTATGCTAATAACCCTTCGTGATGAAATTCTTCAATAAGATTTGGACATAACATGTCTTCTTTAATTGGGAACTTAAAATGAGGAAAACTTTAACATTTATAAGAGCTGAGAGTGCAGGAAGTGTGTCTGACAAAAGCATTCACATGAATGAGAGTTGAGGTCTTGTTTGAAAAGGTTTGAGAGGAGGGTGTAACTTGAAAAATTGTCAAGGCAAAAGTCTCATCTCGCAGGACTTGAAAAAATCTCTTCCAAAATGTCTCGTCTCCAAAAAGTCTCATCGCATTGAAGGATTTTTATATATAACTAGCAAAATACCCCCGCTTCGCAGCGGCGAAGTACTGCATTAAAATTTTTATTAAGAAAAAAATTTAACCTTTTTAAACTGAGGGAAAATATGCCACTAATTATTTGTTAAGGATCTCTTTGTATACCACGTTTTCAGTTCGGCCCTCCGGTTGTAACATGACCAAGCTGTGCGCTGAGCTTACTCTTGAGCATGCAACTTACAGTTGGCCATGTGAACAGTAATCTTGTCTCAAATCTCACAGCTTGGATTGCTGCTGTCATAATCAGTTTGAGGTTCATGGTTTGTTTCAATTACGACAGTATTTGCAGGACTTGTGTTGAAGTGACATTCGGCATCTGTCAAGCGTTGTAAGCTTACAACCGGTTTCATCGATAACTTCACATCCAGCTTTTGAGAGTTTAAACATTCATAAACATCAAAGTGTCCACTACTGAAATCGTCACCTGTGAATGTAAGATGTTTAAGAGGCATTGGCGGTTGTCGAAAGGTGTAAAATATTTGGCATTTCGGTACACTTGAAAGCACCAACCGAACAATTCAGCGGCACCCATCAACTCACATGCAGAACCATAGGTGAAGGGCTTAAGCATTTCACTCTTCTAGTGCTCCTGTGTAGTATAATTATCCCCTGTACCGTCATCAGTCCACACCTTGATCCTGTCCCAGTCATTCAATACATAAGACACAATGTTCTTCCGGATATCAAGAGTGAGCCTGATATGGCCGTGCAATATGTAACACAGAGAATGAAAAAGGTAGGTGCCATCTCTGGGCATGGAAACCACTCGGTAAGTGACAGTTCTTTGATCGATGGTGATTACCTCGATAGACATGGTAATGGGGGTTGGAATGATGAAGGAAATGAGTACCTGAGTAATGTAAAGTAAGTGTAAAATACCTATAAAATAACTATAATTGTAATAAACAAACAATAAAACAGCAGAGAAGCCGTGGATTAAACAAAAAGGCTGTAGTTATCAGCAGGGAGACGTGAATCCCGTGGCGAAGCAAGGAAGGGAATGTAGAGACTGGAGCGACGGACGGCCTTATATAGGCAGGCAGCCAACAACGTGGGAGGCGTTGGGATGGGGGACCCAACGCCGCCTCACATGATGACCAAGCTGCAGGCTATGGACGTATATATGTATGTAAGTAGGATTCAGTTAGCGTTGTAAACCCGTGTACCAAATTTTTTGAAGATGGGCCCATAAGTAACAAAGACTGTTGAAAAGTTCAATATGGCGGCCGACAGTGGCATCATACCACCGAAATAAGTACGTACATTGGTTTTGGTTAGTGCAGGGAAGCCGCCTACCAAATTTCGAGAAGATGGGGTCATAAATAAGAAAGTTCAACATGGCGGACGTTGTTGACCGTTATGATCGTTACGCGTAGAATTTCGAAATGAAACCTGCTTAACTTTTGTAAGTAAGCTGTAAGGAATGAGCCTGCCAAATTTCAGCCTTCTACCTATACGGGAAGTTGGAGAATTAGTGATGTTGGAAAATTCAATATGGCAGCTGACAGTGGCATCATACCACCGAAATAAGTACGTACGTTGGTTTTGGTTAGCTCAGGGAAGCCACCTACCAATTTCGTGAAGATGGGGCCGTAAATAAGAAAGTTCAACATGGCGGACGTTGTTGACCGTTATGACCGTTATGCGTAGAATTTCGAAATGAAACCTGCTTAACTTTTGTAAGTAAGCTGTAAGGAATGAGCCTGCCAAATTTCAGCCTTCTACCTGCATGGGAAGTTTGAGAATTAGTGACGTTGGAAAGTTCAATATGGCGGCCAACAGTGGTGTCATACCAACGAAATAAGTACGTACATCGGTTTCCGTTAAAAGTTTAATATGGCGGCCGACAGTGGCATCATACCACCGAAATAAGTACCAAATTTCAGCCTTCTACCTACACGGGAAGTTGGAGAATTAGTGACGTTGAAAAGTTCAATATGGCGGCTGACAGTGGCGTCATACCACCGAAATAAGTATGTACATTGGTTTCGGTTAGCGCAGGGAAGCTGCCTACCAAATTTCGTGAAGATGGGGCCATGAAGAAGAAAGTTCAATATGGCGTACGTCGTTGATCGTTATGACCGTTACGCGTAGAATTTCGAAATGAAACCTGCTTAACTTTTGTAAGTAAGCTGTAAGGAATGGGCCTACCAAATTTCAGCCTTCTACCTACACTGGAAGATGGAGAATTAGTGACGTTTGGAAAATTCAATATGGCAGCCGACAGTGGCGTCATACCATCGAAATAAGTACGTACATCGGTTTCGGTTAGCGCAGGGAAGTCACCTACCAAATTTCGTGAAGATGGGGTCAGCCTTCTACCTACACGGGAAGTTTGAAAATTGGTGACGTTGGAAAGTTCAATATGGCGGCCGACAGTGGCGTCATACCATCGAAATAAGTACATACATCGGTTTCGGTTAGCGCAGGGAAGCCACCTACCAAATTTCATGAAGATGGGGTCATAAATAAGAAAGTTCAACATGGCGGACGTTGTCGACCGTTATGACCGTTACGTGTAGAATTTCGAAATGAAACCTGCTTAACTTTTGTAAGTAAGCTGTAAGGAATGAGCCTGCCAAATTTCAGCCTTCTACCTACACGGGAATTTGGAGAATTAGTGATGAGTCAGTCAGTGAGTGAGTGAGTGAGTGAGTGAGTGAGTGAGGGCTTTGCCTTTTATTAGTATAGATAGAGAGGCATAAAATGCAGCTTTCTGAAAACAACAGTAAATAACTGGGGTTCTAATTTACCACTTTCCTTTTCTTTCATTCTGATTGTAGCAAGTTCATCAAATTATTTTTCTTCAGAACTGGACTGTGAAATTTTATCTTTTAACATTACAGCTTTTTTGTGAACTCAGAAATCTTGCTCTTTAGTATCTGCATATTGCTGTCAAGAGGGTACGAGGTGAAATATGGGCTGAGGGTTTATTATGGTCTGGTTTTGATTTTGGTGACCTTAACACTGGTCTTGTGGTGACTATTTTTTATTATCATCATTGATGTTTTTGAGTATATTGCAATCTTGTTTTTTAAAGTATATTCATACATTCGACCACTAATAATCTACTGTATAGCTGGTAGTTTTTGGCCCAGATCAGGTAGGTATCTGAAAGTAAATTGAGAAAAACCCATTTTTTTAACTTACTTATTTCAGTGCATGATTGCACATAGCTGAGACCCAATCCTGGCTGCCATAGGCATAAAGCAAGAAACAGACTGGTACTAGATGCCACACTATTGCACTGCACACTCTTCAGACACCATGAGCCAGTCATTTTGAGCTGATTTGGAATAACCAGACTAACTAATTTGGATGTGTTTGCTAGAGGTGGGCTTTGAACCTAGGACACAGGGTAAAGCAGCATGGCTAATAAGTCTGGAACCTTTAGTTAGAAAATAAAGTGAGGAATTATACTCTGGGCATCTACATTTGTGACATTTTTATTGCACAAAATGTATCAGTTCTTTGTGATGTTGTACTACAAATTTAAACAAACATTTTTTATAAAATATGAGCTGAGAAAGTTGACCACTCAGCAAAACTACTACAATTCACATTAATTATGTGAGGGTATTGTCTCTAGATACTTTTTATTCCATCCTTTGGCAAGTAGGAGGGTTAATAATCTACAATAGGTTTAGACAGAGATGAAATTCTTTTTCTTGGGGGAAAAGCAAACTGAAATACAAACTGTTTTTGAGATACAGAAAATAGATGAAAGGGAACTAAAATAGACAGATTTCTACAGAAAACAAAAACTAAACCAACCCCAATTCTGCCATTTAACGAAATGCTGTAGAAAGGTATAAGTTGTCTGTTGGATAACACAGAGAGAAAAACATATCAAACCCCTCAACCAAAGAAGCACAAAGATTAAGGAGCCTGAGAGGCAATGTCAGCCAAGAAATATTGGGTTTGGATAATTGGTTAATCTTCTTTACAGAAAACTCAATAAGGATCTGACTTAAAACAACAATTTCATTCCAGTCTTTTCTTTTCGTTGTTACAGTAACTTATGATTGTCTGTTAAATCTACCCACTGACCCATCATACTAGCAATGGTAAAAAGACAAATGTTTTTTGAATTTTAAAACCTTAGTGTCTGTTTAAAGACATTAGAATAGAACTGCATTGTTTGATCAGTTATGTGATGTGATAAATAATGCCCGAAACCTCCTTAGATAAAATGTTAGCACTTTCTGCTCATAAAAAATATTAGGGTAGAATGCACTTCAAAAGAATATTTATCAGAGGGAAAGGCACTAAAGTTTCTACAATGTACATATTTTTGTTAGGTGTACATAGTATGACATATCTCTTTCTTCCTTGTCTTCCATTGACTAGTGACAGTAATAGACAACAATCGTGCTGTGTGGTTTTGAGATAATCTGACATTCAACCCCATTTGGATTCCCAGCCAGTAATATGTTAATAAGCAAGTGACTGCTGTCTTGTTAGTTCTTAAATGACACCCATTAAATGTACAGTCATATGAAAAAGTTTGGGAACCCCTCTCAGCCTGCATAATAATTTACTCTACTTTCAACAAAAAAGATTACAGTAGTATGTCTTTCATTTCCTAGGAACATCTGAGTACTGGGGTGTTTTCCGAACAAAGATTTTTAGTGAAGCAGTTTTTATTTGTATGAAATTAAATCAAATGTGAAAAACTGGCTGTGCAAAAAGTTGGGTACCTTTGTAATTTTGCTAATATTAATGCATGTAACTGCTCAATACTAATTACTTGCAACACCAAATTGGTTGGATTAGCTCGTTAAGCCTTGAACTTCATAGACAGGTATGTTCAATCATGAGAAAAAGTATTTAAGGTTGTCAATTCCAAGTGGTGCTTCCCTTTGACTCTCCTCTGAAGAGTGACAGCATGGGATCATCAAAGCAACTCTCAAAAGATCTGAAAACAAAGATTGTTCAGTATCATGGTTTAGGGAAAGGCTACAAAAAGCTATCTCAGAGGTTTAAACTGCCAGTTTCAACTGTAAGGTTTGTAATCAGGAAATGGAAGGCCACAGGCACAGTTGCTGTTAAACCCAGGTCTGGCAGGCCAAGAAAAATACAGGAGCGGCATATGTGCAGGATTGTAAGAATAGTTACAGACAACCCACAGATCACCTCCAAAGACCTGCAAGAACATCTTGCTGCAGATTCTACAATTCCGCACAATTTGCACAAAGAACATCTGTATGGCAGAGTGATGAGAAAGAAGCCCTTTCTGCACTCACGCCACAAACAGAGTCGCTTGTTGTATGCAAATGCTCATTTAGACAAGCCAGATTCATTTTGGAACAATGTGCTTTGGACTGATGAGACAACAATTGAGTTATCTGGTCATAACAAAATGCGCTTTGCATGGCGGAAGAAGAACACCCCATTTCAAGAAAAACACCTGCTACCTACTGTCAAATTTGGTGGAGGTTCCATCATGCTGTGGGGCTGTGTGGCTAGTTCAGGGACTCGGGCCCTTGTTAAAGTCGGGGATCGGATGAATTCAACCCAATATCAACAAATTTTTCAGGATAATGTTCAACCATCAGTCACAAAGTTGAAGTTACACAGGGGCTGGATATTCCAACAAGACAATGACCCAAAACACAGTTCGAAATCTACAAAGGCATTCATGCAGAGGGAGAAGTACAATGTTCTGGAATGGCCATCACAGTCCCCTGACTTGAATATCATTGAAAATCTATGGGATGATTTGAAGCAGGCTGTCCATGCTCGGCAGCCATCAAATTTGACTGAACTGAAGAGATTTTGTATGGAAGAATGGTCAAAAATACCTCCATCATGAATACAGACACTAATCAAAGGCTATAGGAGGAGTCTAGAGGCTGTTATATCTGCAAAAGGAGGCTCAACTAAGTATTGATGTAATATCTCTGTTGGGGTGCCCAAATTTATGCACCTATCTAATTTTGCTATGATGCATAAACTTAATACAATAAACTTAATGTCACTACTGAAATACTAATGTTTCCATAAGGCATGTCATATAATAAAAGGAAATTGCTACTTTGAAAGCTCAGCCAATGATAAACATAAATCCAAAGAATTAAGAGGGGTTCCCAAACATTTTCATATGACTGTATATATGCTAGTCTTAGTACTTTCCTCTATTGGATAATCAGAAACCACATGCCTCTTCTTTTCTTTGTATTCTTTTTTGCCAGTTGTTGTAATTGTAATTGTAAAGCTGCAGTGCTCGTCTGTGCTAAGTATCAATACTTTCTTGTTGTTTACTTCACTACAGTGTACATACAAATGTACAATCATTTATGTTACTCACTGTCTTCTTGCTACAATAGTTGGAATGTATGTGCAACTTTGGCAGTCTTGCAATTTTTAAAGACTCTCCCACAGCTGACTCAGAAGCTGCTCATTTGATGATGGCATGCCAGCTCATTCTCTTTGCTGAATCATCCCCAAGATTTAACAACTTATACTGTATATATAGTCACACATGTGCAATTGGAAGACAGCTGAAGGGCCTAAATGAAAGTAATTCCACACCAGACAAGGCATTGGTGGGGTGTGCTGACTGTCTCAATCTCTTGCAGACCATCCACAGGAACTCCCGCAGGGTACCAGTCCCATTGATGACGTCACTTCCATTTCTGGCACCAATGATGACGTCACTCCCGGTCCCAATAACATCACTTATGTTTCCGGTGTCGATGATGATGCCACTTCCGGTTCTGGCACCAATGACGACGTCACTTCCAGTCCTTATGACATCACTTCAGGTTCAGCCCTGATGACGTTATTTCCTTTACTGGCCTTTAAAGCCACCATCTTACCTTAATAACATCAGTTCTGTTTTGGACTCAAATCTGTGAACATCTCTGTTCAAATTAACTCATTTTCCAGTCATGGAATAATATATGGGTGGCTGCCCCAAACCTTCATGATGTCTTTGACTCATTCTTGTGATAATAT
>JANRMT010062831.1:10108670-10146020 GCA_026402145.1 Polypterus bichir lapradei
CTCCAGGTGGGCTCCGGCAATCACCCGCCGACACGCCCCTGTGTGGCTGAAGTGCCAGTTGCATCCCCAGAAGCAGTCCGGGTGTCCCTGCTCTTCTTCCCCCCAGCACTTCCTGGTGTGGCGGAAGTGCTGAGTTCCAGGGCTCCCAAGGCAAGGGAACACCCCCTGGCGGCGACCACAGGCCCCTACAGGGTGGAGCTTCAAAGCTCTGTGCCCGTGGCCCCCAAAGCAACCAGGATGGCGGCCTCCATGTGATCCAGGGTGCATGTAGACCCTCCTCCGGTCCCTCAAGGCGTCCCGGCCGGGCCGTTGCCCCTGGCATCCCTGACAATATATATATATAACAAAATCCCCGTGCTTTGCAGCGACGAAGAACTACTTTTAAATTTTTATTAAGAAGAAAAGAAAACCTTTTTAAACTGAGGGAAAATATACCAATAACTATCTGTTAAGGATCTCTTTGTATACCATGTTGTCAGTTCAGCACTCCGGTTGTAATATGACCAAGCTGTGCACTGAGATTACTTTTGAGAATGCAACGTATAGTTGTCCAGGAGAAAAGCAATGTTGCCTCAAATCAATGGCAACCTTTTGTAGGGTCTGTCCCTGAGACTTTTTAATTGTCATCGCGAAGCAGAGCCTTACTGGAAATTTGAGGCATTTGAATTGAAATGGGAGATCAGAGGGTATAACGGTGATGCAAGGAATACATTCAGAGTATGGCGCGCTGCTGTTTTTTTGTGTAGCTGCCTTCACACAGCTTCTCCGCTGCTTTATAAACGAACGCCATATAAGGCCGGCGTTTCTCCTTGCTTCGTGGTTCTGTACTGCTTTATTGTTCGTTTATTACGATTGTTATAGTTATTGTGTAGCTATTCGAGACTTACTTTACTGTTCAGGTACCCATTTCATTTATTTAATCCGCGGCTTGTACGCTATTTTTTGTTCGTTTATTACAATTATAGATATTTATTGATTTCCTTCTTTAGCTGACTGCCTGCTCATATAAGGCGCTCCGCTGGTTTTTTGTGAAGCAGCTTTTACACAGCTTCTACGCTGTTTTATAAACGAGCGACATATAAAGCCATCCTTTTTCCTTGCTTTGCCAAGGAAGCTGCCTTTTTATTTAATCCATGGGTTCTCTGCTGTTTTATTGTTCGTTTATTATGATTATTATAGTTCTTTTTATATATCACGTTGTCAGTTCAGCACTCTGGTTGTAATATGACGAAGCTGCGCGAGCTCACTCTTGAGAATGCAACGTATACTGTAGTTGTCCGGGAGAAAAGCAATCTTGCCTGAAATCAATGGCAACCTTTTGTAGGGTCTGTCCCTGAGACTTATTACTTCTCATCGTGAAGCAGAGCCTTACTGGAAATTGGAGGCATCTGAATTGAAATGGAAGATCAGAGGGTGTAACGGGGATGCGAGGAATACAGTACATTGAGTGTGGAGAAAGTCTAGAGACAGCGTGTGTATTAACTTGTGGATTTTTCTGTGAGTATTTGGTGGCAGCATGATGAAGTTGCTTCCGCAAGACCGCCTTAACTGTGGAGCTCAGCTCTTTTCCCACCTTGTCAATTGTGTAATGCGTTTTTTGAACAGGTTTGATGCATGGAAGTGGTCACTCGTACTGCGTTCAGTTAGTTCACGTGAGCTGCTCTCTTGTGTGATGTTGCGATGTCCACGGCTTTATTTAATGTTAATTACACTATGTCACTCAATTGAATCCACACATTTGTTTTTATGCATTACTGTATATTTAAACACCACGTTCCTTTGTACATTTCCTTTTCAACATGGAGCAGGTACATAAAGTACAACAAGAATCAGAATTTAGACCAGAAATTCCAGGTCAACTGCATGCAGAAATAAGTCTGGTATTTAGTTCTTATTGTTTGTGATACTGTTATATTAAAAACATTCCATTAAAAGTTAGTAATTAAGGTTCATTACTTATTAAGGACACTGCTATTGATTATATTCAGTATAAAGATAAATCCTTTATAAAAGAAATAACATTGATATTTTAGTGTTAAAAATGAATATGTTTTTTTATTTTGTAATTATTTATTCAGTTTTATAGATTATTGCTTTACCTGATTTATTTAATAGGGAGCGCATGCAACATTGTCACAGGAGTCACATGTAGATAGGCTGAAAAACACAAGAAAACCTCAACCAGAAGTAGATAGCTAGGTATGTAATTTTTGTAAAATTCTTCACTACATTAATCTATCCATTTATTGAAACTGCTTATGGCAGCATGAGGTAAAAGAAGGGAGCAAACCCTAGTCAGTATGCCAATCAGACACTCCCACAGTCACTGATACCAATCCAATTTAGAGTTTGTGATAAAACTAAAAAAGAGGCACTTGAGATGTCAAAGGAAACAGGAGCTTATTGAAAAAATTGCAAATACAAACAATATGGGCAGGTCCCATAATGGGCTTTTGAGCCCAGTGTTGAGGAAGCACACAGACCTCTGCACCACACTGTTCTTCAGTCTTTAAAGAAATCTGTTACATTCATTTAAATTATTTAGTGATGGCAAGTTGCATTGCCTACATACTTTGTTAGTTCCCTGTGTGGATGCTGTTTTCCTTTCACAGTCTATAGACAGTCTGTTAAATCAATCAATCACATTGGTTTTGTATTAGAATGCCTGAGTAAATGTTTCTATAATGGACTGGCATCTCATCTCATAGGTCTGTTTCCTGCATTGTTTTCATTACTGCTGGGATAGGCTCTGGCTATGTGGCATGATAAATAATGCTTTAACTTATTTCTGAAGCATAAAATACAGTAACAGTGTTTTTATATACATACATGCATTATATACTCTTCATAGCTGTACACAGTGTGTGTGTGTATATATATATACCATATATATATATATATATATATATATGTACACACTATTGGCCAAAGTTTTAGAACATATTGTAATGGTGGAGTCATGTTGCCTATTCGAGAAGCAGTGGATGCAAGACAGAAAACTCTGAATAGGGCACTAGTTTATGACAGTGTTTTTATTTGATATTTTACCTATAATTAATCAAATTGCTGTAAATATATTTTGTTAATTTTGCTTAGGCCAGATTTATCTGGTCACTTATGTGTTATGTACATCACTTAAACTTTGCTCAATAGTGTTTTTATGCTCTTGTTCATTTTAAAGATTTTGATTGGTGATATTGTGAACTTTCTTGGAAGCACAGAATATGAAAATAGCACATCAGAGGTAAATATCATTTTAAACATATTTTAAATATATAATATTCATGGACTCTTATTGATGCATGTATTATTTTATTTTCAATTAATTTTATTTAAACTTAAAATAAAACATTATTGATTTTCTAAAGTTAAGTTAATTAATCAATAAATAAATGAACATTTTCCTATCACTTGCTTTTGCAGTTGAGATTATCCAGACTGCATGAAGAGGCAAATGTACCAAGGCCTCCAGAATCTCCTTTTGCATATATAAATGCTGATACTCCCATGGTAGTTAATGTTTTAAACATTCAGAATTAAGGGCAAATGATGTGAGAGGAGGAGGAGAGGAGAAATATGTGTGAATGTATACAGAAACAGGAAGGACTCAGTAAAATGAGGTGTGTGCTTGTGAACTTATTTTGTTATCCTTACAGATTTTATCATTATTATTTTTTTTTCTGCTAGGTTCAGATTAAAGTATCTCAACTGGATGAAAAACAGTTCTATCTTGACAGAAGTAAGTTTTACTTAGGGTAATTCAGTCACCTTCATGCATAAATCTAGCCAAAACTATTATAATTTATAAATTGAGTACTGTACATTGGACTACATTTTTAGAAAAGGAAATGCATCTCTTTGATTTCAAGAAACTACAGTCAACAATCAAATAAGCCTCAAATTTGGTAAAAACAACCCTTCAGGTAATTGTGATGTTTGAAGGGCCTTACTCTTGCTCCAACACTTTCTCTTAAGAATCAGTCCCTTGGAAATTCAAGGTCTCACATTTGTATTTTCCAGATAGACATCCTCTTTTATGTCCCTCCTATAGACTCAGAAATTTCTGTCACTCTCAAGTTTTGATTGGCCCCTTATATTTCATACTACTGTATATATTCCAAAATAAATTTTTTTCACTTTCTTGAAAAAACATGTATTTTATGAGGTTTTTCAGAGCTTGAAGGATTAATAGAGGAAGAAATCATCGAAATAAACAGGGAAACAATATTGAATGACATGCAGCGAATTTATGGAACAACAGAACTCTCAACAAAAATCTTCAATTATGTCTTATTGGAGAAGAAGGGTATAATTTTGGCGGATTAACCAAATATCTTTTTTCTTGTTTTTGGAACTGTGCCTTCACTGAGTGGTTTAAGGGTGAGGATGCTCTTGTACCTTGTATACCTCTCTATCAGTATCATAAAGCACAGGAAATCTTTACAGTTGTGGGAAGAATATTGTCTCATATGTGTCAGCTAAACAAGATTCTGTAGGTCAACATTGCTTTCTATTGTATTTAACAACTCCACCATTCACAATAACATTCTTGTAGATGACTTTCTGCTTCCTGTAAAGACTTCAGAAAGAATTCTCCTAAAAAAAGCAATTAACCACTTTGAAACATTAAGACAC
Source organism: Polypterus bichir lapradei (assembly GCA_026402145.1). NCBI lineage: Eukaryota > Metazoa > Chordata > Cladistia > Polypteriformes > Polypteridae > Polypterus > Polypterus bichir. The sequence goes on from JANRMT010062831.1 coordinate 10,113,306, forward strand.
TTAAACAAAACAAAAGCTCTTAACATTTTTTTTTCTGTAAATGGTATGCATAGTATCCCAACACCTATAAATCTTAAGTATCAGATCATTCTCATTGCACAGAATGAACTAATAATTAAACCAGGGTTCCTGAAAACTTTTATAAGACAGTCAATTCCAGATTCCCATTTCACAGTTTTTTGGTCACAGTTAGATATTGACTCAATTTCGTACCTATACTGGCAAGAAATGCCAAGTACAGAACGTGTTTTGACATGCTTTAAAACAGAAACAAATCTCAGGCCAGAGGAAGAAGTTCCATATTATTATTTGTGTGATTTTATTAAATCAATAGATCCTGAGGAACTGTCCAAGTTTTGTCATTTTGTCACAGGTTCACCTCTACAGCCCACTGAAATCAATATTACATTCAATCGATTATGCAGTAGCTTGCGACGACCCATTGCACATACTTGCAGCAACACTTTGGAAATTCCAGTTGGCTATACATCAGTTCGAGAATTTTAACTATACTTAATTCCGAGTATTTAAACTTAAATGCAAAAGAAAAATAACACTTGAAATGTCTTTGAATGAAGTTCTGAAAATTGTAGATATCTTTTTTACCGAGTAACTGGAATTCAGGTTGACACAACAGATATTATGCATTTTTGAATGAGAGCTAATTCATTTGGGTATAGCTGATATTTTCATGCATATTTCATATATTCAGTAACATACTTTTTTCAAAAATTTAATTTTCCATTAAGGTTTACCCAAAGCTCATATATTTTTTACAGATACTTGCAGGTATAACATGATAATCTTCATTTAAACAAATGCTTCAAATTAAAACAGAACAAATAATAGCACCAACTACAACAGTAATATGCTAAAAATGTACTTTTTGGTAGCAGACAAAAGGTGACACATAAATGTTTTCTCAATTTATATTATATTTGGAAACCTGTTTACTTTCACCATTTAAATGTTTCTGATATTGTCATTTGATATACTCACTGTTAATGATAATAAGTGAATGTACGTATATTGTTTTCAGTACAAATTGTTGATTTAAAATAAGTTGTTAAATTAATTCAAATATGGTTTAGTTTAAGTACAAGCAAATTGTACATCTATGTTTATTCAACTTCATTAAAAAATGTATAATTTTCTTCAAATGTTTTCAGTTGGTGTATTATTTGTCATATGTCAAGACATGTAATAATAACACAATTAATTTTCCTTAATTATGAAGGAAACAGTAAAAAGAGAGAATGTTTATTTTTCTTTTAAAAAAATGATTAAAACAAAAATGTTTGGCATTTGTTGAATGAATAATACTGTAAAATAAATGCACAACTTAATGCTTTTTTATTGTCAAAATTTACAGAATTCATTTCTGCACACACCAATCATTACCATAAATAACTGTAAAATCATTTTACAAAAAAGTAAAAATGAATTTTAGGTTGGTTATAACAAGCGATTTAACATGTAGTATGCATTACTGTTGATGCTGGACCTTGCCAATGTACTCATGAACAATTGTTTAATACTACATGCAAAATGGAGTGCACATTATGTTTGAGTATCTGTTAATAACTCATTGGCCTTTTGAACACAGTATGCATATTTATCTTTCAAATTTGTTTCAAGCTGAATAGCATCTTATGGTATCTGGAGATGTTGGACAGACATTTCAAGTAGGTTGAATGTCTCCTGAGACTCTATATATGCATCATCTGAAAAATGATACACCTATTCTTTGTAAATTTGCTATTAAACTCTCTCTAAACTGTTGTGTATTCAAGTCAGATGGACTTGTTTGGTGAGATATAGTGGACAACCTATCAAACCATATTTGTTGCGGTGTTCTGCTGTGTTCAGTTCTAATTCTATGCTTAGCCTTCTCTGAACATTTCCAATCTTTGATTAATTCTTGAATAGTAAACATATTGTAGACATCCTTTGTGTAAACTATTCTTCTTCAAGAATACCATTATCTTCCATTTCATAAAATTCTTTGTAGATGGGGAAGAGAACCTGTTAAAATACATCTTTCCATAGCCTTTCAATTCTCTGGTTGTGGAAAGAAAGTCCAGTTATATGGCTGCCATGGTGTAATCCTCTGATGGCATTCATAAGCAGTGCTACCTGAACATTTTCTGTGCTTTGGTCAGACCTCACTCTAAATGGTAATCCATACCCCTGCAGAAAGTCTGTAACACCATGGATGAAGAATTATTTGCAGCACAACTTAAATATGGTATTAGACAGGAGAAGCCATCAATAGCACCATGTACAACAAAGCCCCACCTATCCATCAAAAGAAAAAATGTTAAGCAGATGTGCAGTTTAGTAAAAAATTGAATTATAGATTAGGTTCCAGAAGTAAAACACAAAGAATATACATGTTTATGCATACAGATATGAAAACTGTTTTCTGGATGATGAAAATTTTTAGAATTACACATAATTATCTATTCTGTTTTCTATTGCTTGAAAAAATAATCTCACTTATTCCATCCATCCATCCATTATCCATCCCACTATATCCTAACTACAGGGTCACGGTGGTCTGCTGGAGCCAATCCCAGCCAACACAGGGCACAAGGCAGGGAACAAATCCCAGGCAGGGCACCAGCCCACCACAGGGACACATACACACACCAAGCACAGACTAGGGACAATTTAGAATATATTGAGGGAAACAAAGAAAAACAAGCATGTAGTGTGAAGGTTAGGGGCAGTGAGACTTGAATAGCTCACCAAAAGAACAGTAAAACCATAATGCGCAGAGCAAGAGCAGGTAAGAAGAGTATGGACAGGCACAAATTGACAGAGACAGCATCTAAGATTAAAAACAATATATACATTATCTAAACCTGTGTACCCAGAGCAGGATCACAGGAACCTGGAGCCTACCCCAGCAGGCCTGGATACAAGGCAGGAAAAATCCTTGGTATGTAATATGTATGATATGGCTGATGTTAAGAACAAAAAGAATATGATAGATCAACTATCTATTTTGAGAGAGAAACAATGAAAAAATGGGGACAGATATTTTAAAACATAATTCTGCTACTGGATTATATTCATAATATCAGGTATTTTGAGCTGTGAATATGAACTCAAAGAGAAATGAATAAATACAGGTAGTCCCCAGGTTATGGACATCCGACCTACGACTTACGAACGAGGCCACAGCTGCGACACATGCGCCTCAGTAACTGCCGCTCGGTCATCTTCGGCCTGGGGATGCTGCACGCGGTGGCTAGAGGTGGGGGGATTTCGCTGCTCGCGCAGTGTAGTGTCCCTCGGGCGGCCCCCAGCAGCAAGCGGTGGCCCGTGGTCCATAGTCACCGGGGCCACAGCTATCGCTCGTGTGCAGGACGATGGTTCGCTGCCCGCCCACTACACCGTCACAGCTACTGCTCCTGACTGGATGCAGGATGGATGGAGCGGACTGGGGCGTTTCACTGCCCGCCCAGCACACACGGCTGGTAATGCTGCAAGCGTTGACCCGGTTGTGGCTAAACGGAGGCCATTGAGGGTGAACAGGGTGGTGGAGGTTGCAGATGTGTGCCTCAGATGGCTGACTGTTGAATTGGGGTTGGGCGATTCACTACCCGCCTTTGGCCGCACCGTGTTTGTTCTCGGTGAGCGGACGCTGCAGGCAGCATACTGTAGTGGAGGTGACTGTGTGGTGGGCGAATGATGAACCCCCCCTTTGCCGCCCCCATTCATGCTCAATAGCAAGCCTGCTTGTACTGTTATGCACATAGCAGGAAGTTGTCTCTTGTCAGTACATCAGATGTGTTGATGGGTGCCTTCCTGCTGTGATAGCGTGGACAATGCTGTGCAGAAGAGCTCATCTTAAACTTTTGTCTTCACCCTTCAACAATGTCTCTGAAACACAAATCTGATGCAAGTGCTGGTGATACAGTACAGAAGAAAAAAACCATCACCATTGAAAATAAAGTAGAAATAATAAAAAAGTCAGAGAGAAGTGAAACTCCATCATTCATTGGCAGAGCACTTGGTTACAGTCGGTCAACAATAGCATTTGTTAAAACAATGTACCTGTTCCAACTTACATACAAATTCAACTTAAGTACAAACCTACAGTCCCTATCTCGTACGTAACCTGGGGACTGCCTGTATAGCATAAATACAAAAGCAAATTAGTATGTTTAGCTTTTCATCACTTGGCAGACTCTCTTCGTATACCTACCTGTAGTTCAGTAGAGACATTGCCAACTCGGGAATTCTACAAAGTTTGTATTGCTGTGTTTTTAAATGACGTTTTCAAAGCAAAAGTGATTGGTCAGCAATGATATGCTGATCTTATATGATGACCTTGTCAGTCTCTCGATCAGCGCCGGTTTATTTTCAAAAACCAGGAGTAGTCTCCCCTAGACTTTCTCGTGTACTCAGATATGGGGATATCTGAGGAGTAAACCGTAAGACAATGATTATATTATGTACATTAAAGAACTATCAACAACAAATCAAATCAAATTAGTAATATATTGAACAATTATAATAAAAGTAAAGTTGAATAAATCGGACTCTGCAGCTGCATGAATAAAAAAAATAATAGAGTATGTTGTAAGCTGGAGGGGTGATCGCACCTCAAGAGGACACAGACGCACCTGGGAAAACCCCAAAACGCAGTCTACCTTTACATTGCTCCTTACCCTTCTCACTTGCGCTATAACGCGTAATAAAGCCCTTGCACGGTACTCTGCTTACTTAAAAGCCTTGTTGATTGTTTTGCTTTTATCTCTCTCTCTCTCTCTGACATTCTCTGCTCCTAGCGGAACTGTCATCTCTGACTTGTCATGAAGCACATTTAAGCTTTTGAAAAAGAAACAAATGTTTGTTTGCAGTGTTTGAACAAAGTTCCTGCTTTCTACAACCGCCTGTGTCTCTGTGCAAATCTGTGACCCAAGCATGACAAGTGGTACCAGAAGTGGTTGCACAGATGGATTCTGCCGAAGACTTATTTCATATGACTAAAAGTTTTACACTTAATGACTGGAAACTAAACATGGATTTGATACCTAAAGTGCACTGCTGGTTTAAAGGAGACGTGATGGAAAAAGTTGTCATGAATATATTACTGGCCGGGATACCCGCAGTTCTTCGAGATGAATTTCTGCGTCATGATATTTAATCAGTAATGATTATGTCCAGACGATTGGAGGGTTCACAGTCTGCTTGGAGAAAGAGCGGTGGATTTGGTGCTTCGCAACCTGTGAACGAACGTCCAGGACATTCTCGTTGCTTCAATCGACAGCTACAACACTGACAAGCTGCAGGACCTGAAAATCGAATGGGGTCAGATAGGACCCCAGGAAATCCAGTTGTAGATGAGATGCCTATTTCTGGTGAGACAGCGGCAAACAGCGGGCCGAGGAAACCGTGGACGTCGCAGAGGATATTTCGGAAGTGGAGCCGACCGTAGATATTTCCGGTGTGATCAGCTCGGCCATTTGGCAAGAGAATGTCGCTTGTCTCCAGCCCAATCAATGGACGTTGGACTGGCCGAGGTTTGTTGCTCAAATATTACATATTCTTCGGATGGAAAAGATGGCTTGTTGATCCCGGTGAAATTGGGGGGCAGAGAAATCTCAGCATTGTTGGATTCGGGAAGTGACCTTTGTATCGTGAAACAAGACTGTCTTCATGAACGATGCCTTAGAGACTGTAAAAATACGCTGTGTACATGGTGATGTTAAAGATTATCAGACATTACTGCTTCCTTTAACTTATAAGGATTGCCATTTTAAAGTCTGGTCTGCCGTTTCGGACTCGTGCCCATGGCCATTACTCATAGGACGGAGAAATGCCCTTTTTCCTAAATTAATTAATAAATGTCAGGGACCAGTAGTCCAGTCCACTATTGAACTTAGTGGGGGGGGAGAAGAAGAAAACCAAGACGAAGAACTGGTAGCAGCCGGGGAAAATCTAGAGCCCAATTTAGATATTGAACCCGATCTCTCCAGTGAGACGGAAGTCACCCCCGATAATTTTCCAGAATGGCAGGCTGGTCCTTCTACATCTTCTCAGATTGCAAACGCCTCCGAACACAAACCAAGCATTAATGAACAATCAGATTTTGTGCGTTTGCAGCATACTGATAGCTCATTAGAATATGCATTTAAACAAGCTCACTCTGCTGATGACTCTTATTACCAAGAGTGTGATTCTGGGGGCGTGGAAACCCCACACTTTATAGAAACGGACGGTTGCCTTTTCAGAGTGATCTCAGACCATTTAAAGGGGGAATTTATTGAACAACTGGTTGTACCTGAAGTACACAGGGAAACTCTTTTGCATCTGGCACACTCTCACATCTTGGGGGGACATCTGGGTGCTGATAAGACTAGAGAACGGTTATCAAAACGATTTTATTGGCTGAATATGGGAAAAGATGTTGAATGGTTTTGTACTTCATATCCTGACTGCCAGATTGTCTCTGCTTATAAGCCACCTTGGGCTCCCCTTTGTCCTATGCCCATTTTAGAAGTTCCCTTTCAGCGGGTGAGATTAGATATTGTAGGCCCTTTACCTAAAACTAAGAATGGGTGCCAATATTTGCTGGTGTTGGTTGACTATGTAACACGATATCCAGAGGTGATTGCCCTGAAAAAGGCCAATTCCTCAGCTATAGCCAAAGCTCTGTGTGGTATTTTTACTCGTGTTGGCATCCTTACTTCTCACATGATGAAACAATTGTGTGACAGCTTTGCTATTAAGAAATTGATTACCACTGTTTACCATCCACAAATGAATGGTTTGACTGAGCGATTTAAGAAAACTTTGAAACAGATGATCAGGCGAGTCGCTCATAATGATCCCACAACCTGGGACTCTGTCCTGCCTTTTGTTATGTACGCGGTTCAAGAATCACCACAGGCATCCACTGGCTTGAGTCCGTTCGAGTTGTTATTTGGCAGGCGGCCGTGAGGCATCCTGGATGTTGTACGAGGAATGGATAGGAAACGAGACAACAGCTCAAGGACCAAGCTTTGCAGATCGGGTAATTTTGTTGCAGGACAGAATTTCTATGCTTTCCTGTATTGCTGTGGAGCATCAACAACGAGAACAGGAAACTCAGAAGCGTCTTTACGATAGGCGCAGTAAGCTCCGTGAATTCAAACCTGGTGATCGTGTTTTGGTACTGGTTCCATCCGACCCACACAAATTTTTAGCTAAATGGCAGGGCCCCACCATTATTGAGGAGCGTATGAGTCCGGTAAATTACAAGATTAGAATACCAGGCCGGCGCAAACCATTCCAGATTTTACACATTATTTTCTTGAAGGAATGGCACTACCGACAAGACATTAACACTTCCTTGGCTGCTGTTTCTCAGACCGATGTTGCCATTGGTAACGATCTTACTGACACGCAAAAGACAGAACTGTTATTTTTGATAGAACGGAACACTGATGTCTTTTCAGACTTACCAGGCAAGAGTAACATTACAAAACATAAAATCACCACTGAACCAGTTGCTCGCGTACAGATGCGGCCATTCCGGATTCTGGAAGCGCGACAAAATATTGTGCGCGAAGAGGTAAAAAAGATGCTGACATTAGGTGTAATTCGTGAAAGTAAAAGTGACTGGTGCAGCCTGGTCGTATTAGTCCCAAAGCAAGATGGTTCGGTTCACTTCTGTATCGATTTCAGACGCTTGAATAAGGTCTCTAAATTCGATGCTTATCCGATGCCCCGTGTCGATGAACTGTTGGAAAAACTGGGTCAGGTGAGCTATATCTCCACGCTAGATCTCACGAAAGGTTATTGGCAGGTGTCTTTAGAGGCTAGCAGTTGTAAGAAAACGGCATTCACGACTCCTGACGGACTTTATGAATTTACAAGACTCCTGTTTAGTCTTCACGGGGCACCAGTAACTTTTCAGCGTATGATGGATCAGATCGTGCGTCCTCATTCTGAATATTCCAGGGCATACCTTGACGATGTTGTGACTTTCAGCAATGATTGGCAAACACACTTAGAGCAGCTTCAAGCTGTTCTTGAAAGCTTGATACAGGCTGGCCTTACTGCTAACCCTAAGAAATGTAAACTGGACATTTCCGAGACTCATTACTTTGGTTATTCTATGGGTAAGGGTTTACTTAGGCCACAATTAATGAATAGAAGAAATGCTTGCTTACCCGAGACAAAAAACACAGAAACAGGTACACGCTTTTTTGGGGCTTGCTGGTTACTACAAAAGGTTCATATCAAATTTTGCACATAGAGCTGCTCCTCTTACAGAACTTACTAGAGGCAGGAAAAACTGACCTATCTTGTGGACAGAAAATTGCGAACGTTCTTTCAGCGATTTAAAAAAAGCCTTGTCTTCTTAGCCGGTTCTAAGGAACCTGGATTTCACAAAGGATTTTGTCTTACAAACAGACGCAAGTGCATTTGGTGTAGGCGCAGTCCTGTCACAGATTTTTGATGGAGAAGAACATCCAATCACGTATTTGAGTAGGAAATTACTTCCTAGGGAATGTACTTATTCAACAATTGAGAAAGAATGCTTGGCAATTAAGTGGGCTGTGGAAGCGCTTCGCTATTACTTGTGGGGTCGAAACTTCACTTTGGTAACTGATCATGCTCCACTTCAATGGTTATACCGACCGAAAGATACAAACTCTCGCCTCATAAGATGGTTTCTGGGCTTACAACCTTACATTTTCATAGTTTCATAGTAAAACATCGACCAGGTTCTGAACACGTCAATGCAGACGCATTATCATGACTACATGAACCTGAACCTGGTACACAGAGTCGCTTGATTCACCAGGATGTGAGGGGGAGGGTGTAAGCTGGAGGTGTGATCGCAACTCAAGAGGACACAGATGCCCCTGGAAAAACCCCTGAAACGCAGTCTACCTTCACATTGCTTCTTACCCTTCTCACTTGCGCTATAACGCGTAATAAAGCCCTCGTGCAGTACTCCGCTTACTTAAAAGCCTTGTGCAGCGCCTGTCAGTATTAGAATTGATTGTTTTGCTTTTATCTCTCTCTCTCTGACATTCTCTGCTCCTAGCGGAACTGTCATCTCTGACTTGTCACGGAGCACGTTTAAGCTTTTGAAAAAGAAACAAATGTTTGTTTGCAGTGTTTGAATAAAGTTCCTGCTTTCTACACCCTCCTGTGTCTCTGTGCAAATCTGTGACCCAAGCGTGACAATGTGTTCAGGTAAAGTACCACTTCCGGTTGATGGATTTTGTCCAAAAGTGAATACAGATCTACAATTTTGGTGTAACGACCACATGCCAAATTTCATCCATCTATCTAAATAGATATAGATTGATAGATACAGTACTTTACTGTTTTAATCCCAAGGGGAAATTAAAATGCTCCAGCAGCAGCATACTGATAAATTTAAATCTAGTTGCATTTTTGAGTTATCGTGTTTACACACACAGACATAATTCCAAAAAATTGTATTTTCTTTTATATAAAAAATATAGCTATATAAACTAAAAAATGCCATGTATTAATTTGGTCCACTTAAGGCAATAATGAAACTGAAAGTGATATTCATTAAATTAAGAAATAAATCCTACAGGTCTTTTACCTTATAAGCTTCATGTGACTGTCAATGTGCCATATACTGTTAGGTGAGATGGTATGGTATGACCTTCTTTGAACAGTTTGTGACCAACTCTGAGCAGTGCCAATTGAGTCAAGTCTTGCTAATGTGCATCAAAGTCTGTCCCTTTACACATGTATTCCCCTAGCTCTTAGCATTCCTGACATCATCTGTTAAAAAACATAATAGTACTTTTGTACTGCTGTGTTTGTGTTTATGAGTCACTTGTGTCATGATGCGTTAACTTAAGTTGTAATAAACATTTCTTAGTGTTTACTGATGGATTGTGTATGAATGACTTAAGATGGACTAAACTAAAAAGCTTGACATATCCATTAAATTACTGGATGTAAGAAAACTGCAAAAAGAAAAAATGAATATAAAAAGTAATAAGGAAATGTTTGGTATAAATCTAATAACAAATCCTCACAAGTTTAAATTCCAAACTTCTCACTGTATCTTTCTGTTTAAGTCAGCAATGCAGTACAACATAACATTCTCACTGATTCCAGAAGAGTTGGGCACAAGACAAGCACACAAAACTGCTGTGGGACACACCCACACTGACTCTAACAGAAGGAGAATTTGGAACAGCCAGTCTACCTAAGTGCATGCTTTCGGATTTGTGGGAGTAGAACTGAAGAGAACAGGCAAAATTAAAACACTGATAACGTCCAGGTGTGGGATTGGAATTCTGGATGCTAGATCTGTTAGGCAGATGCACAGACTTCTGTTCTGTCACCACACTGTCCTCCAATATTGTAATATTCTGAATTAAGTGAAGCGCTTTGAAATACTGTATTCATTGAAAATAAATGAAATTTAGATTAATTTAAGCTGATGAAGTAGTGTTGTAGAACAGGCCCGTTGGACTTGGGCTTAAGGATGATAACAAGTTGAGGTGCTTTTACAGTTGAGTAGCATGTTGTCCCCACATTTCTTTTTTGTCTTTCCCTGAACTGTGGTTCCTTTCAATATCATGAACATGTTATTAAATCACCTGGTCAGTCTTAACTGGCAGAGTTTTCATAAAGCAGTGTTTGAATGAGTACTGCCGGACAAAATCTGAAAAACCGGACAATTGAAAAAAGTGGCATATTCTAGTTAGCCAGAAATAGCCAGAAATTCAGGGTGCGCAGTAATCCAACTGAGTCTGTGTTGTAATAAAAACTATTTTACTGCAGAACAAGTTAAAATTTGGTTACACAAAAAGATACAGCTCTCTGAAATATTGCAGATAAACAGTAAAATACGTGTGATTTCCTGTAGGTATTCTTGCATTCTGCCACTTGCAAGAGATGTTGATGCAAGAAAAATTGATACTTTTATTATGCTCTTTGCAGCATGGGTGTACAGTAGGTGATTCCATCATGTGATCAGTTATGCCTTATTCAGAATTCTTCTACACTTGCACCTGGTGCTGTCGAGACAGGCTAGAACTCTCACAACTATAAAATTAGACTAAGAATATTCTCTAAATTTATTTAATGTAACTTGTTATAAGAAAACAACAAGGAAATCATATTCAATATCTCTTATTCACTTAAACACAGGCATTAAAATACTATTCAAGTTTCATTCATTGCTGTGGTGGAGAAAAATCTCTGTTCATCCAGAGACTGTCGGAAATTGTTGAGCATCTTTTAAGTATTTTTCTTTTTATGATATCTTAGGACGTGTAGCAAAGTGTCGCAAATGTATTTATTTAAAGTGATAACACTCTCAAAAAAGTGCAGGTAAAAATGCTGTATTTATTGTTGATATGGAAATAAAAAAACAAAAATTAAACTCCCCTTAAAGTAGAACTAATTGTATTTTTCTTCAGTACATCTGAATCATTAATTCAGTTTATGAACACGATCTTTCCAGCATGGGGCTACTATTATAACAAAAACAGTATGCGTCACAGACAAGAAAGCAACTGTGGATGGGATGCGGCAAACACGTATTTTAGATTCCAGCTTAGATTAAACAATTACCTCAGGAGTCAAGTATCAAGAACTAACTGGTCCTACATACTGCAAGACAGGAGTTTAATGAAACTACTGACTTGAGAAAGAATAATGCCAGGTACGCCACTGTACACTACAATATATTGCATTTTAAATTGTCTTCATTATGTTATTAATATGAAAATTACATTTTCAAAAATGTCACAAGAGGCAGTATTAAATTTAAGTCAACCCTAGGTGATTCAGTTGAAACGAAAATACAACTGAATGCAGTTATATGCACATATTGTTAAATGATTGATCAGAAAGAAAGTGTATGTGTGCAATATCCACACACAAAGACGAGAACTGTTTTTAATAAATTCTGATTAAAAAATCAATAATCAATCATCAATACGTTTTGACATTCCACGTCAAAGTTCAGTTTTTCTAAACTATATCAATAAAGCAACAGAAATATCATTCAACCGCACAGAACATGTTTGCCTTATTGATCAGTTTACTTTCTTATTTAACATTAATTTAAAATGACATTCATACTTTTGCATTGCTTACCTCCTTTAATGCATGTAGCAAGAAAGTTGTGGATAACTGGTGGAGAGTTTCTGGCTTCATATCTTTCAATTCGTGGTATCAAATCCTTAAAACAGTCTCTCAATTGTACTCTGATAATTTCTGGTAATGCCAATGAAATTCTATCAAAGTTGTGTTTTGCGTTTTGCAATAAATTCTTAGTATCAGAATCAATCACAGACCCTTCCAGAATATTTCTTTCTATTGCAGTGAACACAGTTCTAATAGTCCTAAGAAATTCAGAAGTCTCTGCCTGCGCCATGGGAATCTGAACAGGCAGTGAACCTTAACAGTAAGTTATTGAAAATGTATTTGAGACATCTTGAAATGTGCAGTAAGTTATTTTAAGATATCTTTAGTACTAGGGTGTTGTAGTGTGTTAGCCATTATGAATGTAGAAAAAAGCCAAGTAAAATGACACTTTTTATTGGCTAACTAAAAAGATTACAATATGCAAGCTTTCGAGGCAACTCAGGCCCCTTCTTCAGGCAAGATGTGGGCCTGAGTTGCCTAGAAAGCTTGCATATTGTAATCTTTATAGTTAGCCAATAAAAGGTGTCATTTTGCTTGGCTTTTCTCTTAAGATATCTTGAAATGTGCAAGAAGTCATTTTAAGATATCTGAAAATGCATTTCAGATATCTCAAAATGAATTTGGGATATCTTAAAATGAGAAGGGAGTTATTTTAAGATATCTCTAAATATAATTTAGTTATCTTAAAAAGCATTTAAGATATCTTGAAATTCATTGTTGTTTCAGATATCTGAAATATATTTTTAGATATCTAAAACTAATTTTATGATATCTTAAAATGGGTCTCTGCTCCATTTCAGATATCTAACAATGTACTGTATTTCAAGATATCTCAAATTGTATTTCAAGATATCTAAAATGCATTTTCAGATATCTACAATACAATTTAAGATATCTAAAATAATTTCCATATATCTCAAAACAGCTTCCTGTCCATTTTCAGATATCTCAAATACATTTTCAGATATCTCAATATCACTTCCTGCTCATTTCAAGATATCACAAATGCATTTTAAGATATCTTATAATAAACAAGAAGTCCCATTGAAATAATTGGCAGTTTTATAGGAAATGATTTTAAAATATATTAAAATGCATTTAAGTTATCTTAAAGTGCATAAAAGGTCAATTTAAGATATCTGAAAATTAATTTGAGATATTTGAAAATGTATTTGAGATATCTTGAAATGCATTTGAGATATCTCAAAATTACTGCAGATATCTTAAAAGCAAGTTTCAGATATCTTAAAATGTAAATTACATTTTATTAATGCTGTGGATCGAGACTGCTATTTTAAAATGAATTCATCTAAAACACAGTGATACAGTTGGAAACATGTTAAGAGTAAATTTCAAACAAACATGTTTATCATGTGCACTAATATTTCTGGAAACATCTTTTTAACAATGTTTTAGCAAAAAATGCATGTGCAAACAATTGGAGAACTGAAATAAAGATTATGCAACACAAGTACCTTGGAAGTTGCAGACTGGGAAGTTAGGTAGTTTCTCAGGGTAATGAGATTCTTTTTTGTGAACACCTTGGCTGGTCTTTTGGGACTGTCCTAGGAGTAGATTTAAGATATTGTGTTTTCGTCTGATATACAGCTCTTTCTAAATTTCATATCTTTGTGACCAGATCTTGAAGTGGATTCTGACAAACTCTGCCAGTTCCTCCACAGTATTGCTATTTTTCTGCTGTACATATGTGTTCTGTGTATTTGACAGAGACACTGGGAAAATTTACTGAATTCAACCATTAGTATAAGCCATTCAGTGAAGTTAGGTCCCTGGTTTCAAGTACTTCACAGCCATCTTCCAAAATTCAAACATTTGACTTTCAATGGCTTCATCAGGTTAGTAATGGGCAGTTTGAAAAGAAATAATTCATTTTGAATGACTCTTGTCATTGAATCATATGAATCGATTCATGAGCATGAAAAAATTGATTCAGTGGAGCTTACCGGAAGTGCTAAAGTGCATGCATATTCTATGTGATATTATTAGCATCTTTGTTTCACTGACACTGCTAGATGTTTAACGTGCATGCACAAGAAAACCCTGAATCATGAGCCTTGACTTATTGGATTTGTGAACGAGTCACTACACAGGAACCAGTCTAATGATTCTCGTTCATTTAATTTGCAAACAAATCATTACCCAAGAATTATCCTAACGTTTCTCGTTCATTTGATTCATGAATGGACCACTGCCCAAGAACCAGTCTAATGATTGGCAGTCATCAGTCTAATGATTCCCACTCATTGGATTTGTGAATAAGTCACTACCCCAGAACCATTCTAATTGATTCTCTTTCATTTGGTTTGCGAATTTATCAATTCTAACATTCATTACAATTTTCATGAGTTGCATAATTCTCATTCGCATATATTCTGTAATGAAACATTTTACTTTAATTATGAATCTTAAATGTGTTCTCATGCTTTGTGTAGGGAAACGGAATGCTGACATGAATTATCATGTTAAACACATAGTTAATTATATATATTAATATAGAATATTTATATTTTTATATACACACATAGATATATAATATAAGAATTATTAATTTATTTGTGATGCTATCAGAGGGGACCCCAAACCAAAATTCTCATATATGCCAGACTTAAACTCTAAAAATGAATCAATTCACTCAAACAGGTAGTTCAGAAGAATAAAATCAGTAAAGTGAATCAAAATGCCTATCACCAGATCAGATTACAATCCAATCTGTTTACCATCTTTCTTTTATAGTAGGAGTGACTCCTAGTGTATAAGAATCTCTTGCTTCAGAATATGGTTCTGTCGCTAACAGTTTCTCTTGTCTGTTAGTTGTAAGTCTGAAGTGCTTTCCTAGACAAGAATAATGTAAGTCCAATAACGGTCACCACATATATTTTGGGATATGTTTTACATTTTATTTGAGGAAAGTAACATTTTATATAATCAAGTCGAACTTATATAACAAGGGAAAAAAATTCAATACATTCAAGTCAAGCTTAACAAAAAAGAATTCAACCCCCATCCAAAGTGAGGAGAGCCACCAGCACTGGAAAAAAACAACAGGGAAGGGAGCATGCCATTTTTTCCAATATTAATTCTTATTGCAAAATTATATACATTAAATCTTCCCATAGGGCGGCACGGTGGCACAGTGGTAGCGCTGCTGCCTCGCAGTTAGGAGACCTGGGTTCGCTTCCTGGGGTCCTCCCTGTGTGGAGTTTGCATGTTCTCCCCGTGTCTGTGTTGGTTTCCTCTGGGCGCTCCGGTTTCCTCCCACAGTCCAAAGACATGCAGGTTAGGTGGATTGGCGATTCTTCATTGGCCCTAGTGTGTGTTTGTGTGTGTCCTGTGGTGGGTTGGCACCCTGCCTGGGATTGGATTCCTGCCTTGTACCCTGGGATTAGCTCCAGCGGACCCCCGTGACCCTGTGCTCGGATTCAGCGGGTTGGAAAATGGATGGATGAAATCTTCCCATATTGTAAATAAAGATATCTTTTTAAATTCTGCTGGTTCTTTAAGGATTATTGGTAAGGATGTTTATGGGTCTATTCATATCCTTCTCTGATAATCCCCTTTATCTCTAATCCATTTCAAAAGTGAATTGCCGATGGTTTAATGGTGATTGCAAAAAGCAATGATGATTGAGGGCATCCTTGTCGAGTACCAAATTCTAGTTTGAAGTAGTTTGAGATAATGTTAATACTAACAGAGGCTTCTGAGCTGGTATGAAGCAGTATTTTTTATTTATATATTTGGACCAAACCGAAATTTGTGTAATGTGGTGAGTAGGCAGTCTAATTCAACTCTGTCAAAGGCTTTTTCAGTGTCCAAAGTGTGTTTGACTTCATGGGTTAGCATGTTATATTAAACCAATGCTGGATGTTTGAAGCTAACTATCTGCTTTTAATAAATCTAATTTGGTCTTATGATATTAAAAAGGGAAGCACTTCCTCAATACTTCTAGCTAGAACTTTGGAGAGCATCTTAACATCATTAGAAGTGAAATTCGTCTGTATGATGCACATCGTAATAAGTCCATATTTTTCTTTGGAAAGATGGTAATGCTTGGTAAAAAGTTTGAGGTAGAATTTTGTTGTGTCTAGCTTCTATAAACATTGCTAATAATATTGGAGCTAACTTAGTTGAAAATATTTTATAAAATTCCACTGGGTAGCCATCAGGACCAGCTGCATTCCCAGTTTGGAGTGAGTATATAGCATCCAGTACTTCTGAGAGTGTCAGAGGTTTGTCCAGTTCTTTTACACTAAGAATATCTAGCTGTGGTATTTGTATTGTATCAAAAAACCCTTAGATTGTGTCTTATCTTCTTTAAACTGAGTAGAATATAAGGACTTATAGCACTCCCTAAATGTGTGGGTTATATGTTTATGGTCAATGATGTTATCTCCATCTACGTTCGTAATTTCTGTTACTAACATCACTTCTGAGTGAAAGCAGGAGGTTGACTTCCAGTTGCCTCCAAGAAGGGTCTTTGTTAGTTAGTGATCTGGATCTGCTTGATATGCTATCTTGACAAGTTCTTTAGCTGTACATTTAATAACAAGCTCAAATACTGGGGAAGAAATCAAGATTTCATTCTTTATTTAAAGGGCATGTTATTGATGTGAATCTTAAGTAAAATTATTTTGTATGTTCTTTAAAAATTCTCTCTCTTTCCTTTTATTTTGAGAAGTTTGCCTTCCAAGTAATCGAATATCTGTTGGATAGTGATGCAGATTTGAAGTCTGTAATTTTGAAGGACCTATTGGTGAAGCTGAGGCAGTGTTTAATATCTTCTCTGGACAAAAAACAGATACATTAGATACAAAATAGGTACATTAGACTTCCAGAAATGGAGATAAACTTTGTCCATTTGAACTTAGCCTCCCCCCCCCCACAGAACAGTGTAATGATCTAGCTATCTTATTTATTTATTGTTTAGAGTCAGGAATGAGTAGGTTTAGACTGGGGTTCCTGTCTTTTACATCTTCCTTTTTAATTGTGTTCATGATAGCTTTACAACTTTTTCATAAGGTGCACACTTATTTTATAATTCTTTCACACTTCTAGTCTGTATAAAAAAGCCTTAATGTTTTCCACAGGGCAGGTCACATCATTACTTGTCTCGGAGTGCTGAATATTTGCACTAACATGGCAACCATTAAAGCAGACCATTATATTATAGCACACATAGCCAGTGCATTCCAAAAACATTGTGAATTGTTATCCAGCTAAAGCTTCTTATTCTTAAATACCAATTTCTTAATCTTACCGGTTTATGCTAATCCACTGTAAGCTTCAGCAATACATTTATTAAAGATACAATTATTTTGTACAAGGATTAGCACATTTCAATCAAAGAAGTGAAATGAATAAATCTGGAAAGTTTTAGCTCCTCATTAAAAGTAAAATTTGCATTTTATTTTACCTTTTTAATCCCTAGATTTAAATCTATTTGAAATTATTAGTATTAGTTTTTGCTAAATCTATGATATTATCCTGCTACATAAAAAACATTTTGAATTCAGACAGTGACTAATTTGTTTAAAATAAATGCAGAATATTATGCCTGTTTTAAACAGAAATAAAAACAATTCATTTTTCCAAATGTATTACTTACAGTATTGTGCAACATCAGCATTTTATTGTTAGTTTGCTACAGTATTTCACGCTTTAATATGTTATTAGAAATAAAATAAATCTGGTTTGACATATAAAGTAACTTTCAAACAAGCAAAGTAAACACTTCTGTTGTTTCAGAAAAAAATGTTTTCAAGGTTGATTAAACTTCCTATAACACTCACACAAATATAATCAGCCTCATTGCTTAAGCCATAGTAATTGTACACTTGTACAAGAATCTATACAAATATTAAAAAAGGACAGAAGAAATATGTTGAAGAAGTGAAAAAAATAACCTAAATCTCACAACACCAAATTTTGTTGCTTTCACATTGTTAAAAAATATTTTCACACAATTTTGCGTTAGGCTAGCAAAAATATTGCTGGTGATTATAAGTAGATTTTAATAACGTCACCTTCATGTGTATGTCATGTATAAATCAACATAAAAAAAATTAAAGGAATTATAGTAATGCTTACTGCTTGCTTTGTATGTGACTTTTGTTATGTTATGGTTGGGCTTCTATCCTTTACTGTTGGAAGTGTTTTCAGTTGTACTCAGTTATTTCTTCCATCACTACCTCTGAATTTAACAGTTTCTGGATTAAATTATGTGGCATAAGGAGGGCAATTGACTAATCACAGTTGTTCAACATAATGCCCAGGGAACTGAATCAAGGAAAGGTAAAAACTGGCATTGGATTACAGAAAAAGGATATACTCTATTGATCCATAAGATTTTTATCTACAAATGGGCATCACCATAGTGCAGCGATTAGTGTTACTGTCTCAAAGTTCTAGAATCTACATTTCTTCCATTTGGCTTGGCATGAGTGAGTACGCACAATGGTCAGCTGTCTGTCACCTGTCAGATATGGCACTGGCTTTGTCTCTAGTCTCTCTTGTTTTTATCTGTGGATGAACAAAGCTAATTACACTAAATTCATATAATGGGGGGCTCTGGGGGACAAAAATAAAAGAAGGATACAAGATGAAGTTTTTTATGCTTTCTTTAATATTTAGAAAATGTCTGGAATTAAAACACTTTGAGAACTGTATATAGATATTTTTGCATATTCTGAACAATTATGCTTCAGAATTAACTTTCCAGCAGTATCATTTTCCACTACTTCAAATGAGAAATTTTGCTAAAAGAAATATAACCAATTTTCCACACCTCCCATCCATTTCTATTCCAGAATAAATACAGATCAGATCTTGAAAACAGAATTTTAACAATATATAAAACATTTTAAAGAATCTTCCCTTCAACAGTCCCAGTGTAGGATGGGAAAAGGATCTTTCAATCAATACCTCAGAAAAGGAGTGAAAGGCAGCCATGTATAGAATACATTTTAGCTCTATACACACAAAGCATTCAATTATTCAAATTACTATTACTATTTATTCGATCACATTTATCTTGTTTAAAATTGTCCAAAATGTACCCAGGACAAGATCCAACCTAGGCCACATGTTTTGGGAGTGCAATAGATTAACATTCTTTTGGATAAAAATCTTTGATTGCTTATCAGACCAGCCTTGGTGTCACAATCACTTGTAAACCAATAATAGCTATATTTGCTGTACTGCCAGATGGGCTTAAAGTGGAGAAGAACCAAATGATTTAAATTGCCAATACCACACTACTGGCACGTAAATTCATCTTACTTAATTGGAGGAATCCCAACCCACCTTTTATAAGTCAGTGGGTAACTGATGTTCTATACTATTTGAAACTGGAAAATAATCAAATGTTCATATAGAGCATCTATTCAAAACTTTTAAAAAATATGGCAATATTTAATTAACACAATTTTGGAATAAGCATTTATATTGGGGTGGGGGGTGTTTTCCCTTTTTTGTTTTTCTTTTATTTTTTTAACCATTCTTGCTTACACAGCACTCTTGGCTCTTTCTTTCAGATGGGGTATGAATTCTGTTTTGTTAGAATTTGTCTGTTTTTGTTCCTGCGTTCTTTTTTAACCTTATGATGTTTTATATTTTTTTCTTTTAGTTTGAGTCTGAAGTCTTTTGTTGTATAAGTTTGGCTTCATTGTATGCAATATTCTTGAAATAAAATTAATAAATGTAAACAAAAAACGTTTTTTGGCTTTCTACATTTTGAATTGGCCAGTGCAACAACACTTTTTCAGTCATTTCATTGTGCTCTTTTTGGAGTTTATATATTAAGTTATACTAATAAAATTCTAATATCCTCACAAGATGCAATGAAGCACATATTTCACTTACTTGAGGTTCTGGAGAAACTTAATAAAAGCAGATGATTTGGAAATGATTTTGGCTTGGAAATACATCACATGGTTTGAAAATGGATAGTGCTAAATGTGAAATGATTATTATTGGCCTCTACCAAATTACGAGAAAATATGGAAAATGGGTGTGAGGTTAATTGGAATGGAACATTACTAGAAAATCTTTATAAAAAAAAAAAAATTCAGCACAGCTGCACCCCCATAACATCACTAACCAATAAAACTACAAAAAAGTTTATTTGGACAACTGAAGAATAAGTTACAGTCAATCACTTCAAATGGCTTCCTATCCCAATATTGTATCTTCCAGACAGCAGGCTTCAATTTGAAATGGAGGCCTACATCTATTATAGGAATGAAAAAAGCACCACCCCAGTTCATTCCTGATGTGTGCCCTGTGTACCATCTCTAAGAAGAAATACAATTCGAATTAACAAAATTATGATATGGATAATCAGCATGTTCTTGGGATTACATTAGCACTATCTACAAATCTGTGACATTGAAGAGGCTTAAAAAGCTTCAAATTGTGTTTATGAATGGATTCAGTTTATACTTAATGCCAGTTATCCCATTACAAAGAATTACTAGGTTCTCTAAAAGACTATATACAAATAAATACCATTCTGTTATAAATTAAAAAACAGAAACAGTTTTAATTAAATCATATACATGTCTCTATAAACTGAACAAAACTCGCAGGTGTGAAAAGAACAAGCTAACAGTATTAATTTAATAAATTTAAATACTTCAGGGAGAACCATACCCCTCCACCCCAAGTAAACTCTAAAAACTAGGGTAAAAAGATAAAAAGTATATAAACAAGGAAAAAAGGGTGGAGGGGAGTGGATTGAAATAAGCAAATTTAGCACTTTCACTTAATTTCTACTATAACCCAAAAAAGAGTGGTTTGTGTGTTCCAGGTTTTCACCAGCCTTCAGCCACACCTTTGCCATTCAGCTGATACTTCTGATGCTGCACTTAAATGATCTTATTAAGCTTGTTGACTATTTCAGCACTTAAAGCACTTCCCCTTTCATATCCTACCACTTTTATTTATGCACATCATGCACATCTTTCACTTTCTGTTTGTATCTCTTTTTTACACAGTTGCATTTTATTTGTTATTCTGTCCTCCAGTTCACAGGTCATTACAAATCTGCTGAGTTAGTGGTTTGTCTGAAGATTGCCACAGTGAAAACAATACTAACAGTTCTTCCAAGGGCAGCTACAATAATAGCAGGATTTTAAGTCAGTGGGCTTCTCTTTAAAGTATACAGAACTGCTACATTGGTGTTTTCTGCCTAGGAAAACACAGGTAACAAAAAAGTACTTGACAAAGATCACCTTGTAACAATGCACGAGGTTTCGGTGGTTTGCCATTTTTTGTATAATGTTAAATGGACAGAATGTCATGAACCTTTCTACACTGTGGATTGTTCAGCTTGGAACATCTAAGAGCTCTGTCTTTTACAGGTACAGCATGGTGGCCAGAGTTACCTTCCACGATACGTAAACAGCTGACCTGGTAATGTGTTCAGCAAGTTTGCTATCATAAAATGTGGATTTTTTTTTCTTACCTAGATAGAAACAAATCCTAGAAGGTTGTTCCTATAGGGGGCGATAGCTCCCTATTTGGAATAAGTTCTTTTGTAATTGCAGCATTTTAAGTAACCAAAAGCTATATATATATGATATTAAAAAGCGATATCCCTCCCATAGTGATATGGCGGTAAGAAATCACATAAGAGAAAATAACTTAGCTTTCTTTAATGACGATTTACGTGGCATTACAGATGGGAAGCCATAGCAAGACATTACCAAGGTGGGATCTTGATCTATATAGTCTGCAATTTTTCGTAGCTGCACTGGAAGGGTTTTCAGGATGGCTGACGATATCACCCACCCGTCCGTCGGCTTCAAAGTATTTGGCTGCTGTCCAAGTCTTATATACTGGTTCCTCCACGTGCAGTCCCTTACTTAGGTTCCAAACGAGGGAAGGAGAGGATTCCATTTCATCTCCAACATACACAAATAGTACAATGCCCATTTTCATAGTTGTACCTTCTCTCTTCAAATGCTTGCCTAGCAGTTCTAAATGCTGAGAGCTTCTGTGTGCTAACTTTCAATCAATCAATCAATCAACATTTATTTATATAGCACATTTTCATACAAAAAAATGTATCTCAAAGTGCTTTACAAAATGAATAGAAAAATAAAAGACACAATAAAAAATAAACATAAGTCAACATTAATTAACATAGAATAAGTGAGGTCCGATGGCCAGAGTGGACAGAAAAAACAAAAAAAAACTCCAAAAGCTGGAGAAAAAAAAAATAAAATCTGTAGGGGTTCCAGACCAAGAGACTGCCCAGTCCCCTCTGGGCAATCTACCTAACATAAATCAAACAGTCCTCTTTGTATTTAGGGTTTTCAAGGAAGGACCTGATGATGATGGTCACGTAGACTTCTGGCTTTCAGTCCATCAATGTTGGTGCATCATGATGCTTTGAGTAGGTGGTGGTGGCGCAGGCCGCCACCACAAAGAAACCGGAAAAAGAAGCAGAAGAGAGAGTAGGGGTCAGTATGGATTTTGGAGCCACTGTAAATAGTTATTAAGAAGAATTGAACATACAGAGTATCAGTATTACGTTAAAGTTAAGTTATAAAAAGGTCATGTTAAAGTAATGTGTTTTCAGCAGTGTTTTAAAGTGCTCTACTGTATTAGCCTGGCGAATTCCTATTGGCAGGCTATTCCAGATTTTAGGTGCATAACAGCAGAAGGCTGCCTCACCACTTCTTTTAAGTTTAGCTTTTGGAATTATAAGGAGACACTCATTTGAAGATCTAAGGTTACGATTTGGAATATAACGTGTCAGGCATTCCGATATATAAGATGGAGCGAGATTATTTAAGGCTTTATAAACCATAAGCAGTATTTTAAAGTCAATCCTGAATGACACAGGCAACCAGTGTAGTGACATCAAAACTGGAGAAATGTGTTCGAATTTTCTTTTCCTAGTTAGGATTCTAGCAGCTGCATTCTGCACTCGTTGCAAGTGATTTATGTCTTTTTTGGGTAGTCCTGAGAGGAGTGCGTTACAGTAATCTAATCTACTGAAAACAAAAGCGTGAATTAATTTCTCAGCATCTTTCAATGATATAAGAGGTCTAACTTTTGCTATGTTTCTTAAGTGAAAAAATGCTGTCCTAGTGGTCTGATGAATATGCGATTTAAAATTCAGATTACAGTCAACGGTTACCCCTAAGTTTTTTACTTCCGTCTTAACTTTTAATCTTAGTGCATCAAGTTTATTTCTGATAACCTCATTGAATCCATTATTGCCAATTACTAAAATTTCAGTTTTCTCTTTATTTAGTTTGAGAAAATTACTATTCATCCATTCAGAAATACCAGTAAGACATTGTGTTAGTGTATTGAAAGAGTCGGAGTCATCAGGTGCTATTGATAAGTACAGCTGTGTGTCATCAGCATAGCTGTGGTAACTCACATTGTAACCTGAGATAATCTGACCTAATGGAAGCATATAGATTGAGAAAAGCAGCGGACCCAGGATAGAGCCTTGTGGAACACCATATCGGATATCATGTGTCTTTGAGATTTGATTACCACAACTCACAAAGAATTTTCTACCTGCCAGGTAGGATTCAAACCAATTTAAGACACTGCCTTTGGCCTGGTCTATACATGTGAGTGGATTAATAAAATTATTTTTGTACAGAGCACAGTGACGTTAAACTTACATTCTTATTACAAACCACCCTTTGTCACTGGATCTGTGACAAAAATAATACTTGAAGGTCTTATCCACAAAGCCCATTTTCGTAGTTGTACCTTCTCTCTTCAAATGCCTAGCAGTTCTAAATGCTGAGAGCCCCCGTGTGCTAACTTTGGCCTGGCCTATACATGTGAGTGGATTTATAAAATAATTTTGTACATAGCACAGTGACATTAAACTTATTCCCTTCTTATTACACAGGTGAAGGGAGGACTGATTGTGCCCTGTATTAAACATATGAAGGACTAATTTTACTTACTCTAAGTGAAACAGAATCATATGCGAACCATGTCTTTTCAATAGTTTACATTTCTGTGGGATTTACCTAATTTCTTCTGACTTGTAAGTGGTGTGCAGTACAATGTATTAACTGACCTTGGCTTCACCGTTAACCTTGTAAGAAGGTAAATTCTACTTGTTCACAGTATAACTGACACCAGTGCTGAAATAATGACTGCTATAAATTAAACCAGAGGTGCTGCTTGAGTTTCAGCTGATAATATCAGGATGTACCAGAGAACGTATCATGAAAATGAGCTGGACTCCTTAATACTGGCATTCCTAGGAATAATGCTTACAATTAACCATCTATTAATTCCAAAATAGATGATTAATAAAGGTCCTGTGATGGACTAGTAGCCTTTAACTGCTGCTGGGATAGGCACCAGTCAACACAACCCTAAACTGAAAATGTTATGATTAACACATTACAAAAAAAGAAAAAATAAGAAAATAAAACAACAACAAACTTAAAATGCCAAGGAATATTAATAAAAAATAACTCAAACAAGAAGAAATAATGAAAATAAAGAAAAAAGCAATGAACTCAAAATGCCAGGGAATAATAATAAAAAACAACTTCAGAAAGAAGAGATAAAGAAAACAAGGAAAGAAAAATGAACTTAAAATGCCAAAGAATATAAATTAAAAAATAGCTCTAGAAAAAAAAAAATTAAGAAACAAAATCCCAAATGTGAGTGTATGCATAATTGAGCCTTGTGCCTGATCCAGCAGTAGTTACTGGCTTGTGCCCAGTGCTGCTGGACTAGGCTGTGGCTTCCTGCGACCCTTGGTTGTGTTAATCAGGTTTGAAAATGTCCTGTACCAGAGCAGCTAGCTGTGATTGAAAGCTCTATGCCCTTGTGGTTAACTTTAAATTTGTGAGATTGAAACATGACTGATAAGGTCTTGACTTTTTGTATACAGTGGAAGTAACCCTTTGCCTGGCTTCTGTCTCATAAAGATCACCAATAATATGAAGTAGCTCTAAAGGGGGGTGGGGGGATTATGTTAGCAAGAAAATCCAAAGAGTTTTTTTTATATATTGAACAGATATCTAAAAGAAGCCACAGTGTGTGATATAGTCAGTGGTATTCTTGGTTCAATCAGGACTGAGAGTGAAGGATTTATCCCTGTAAATTTGATTTGAACTGATTTGCATGAAGTAAAATGGTTTATAAGTACAAGTGGAGCTGCAACAATTTTTAAACAGATATTACTAAGTGTTGAAGACTTTATGGGGACCTATCTAATATTGGAAAACATTGGCACTGGAGATGTCTCTGTTGAAGGATTCACTCTAACTTCTCTTTGTAAAGTTTTGAAGAGCAGAGAAGAAAAAGACAATATGATGAATGTCATCAGTTAAAGAGCAGTTTGTTATTTTTTTCTTAAAAAATCTTTGTTAATATATATGGGGATGTTTTGAAATAGGAACAGAAGCTTAGGGTACGATATTCATCTTGACAATGTTAATTCTCCCTGCTAAAGTAAGATGGAAGGTAGACTGTCTATGCACGTCTTGTTTAATTTTGTCCATGCAAACAGTAAAATTATGTTGGAAAAGAGCCTTATATTTACTTGTGATATTGACCCCTAGGTATTTAAACTGATCTGCAATGATAAAGGGGAAGCTGTCCAATCTAATGTTGTTTGCTAGAGAATTCACTGAAAAAAGCACACTTTTGTTAAAATTAATTTTAAGTCCAGATATCTTTTGAAATTCTGCTAGTACATTTAGGTCAGTAGGCACAGAATTTTGTGGGTCTGAAATATACAGTGCCATATCATCTGCATATAATGATATTTTCTGTTCCAAGTCCTTCTCTGAAAATCCCCTTTTTCTCTGATGCATTTCGAAAGTGAACAGCCAATGGCTCAATGACGATTGCAAATAGCAGTGGTGACAAGGGGCATCCTTGTTTAGTACCACGTTCTAGTTTGAAGTAGTCTGAAATAATGTTAATACAAATTGAAGCTTCTATTGGTATACAGTAGTTTGATCCATGCTTATATTTTCTGGTAAAACCCAAATTTATGCAAAGTGGTGAACAGGTAATCCCATTCAACCATATCAAATGCTTTTTCTGTATCCAAAGACAATATGATCTTCAGTTTTAGACTTTATGGGTAAATCCATCCATCCATTATCCATCCCGCTATATCCTAACTACAGGGTCAACATAGGGCAAAAGGCAGAAAGCAATCCCTGGGCAGGGCGCCAGCCCACTGCAGTTTATGGGTAAATACTTTACATTAAATAGGCATTAAAGATTGGAAGCTGAATGTCTAACATTAATAAATCAGGTTTGATCTTGTGATACTGCTGAAAGGAACAAATTACTCAATCTTTCTAGCTAGGGATTTAGCGAGTATCTTAACATTATTACTCAGAAATGAGATTGGTCTGTATGATGTATATTGTAATAAGTCCTTATTTTTTTTAGGAAAAATCATAATTAATGCTTGTTGAAAAGTTTGAGGTAGAAATTTTTTGTTTCTGGCTTCTATAAATGCTGCTAATAAGAGGAGAGCTAACTTAACTGAAATATTTTATAAAATTCAGGGTAGCCATCAGAACCTGGTGCTTTTCCACTCTGAAATTAGATTATAGTGTCTAGTAATTCTAATTCCTCTGCATTTAAAGTATCTACCTGTGGTATCTCTCTTGTTCTTCTTTCGGCTGCTCCCGTTAGGGGTTGCCACAGCGGATCATCTTCTTCCATATCTTTCTGTCCTCTGTATCTTGTTCTGTTACACCCATCACCTGCATGTCCTCTCTCATCACATCCATAAACCTTCTCTTAGGCCTTCCACTTTTTCTCCTGCCTGGCAGCTCTATCCTTAGCATCCTTCTCCCAATATACTCAGCATTTCTCCTCTACACATGTCCAAACCAGCGCAATCTCGCCTCTCTGACTTTGTCTCCCAACCGTCCAACTTGAGTTGACCCTCTAATGTACTAATTTCTAATTCTGTCCATCCTTGTTACATCCAATGCAAATCTTAGCATCTTTAACTCTGCTACCTCCAGCTCTGTCTCCTGCTTTCTGGTCAGTGCCACTGTCTCATATAACATAGCTGGTCTCACTACCGTTCTGTAGACCTTCCCTTTCACTTTTGCTGATATCCGTCTGTAACAAATCACTCCTGACACTCTTCTCCAATATTCCACCCTGCCTGCACACTCTTTTTCACCTCTCTTCCACAATCCCCATTACTCTGTTCTGTTGATCCCAAGTCCATGGGGACTCCTGTCTAATCTCATCTGTCAACCTGTCCATCACCATTGCAAATAAGAAAGGGCTCAGAGCTAATCCCTGATGTAATCTCACCTGTACGTTGAATGCATCCGTCACTCCTACCGCAGACCTCACCACGGTCACACTTCCCTCGTACATATCCTGTACAACTCTTACATACTTTTCTGCCACTCCCAACATCCTCATACAATACCACAACTCCTCTCGATGCACCCTGTCATATGCTTTCTCTAGGTCCACAAAGACGCAATGCAGCTCCTTCTGGCCTTCTCTATACTTCTCCATCAACACCCTCACAGAAAACATTGCATCTGTGGTGCTCTTTCTTGGCATGAAACCATACTGCTGCTCGCTAATCATCACCTCACTTCTTAACTTAGCTTCCACTACTCTTTCCCATAACTTCATGGTGTGGCTCATCAGTTTTATCCCTTTGTAGTTACTATAGTCCTGCACATCCCCCTTATTCTTAAATATCGGCACCAGTAAACTTCTTCTCCACTCCTCAGGAATCCTCTCACTTTCCAAGATTCCATTAAAGAATCTGGTTAAAAACTCCACTGCCATCTCTCCTAAACACCTCCATGCTTCCAAAGGCATGTCCTGGACAAACGGCTTTTCTATTCTTCATCCTCTTCATAGCTGTCTTTACTTCCTCCTTGCTAATCTGTTGCACTTCCTGATTCACTATCTCCACATCATCCAACCTCTTCTCTCTCTTGTTCTCTTCATTCATCAGCCTCCCAAAGTATGTTTGTTCCTCCCTCTTCTTAAAATACATATTCACCACAGCCATGTCCATCCTTTTGGAAAAATCCACTATCCTCAGACCTTCTTCATTCCTCTCCTTGACACCATACCTACCCATCACCTCCTCTGTTCCCTTCACCAAAATGTCCACTGAAATCCTCTCCAATCACCACTTTTTGTCCCTTGGGGACACTGTTCATCACTTTATCCAACACACTCCAAAAATCTTCTTTCTCATCTATTGCATACCCAACATATGCACTAACAACATTCATCATACCTCGAATTTCCAGCTTCGTAGTCATTACTCTGTCTGACACTCTTTTCACCTCCAAAACACTCTTGACATACTGTTCTTTCAGAATAACACCTACTCCATTTCTCCTCCAATCCACACCATGATGGAACAATTTGAATCCACCTCTGATCCACCTGGCCTTACTTCCCTTCCATTTAGTCTCTTGCATGTACAATATATCAACCTTTCTTCTATCCATCATATCTGCTAACTCTCTCCCGTTACCAGTTATACTGCCAACATTCAAAGTTCCTACCCTCAATTCCACTCCCCCCTCTTCTTCTCCTTCTTCTTCTTCTTCTTCGGCCAACAGTAGCCCAATTTCCGCTAGCACTCTATTGGCTAACAGCGCAGGTGGCAGTTGTTGTTAACCTGGGGCTCTTCCGATCCGGTATGGAAATTTGTATTGTTGTCCGCATATTGATTTGGCAAAATTTTACACCGGATGCCCTTCCTGATGTAACCCTCCCCATTTATCCAGGCTTGGGACCGGCATGAAGAAACGCACTGGTTTGTGCATCCCCTGTGGCTGGGTTATCTGTAATGTATCAAAAAACGCATTACATTGTGTCTTGTGTTCTTTAATCTGAGTAGAATATAAGGACTTATAGTAGTCTCTAAATGTGTGTAGTTCTAATGGTGTAAGGTTTGCTTTGCTCAACTCAAAGAAACATGATTCCCTTTGATGCTGTGAAAAGTGAAAACTGCATTTTGTCATATGAAGAGAGGTCTTTTAGCCTATGCCCTCACAAAGAGGCCTGCTTTACATGGGCCCTGGCAACACTTGGGCAGGACTGCACCCTCTTATACAGTGGCATTAATGAGGGTGCAGCTAATAATTCAAGTTTAGTTTTAGCACAAGCAGATTTTCTGAGTTCAATAAAACCTTCTATTGATATTTTGTAAAAAATCTACTATTCCATGAGCGAGACACTTATTTAACACAGACATTGTGATGTATTTGAAAGAAAGTTGGAAAATGTTTGCAAATAATAGCATTTTAGGGACATGGAGGAACAAATTCTGCCCTGGCCACATTGGGACCCATGCAGAAAAGAGCTCTGTATAGGGCACTAGTCCATCAAAGGGTCCACTTACACACACAATCGTACTCACACTCACAAAGAGCAATTTAGCACTTGTTCCCCTAACTGGTATTGCAATCTGGAAGGAAAACAGATGTGTCATGGAGGAAATCTTTCCCAGAAAAAGGACACTGGATCAGTGAAGTGGCAGCACTGTTCCCTGGACTACTGTATTTCAATTAAGTCAAATTTTAATATTATAAACAATGATGGCAGCAACTTGCTATAAAAGTCATGGATGGCTTGTATATATGCAAATCCTAGTGGTTTGCCAGTTCCAGCTGCTTTGTGTGTCACCAAATTTTGGTGAAATGTTTTTTTCATTAATACATGCCTGATTTTGCATTAGAGTAGTAACATTGTCACATGTACAGAGTACAATGAAGTTCTTCCTTACATGTTCAATCAAAGCATAACATATCAACACTTTCTCACACCATGATGAACTTTATTTTGTAGGACAAAAAATACAAAATGCACATAAAGATATATTTGTTATTAAAATAGGTCTATACAGTAGGTGCAAGGTATAGAAATGACTCTGAATACCAAAAATCTATTATGTGCAAAATGTTGAAATAGTTATTTAGCCAAAGACTTAAATGAGGCCTATTTGTGATTTATTCTGTCATTTCAAATTTCAGGAATAAAAACAGCCATTGAATTGTATTGCTGCAAGTTAATAAAAAAAAAAGAAATTGGATACAAATTAAAATGCAGACTAATATAGTAGTAATACATTCTGATTAAAAACAGCTTTACACTTAGACACCTTTAATATAATTTAATTTCCATGATACTGAAATGTTTTTTGTACCCAGCAATACACATTTTGCAGACAACCCACTCTAAGTAAGAACCAAGTCACAATCTTTAGAACATAAGAGATTCGACCATGAGGAGGAGACCATTCAGTCCATCAAGCTCATTTGTTTAGCTAAGCTGTCCCAATATTTCATCAAGATACTTCTTAAAGATTGTGAAGGTTTCTACCTCAACTACATATATTTGTAGATTGTTTCAGATTCCCACAATTGTTTGTGTAAGGAAGTGCTTCCTGGCTTAAGTCTTTAATGTACTTGCCCTTAATTTCCACTGATGTCCTTGATTCTGTGATTCATCCTTAAACTGAAAAAATCTGCTAGATTTACTTTTCAGTGCCTTTGAAGATTTTGAAGAACTGGATTAGATTCTCAAGCAGTCTCCACTCATTAACAGCTTAACATTTAATTTTCTGAGTCTGTCAGTTCTGGGATGTACCTTGTTGTTCTCCTTTGTACAGTTTCAGGTGCTTCTATGTCTTTTTTGTAACATGGTGACAACAAATGCACACAATTGATTCATTCATTGTTAACAATCCTACGTAGGTCATTTTAAAGGGATCCATACCAAATCAGTGGCATATTATTAACATTTCCATTACATGAGCATTAAGACTTTTTCAGTGCTGTTGCATTGAGAAGTACAACACTATTTTATGCTAGATGACAATGAAAAAGAAAAGTCAGTGTTAGACAGCACTACGTTCATAAATCTGTCATATTATTCTTATATGGACTGTCACTGAGTCCTCTGGCACGTATTACAATCAACTTATGTCGTTCCACAATTTAGCAGGGAACTAAACTCATAACCGTAGCGCTGCTGCCTCGCAGTTAGGAGGCCCGGGTTCGCTTCCCGGGTCCTCCCTGCGTGGAGTTTGTATGTTCTCCCCGTGTCTGCGTGGGTTTCCTCCCACAGTCCAAAGACATGCAGGTTAGGTGGATTGGCGATTCTAAATTGGCCCTAGTGTGTGCTTGGTGTGTGGGTGTGTTTGTGTGTGTCCTGCGGTGGGTTGGCACTCTGCCCTGGATTGGTTTCTGCCTTGTGCCCTGGGATTGGCTCCAGCAGACCCCCGTGACCCTGTGTTTGGATTCAGCGGGTTGGAAAATGGATGGATAAACTCATAACCAGTAAAAATATGGCGGCGGAAGATATTGACAACTTCTACTACCACAGGCTTTCATATATTCTCTTGCTCCACTTTGCAGAAATTATCAGCTGAAAGATCCATTACCTTTTTCAATGCAATCCCATTAGCAGTTAATGCCAAAAAGCCTAATAGGCTTTAAACTGTTTTCCAGACTAGTACAAACACATTCATTGACAGGAATACTGAATAAGAAAAGTGCACATACTGATTGTGGAATGATAATGTATGTTATAAATTCAGCGTTGAGATCATCTGAAAATTCCTAATGTTGATTTAACTAAGTTTATTATATACAAAATTTACGAGACGTATCATTTAACATTTTTGTGGAAAGAAAGGTGTCTTAATAAGATTTGTTAGATTTTGAGAGTGGGATTTTATCAGGCTGCTTTGAATTTGTGGTGTTTCATGACAATTCCTACAAATACCGTGGATTACAGTTTTGTATGACCTGGCTCATGTGCACAGGTAAGAGTATGAGTGAGAAGAAGCCCAGACTCCTACAGTTAATGTTGGAGTCGAAAAAAACTTTACTTAAGATTTTTTTTTATATAATCAATGTAACTTGTACAACAGTGTAAGCATTAGGAATGATTTTTTACATAATTTTTATTCAACTATTTTAACTTAACATACAAAAAATATTTAAACACTTCAAAACGCCATATAAATCATGTCAAAAGATATTTAATCATCTAGAAATAGACGGCTTGTGATTGTTTCTATCAAAGATGAATGTGGCTGTTGCCAATGTTCTCCTGCTTGTAGGGCCAGTATTAGGAATGTATTAAACAATTGTGTATTTTGTTTAGTTTTGTTTTTAAACTTTATTAATTCTTATTTTTTGTTTTGAAATATTTTAACATTCTTCATGTTTTTCAGGGTATAATGCACTTGATTTGAAGTGTGACTTTTGCATGATTGTACTTGAAAAGAAGACATCACACATAGCAAAACATATGTCCAAACTTGTGTTTTGACTCAAAAAATAATTTGTAAGAAACTTCTGGCTTCAAGTCTCATTTTTACTTTTGGGCTTTGTCTCATGGTTTGCATTTTGCTTTAGAAAAAATATTGTGTTACTTGATGTGTAACATACCACAGCTTGCTTCCTGATCATTTATGTGCTAATTGCTTTAAATAATCCTTTGGTAATCTCTTTTCCATTGTAAAACTAATATACCGTAGATCCCGGAATACAAGCC
>JANRMT010062831.1:10166020-10262017 GCA_026402145.1 Polypterus bichir lapradei
ACATTTACTGTATACTATTTTTCTTGCAATGTACGTATTTATTGCTGGTGACCTGTCTATCGTAATGGCTGTAACATATGTGATATCGGAGACACTCAATATCTTTAAAATAATATTTAGGTTTTACTGTATATAAACAGTGTGTGTTTATATACATAATTTCAATGAATCTTACCTAATATCTAAGAGAATACAAAGGGATTATGCTGTATAACGCTGCGGGGAATATTTATAAACAGTGCGGGAGAGTTTATAAGGGCTTAAAATATATAAAAATAACCATACAAACATATGGTTTCTACTTCGCGGATTTTCACCTATCGCGGGGGGGTCTGGAACGCAACCCCCGCGATGGAGGAGGGATTACTGTACAGTATATATTATCACACATGTGTGCTTGGAAAGCAATTGATGGGCTTTACTAAGGGTGTGGTTACGCTGGACCAGGGGTTGAAAGTGTGCACTAATGCCTCTTTTCCTTTCTCTGCAGACTCCCGGAAGGGATATCCTCCTAACGCCACTTCCGGCCTCTACAGAAGCCACTTTTGGTCACACCTCCAGAGACCCCCAAGCTTCTCCCAGTCCTGACCTCACTTCCGGTTTCAGCTCAGGAGTCCCCCTCTTCCTCCTCATTCACTTTAAATTCACTAACCTCTCTTGTTAAGTCGTGTTAATACTCAGTCGTTTGAGGCTACTCACTTGGTATTTGATACAGTTATGGAAAAACTCAAGTATACATGGTGGATCCCCGAACTTTTTTCCTGTCTCTCTTGTGTTTTTTTTATTATATATTTATCACATGCATAGTTCTCCTTCTGCTTGCATCCTTTTCACCTTTTTCTCACCACTGTCCAGACTTTTTCAAAATGTCATATAAGATTCAGTCTACCTCCCATAACAGTCTGGTTAAAAAGATACCCTAACCAGAAGGCAGCTTGGTGGAGAACATCATCTCTCCCTTCCTGGCTTGTTCTATTAAGGAGATGAAAAAAATTGTTGGGGACCAGGTGAACTCCATACATGGCATCATCTAGCCAAACCATACTGAGATTTGTGCAGTCCTTAAGGACTGACTTCAAGATGCTGCAGAAGGATGTTGCCTCAGTTAAAGAAATCACTGACCGCCATACTGTGGAAATCACTGGCATCAATAGGGAGGTTGAGTCATTGATGGCAAAGCTCACCGAGATTGATGATTGTCAGCACCGTAATAACCTTAGTCTTGCTGGCATAAGAATTGGTGGAGAAGGAAACAAAATGCTAACTTTCCTTCGTCAGCTCTGGCCAAAAATTTTTCCTGCTCTTGCTTCCTTTGAGCCCATTATAGAAAGGGCTCACAGGGTGTATAGTGCACGGGGTAATACATCGCTCAAGACTTCAGTGCTAATAAAGCTGGCGCAAGATGGGCAATGAATGAGATGATCACAAGGTGTCTCAAGCACTCTTTTGGAGGTCAGCATAAATTCTACAACACTCCAGTCGATGCAAGCAAAGTTTTAGATGACTTTGAATTGCTTTGCACCTTTTCTCTGTGATTTTTTGCTGTATGCCTGCACCCTTTCGTTCTCCACTGGGCTGTTGCCACAACTTTTCCGACTGACACCTTTGTGAAGTTCACCTAGATACGGTCCTGCTGTTAATTACTTTAATTTTGTTGAAGAATTTATCCCTCAGTGTTTTGCTGACTTTATTTTAACTTTATTTAATTATTGTTATTGAGATTTAACAATATACTCGTATTTTGCATAATCGCTGATCCTGATGGTGGGGGCTTTCATTCCTGTTTTGTATTTGTTTATTCTTTTATTGAGTGGTATGGATTATCGAGTGCATGCAGCTGTTTGTGGTTTGGTAATGGGTGCTATGTGCATGTTAACTCTCATGCCTTGCATCCTTGGGTTATACATGTGTGTACTTATAAGCCTTTGTACTACATATCCTAGGTTTTTTAGTGCAGACATTTTGCTTCTCTCATGCAAGGTCGGAGGTTGAGGGGTGAGTGTTTTGGGATTTGCCGTGCCTTGGTCTAAAGTTTTATTACTAACTTTCTGAATGGGTGAGGGAGCAGTTATCCGGAGCCCAGGGTTGCAGGTTTTATGACATTTAGTGGGGTAGGGTGGGTTTTACTGAGACATGCTTTTTGAATTTGTGAGTGAGCAGTGGACACGTCTTGCTGTGGGGGCTACGCATAGTTCTTTTGGTACATCTTTCTGTTTTTCTTCCTTTCTGTTTTTACTGTTTGCTTTATTTCAGACCTTGACTAATTTGAATATAGCTTCTTGGAACTTTAGAGCTTTGCCAACACCTGAAAAAAGGTCTTGTGCAACTTACTTTTTACATAGACACTGTGTTTATCTCGTTTTCTTAACTGAGACACATATGTTAAAGTCAGATAAAGTGATGCAGACTGCCTGTAAACATTATAGGGATGTCTCATCATCATTTGCCCCTTCCCACAAGTGTGAAGTTGTAATATTTGTCCAGCGACATCTTCAGCTTAAGGTTCGAGGCTCTGGGATATGATTTAAATGGGAGGTACTGTTATCTCCTGTATGAACTTAATGGTAGAAATATTGGATTTATTTCCGTGTACGCTCCCTGCCACCCCCTTTCATGGCACCTTCTTACAGGACTTGGATAATCAGATTCCTACACATCCTGACTATGAGTTTGTTATTGGCACAGACACTAGTTCTGAACTTGAGCCAATGCTGGATAAATCTCCTCCTGTTTTGGAACACTGTCTCTCTCCTTCAACTTGCAGCTTGCGTAAATTTGTTACTGATCTTAATCTAGTTGATTCATATCATTTAATTAACCCATCTGTTAAAGAGAACATCTTTTTTTCTCACTGCT
Organism: Polypterus bichir lapradei; assembly: GCA_026402145.1. Lineage (NCBI taxonomy): Eukaryota > Metazoa > Chordata > Cladistia > Polypteriformes > Polypteridae > Polypterus > Polypterus bichir. The sequence continues at coordinate 10,168,877 of JANRMT010062831.1, forward strand.
TTAAGTCTCAGTCTCACATCAATTACAATACTAGCTTCTGCTGTTACTAATTCTAGTTTACACTCCTCCTGTATCTCGGATCATAAGTGTGCTGTGTTACACAAAGTTTTGTCCTCTTTTGGCCTCCTGGCCACCATGATGGAAATTAAACACATCACTGCTTCAGAACCCTAAATGTATTGCTTATTTGGCTTTATTTTATTTATTTTATAAATGCTGGGTCAACTCAATATCCTGCCTTTTGCTGGATGGCTGTTAAAGGTTTCCTTTGTGATTCTACCATTGCTTTTGCCGGTGGCTTGGCCTGTGAATCACATAAAGAGATCTCCAATCTGGAAAACCATCTCTTGCTTTTAGTTGCCCCAGTTTGTAAAGAAATTGTTGGGGGTTGCTCAATTAGGTAGTTTTTCCTGTCCCTCTTTGCTTGTTTTTTTTTTTTAATTTATTTTTGCTTACTTTGCTTTGCGCTCCTCTGTGATGTGTGTGCCACTTTACCAGTTGACTGATTTTTTTCTCTCTCATTGTGTTTCTGTTTGAATAGCCATCTCAGATGAGTTGGGCTGGGTTAATTGCCAGTGGGAGGGTGTTTTGTGCTTGTTCTTATATGTCCCACAAATAATTTATTATTGTTCTTTTGCTGTATTCCTTTTTCATTTTATCAATAAAAATTTGATCAACAAAAAATTATATATATTTATATTATAATATTTAAATATATATATATTTATATATATTGTGACGCATGAGTCACTGCCTGCACCCGAGAGAAGGCTCTGAGTCTGAAGGCTTCAAGACAACAACTTTATTCTCCTCAAAACAGGAACAGTCAGGGTAATTATTCAAATGAAAGCTACCATTTCAATACACACAGACACAGCGAATGAGCAGGGATGGGGCCAGGTCAGTGGCCTGGTTATAATGTTCCCTGCTTCACTCTTTGGATAACAGACATGTTACACGGGGAGGCTGTGAACTTTCAGCTTCCTCAGTGGTGTTGAAAACCTGCTGTTGCCTTGGCAATGGACAAGCAACCCTCAACAGATGCATCAATTGCATTCAGGCATGCAGCACCATTGGGGAGGGTCTCAGAAGTGTTCAAAACTATATATACATATATTTATTTGCCATAGAATACCAGAATTGCCAAGTCCACCACTGGCGCCCTGTGCGTTCCACAGGTTCACCCTGAGCACATGTGACAGACGTGAAAGGGTGAAAGAAGCAGGTGGAGAACATTATGCTGCCTGTGGCATCGTTCAGCATGACCGGTTTGGTTATCGGTCAGTGGTGGTTAACAGGCTAGACAATGGCACCTTGACTGCCATTAGGTATCCGGATGAAATCTTTAGACCCATTATCAGACCCTATGCTGGTGCAGTAGGTCCTGGGTTCCTCCTGGTGCACGACAATTCCTTGCCTCATGTGGTGAGAGTATGCAGGCAGTTCCTGGAGGATAAAGGAATTGATACCATTGACTGGTCCCCACACTCGCCTGACCTAAATCCAATAGAACACCTGCCTGCTGCATCATTTTTTTCACTTTGATTTTTGGGGTGTCTTTGAATTCAGTCTTCTGTAGGTTGATAATTTTCATTTCCATCAAATGATGTGTATCCTTTGTTCCTAACACATTACCCAGTCCATATCAGTATAGATATCCAGTATGATTTTTTTCTCATTGAGAACTGATGTTTTCAAAGTGTTCCTTTAATTTTTTGAGCAGTTTATATGTATATATATATATATGTGTGTTAATGTGTCACTCATCTCTTTGTGTCTTTTGCAATTGTTTAAACACAACTGGTTATTAAAAATTGCTGTTACAACTAGTGCAACAAGCTAATGTAACATTATTTTTAACAGGTATGTAAGGCTTTAGTTTTATATTTTGTTTTCTTTTTAGGGTGCTCCTGTATTTCATCATGATGTGAACATGAACATTGAAAATGTAAAGTGCTGCACTTCGGGTGCATGGCATGCATGTAGTGATGGAGCCGTTCACAATGTGTTGTCAAAATAATTGAGAGAAAGGTGGTTTCCAAGAGAAGAAACTGATTTTTGATAGGCATCTGGAACTTTCACAAGACTTCAGATGTCTGATTATCTGCCTTTGACACTGTCGCAGATTTAAATAATTGGGCTTGACTTGAAACTGCCTGTACCTAAAGTGGGCCATGCCTAACCCTAAAAGGTAAATCTTGGTTTAACTTGAAGTAAACCTATTACTGAATTTACAGCTACTTCATGTCAAAGATCATTAAAGTAAGACAAGGAAGTAAAAGTCAAAGTTCTACACTGTGAGAAAGATGGCAAGAAGATGAAATCCAGTGCTGTAAAGTAACGAAGAGGAAATACTTCATTACTATACTTGAGTATGTTTTGAGAATATTTCTTGAGTGTGTGAGTATTAAATATCCTGTCTACTTTCACCTTTATTTTACTACATATTCGAATGCAAATGGCTTTATTTACTCTGATATATTTGCCAGACACATTTGTTACTGCAATATTAAACCAGAAAACAAGTGAGCTAAGCAAATATGAAAAATGCTTTTGCCAGTGAATTATTGAAAACACAGGCTCCCCATGCTTTCAAACGTATGCCGCTGGCACTGATACCCTTTTATCTAGGCAGTCATGCAATCCAAGTCACAGTCTTTCTCTGAGCTGATACTGATTTCAGACACTGTTCTCACTGCAGCTTCTAAATGGGGTGGGGCTGGACATTGGAGATGCCCTAATACCAGTCACAGTTATTTCCACAGCTGATGCCATTGCATTCAGACACAGTCCTCGTGATAGCCTACTAAACCCATAGGGCTGCTTCACAGGCTTGCAGTGAGGAGGGTTTGTGTGTTCACATGTGGTGGTTCACTTACCTTTTTACATGTCTTGACATGTCTTTTTATATTATCCTGGGCATCACAGCACTAAAAGGGAATGTGATCTTATTGGTAGAGCTCAAAAAAAAAAGCCAAAAAGCCAATGTTTTAAATGTGAAACTTGAAGTTATAAATTCTAGGCCAGTTCCTTATTGAAGATTATTTAGTACAAGTAAATTCGTTATTAGGGTTTGCTTCAAAGACTAATGTTGTTATTAATAAAGTCTGATAGAGTTAGGTGTTATTTGAACAGAAGTGAATGGGAAATGCTTAAAAGTGTTTTCCTTTTAAATTATTTGTAATTAGGTGTTCACATTATAAAAATTAACTTTACAAAGGAATTTTTAAGGAAGTACTAGCTCCTTAAAGTAGAGAAAGCCTCTTTGTTTCTCTTATTAGTATCAACACCTACTGAATTAGAATGCAATCATCAAGAAATCTGCTCACCGTGAATGTAACTGCTTTAACTGCAGCTGCTTGGCTCATACAGTATGTTAATGATTGTAATGCAATTCACCCAAATCTATAAGATCCTTTTTGGTAAACAACGAAGAGATTATAAATTTACTTTTATCTTTGATACTTACAGTAAGTACAGTAAGTACACTTAATATTAGATGTTTTAAAACTTCTACTTACTGTAAGTATCAAGGATACAAGTAAATTCATGCAAAATGTATTTACATCCATTCCCAATGTGAACACTCATAAAATGGTAATGGCTGGGGACTTTAATTGTGTTTTAAATCCAGACCTAGATAGGTCTCCTGCCACAGGGGCGATGACATCTAACACTGCAAAGACAATTACAGTTTGTAACTGATCACAACTTATCAGACCCCTGGAGATTCCTAAACCCAAACTCAAGAGCATATTCCTTCTACTCACCAATGCATCACTGCTCCCCAAGAATTGATTATTTCTTTGTGGATAACAATTTCTTGCCTGTGACTAAATCTTGTAAGTACAATGCTATTGTTATCTCCGACCATACCCCTTTGATCATGGAGCTAAAATCATTATGCCTCACATACTCATCTCGCAACATCTTAGCCCACTTTTATTAGAAGATGAGAACTGTACAGAATTTATATCCAAGCAAATCATTTTTTAGAGCCAAATACATCCTCAGAGGTTTCTGCAGGAATACTCTGTGAAACCCTGAAGGCCTTCTTAAGAGTACAGAGTATCTAATGTATTTCCCACAGAAGTCAATTGGAAACCAAGAAGGTATCAGAGCTAATCAGTGAAATTACTAGAATAGATCAAGAACATGCCAGGTGTCCAAATGAGGTGCTTCATAGGAAAAGGCAGGCTCTGCATTCAGAACTCAACCTCATGACAACTAAAGAAACAGAAAAACTCATTTTTAAATCAAGACATCATTACTATGAACATGGAGAGAAAGCTAATAAGATCTTAGCTTAACAAATCCACAAGCAGGACCAGCAATCACCAAGACAGACAGAGATAAAATCAATGACCATAAAAATATAATGCACACATTTAGAGACTACTATAAGTCCTTATATTCTACTGAGTTTAAAGAAGACAAGACACAATCTAATGCATTTCTGGATGCATTACAGATACCACAAATAGACACTCTCAGTGCAGAAGAATTGGATAAACCTCTGGCACTATCAGAATTACTAGATGCTATATACTCACCTCAGAGTGGGACAGCAGCAGGCCCTAATGACTATCCTGCCAAATTTTATAAAAATTCTCAATTAAGGTAGCGCCCCTTTTATAAGCAACATTTACAGAAGCTAGAGGCAATAAAATTCTACCTCAAACTTTTCACCAAGCTTTAATTACCCATTTTTTCTAAGCAAAATAAGGACTTATTATAATGTGCATCATACAGACCAATTTCACTTGTGAATAATGATGCTAAGATACTCTCCAAAGTCCTAGCTAGAATGATTGAGAAAGTTCCTCTTTCCATAATATCACAAGTCCAAACTGGATTTATTAAAGGCAGACAATTAGCTTTCAATCTTCCAACGCCTGTTTAATGTAATATATTCACCCACAAAGTCTAACACTCCAGAGATATTATTATTGTTGGATGCAGAAAAAGCATTTGATATGGTTGAATGGAACTACCTTTTCACTACATTGGAGAAATATGGGCTTGGTCTGAACATTTGCACATGGATCAAACTACTGTATACCAGTCCAGAAGCTTCAGTTTGTATTAACAACATTAATTCAGACTACTTCAAGCTTGAATGTGGAACTAGACAAGGATGCCCCTTGTCACCACAGCTTTTTGCAATCATCATAGAGCCACTGGCAGTTCACTGTCGAAATGCTTATGAGATTAAGGGAATTATCAGAGAAGGACTTGAACAGAAAATTTCACTATATGCAGATGATACAGCATTGTAAATATCAGATCCACAAAATGCTGTGCCTGCAGTCCTAACAGCACTAACAGAATTTCAAAAGATTTCTGGTCTCAGAATTAATTTTCCGGTGAATTCTCAAGCACACAATATTAGATTGGATACCTTCCCTTTTATCTTCGCAGATCAGTTTAAATACCTAGGGGTAAAAATCACAAGTAAAGATAAAGCTCTTTATCAACAAAATTTTTCCATCTCTGTGGAAAAAATTAAGCAAGACAATGTATAGATGGTCTAACATTCGTCTCACTTTAGCTGGAAGAATTAACATTGTCGAGGTGAATATCCATTCCAAGCTTCTTTTTCTATTTCAAAACATTCCAATATACATCAATATATTATTTTTTAAGAAATTAGATTCAACCATAACCTCATTTATTTGGAATTCAAAACATTCATGTATCCAAAGGGCAACCCTACAAAGACCTAAGGTGGAAGGTGTTATGGCTCTACCTAACTTTCAATTTTATTACTGGGCTGCAAATATACAAACGATAAAAACTTGGACATTGACACAAATAAATGAACACACACAGGCTTGATCTGCAATAGAAATAAAATCCTGCCTTACTTCTTTATGTTGCTTGCTTTGTACTCCAATAAGTACACGTCATCGCCAATATACTAAAAACGCAATTGTGCTTCACTCACTCAGAATATGGAACCAATGTAGGAAGTATTTTAAGGCAGAGAAGCTTTTATCTGTGGCACCTCTGCACTAGAACCATCTTTTTTCAACCTCTCAAACGTACGCATTTTTTAATGTCTGGAAAACATCCGGGATTAAATCACTTAGAGATCTGTACAAAGATGACATTTTTGCATCCTACGAACAATTACACTCCAAATTTAACTTTCCAGCAACACATTTCCTTCACTACCTTCAAATTAGAAACTTTTTTAAACAAAACTTACCCAATTTTCCTCACCTCCCACCTACCTCTATGCCGGAAAAAATATTGATTAGTCATGAGGACTCAGACAGCATCTCCGTAATATATAAAAACATTGTACAGTCCCTCCTTTCAATGATCCCAGAATACAGTGGGAAAAGAATCTCTCACTCAACATCTCAGAAAAGCAGTGGAAGGTAGCAATGCACAGAATGCACTCGAGCTCCATATTTGCAAAGCATATAATTATTCAACTTAAAATTATATATCAAGTACATCTGTCTCGTTTAAAATTGTCCAAAATGTTTCCAGGGCAAGATCCAACCTGTGAATGTTGCAATCAAATTCCAGCCTCATTGGGCCATATGTTTTGGGCATGCACAAAATTAACATCATTCTGGAGCAAAATCTTAAAATACCTTTCTGAAAGCCTTGGTGTCACAATCCCTCCTAATCCACTAACAGCTGTGTTTGATGTACTTCCAGATGGGCTTAAAGTGGAGAAGGACAAACAAACTGTAATTGCCTTTACTTTACTATTGGCACGTAGATTTATCTTGCTCAACTGGAAGAATCCTAACTCTCCTCTTTTAAGTCAGTGGATAACTGATGTTATATATTATTTGAAATTGAAAAAAATCAAATTCTCACTTAGAGGATCTGTACGAAACTTGGCAGAATCTAATCAATAACATTTTAGAATAAGCATTTACATTGAGGAAGCAGATTTTCTCCCCTCTTTCTTATTCTATTTATTTTTATTTATTTATTAATTTTTCTATTTACTTATTTTTACTAGTTTAATGTTTTACTGTGCTGGCCTATCTTTCTCATGGGTGGGGGTTGATGTGTTTCAAACCTAGTTTTGATAAACTTGACTAGCTTGTATGGAATGTTATTTGATTTTAATAAAATCAATAAAATGCAAATAAATAAATAAATAAAACTTTTATTTGAGTAGTTTTCTTATGGGCAACATTGACTTTTACTTGAGCTACTTTCCAGAAAGGTATCTCTACTTTTACTAATCATTGGCAGTTGGCTCTACAACACTGAAAGCTGAAGGGAAGAGTTGAGGAAGAGAACTTGAACAAACCAACATTTTTCATCTCTGCCAGAACACCTCATCTTACTTCAGTGGACTGCCTTTTCTTATCTTTCCAAGTAAGAGGAGCATGCAATGGTTTTTAGTTTGCAGTGGTTGTCTCTTGAATTGTGCAGTTAATGATTTCACAGCATTGTCTGCTGAGCAGTCCCCTGAGCTTATGGGGGAAAAAAATAGCATTTAGCAATTGGTTAAGAACATCAAATGCTTAGTGTTGAGGGGATATGGTATAATTTTGTTTCTTGATGTTTTGAATCAAGCACATCAAATACTACTGTATAAGACACTGTGGTCTTTTGAAAATTGGAATCTCTTTAAGTTGCCTTTTCAATTGAAAGCAAACTTCCTGAATGTTGTGATTTAAGAAGCAATACATTAATTTCTTAAATGGAAGATTTACTGTGAAATGGCATGCCCCAATGGGAGGAAGGTTATGATTACTACATAATTTATTTTAAAATTTAAGTTAATTATCTCATTAATTCAATGAAAAAGCATACAATCTCCATTTTTACCGGTGCACAATGTCTGTTTGATATGTATTCACAGATTAGGTTTATTTTTGTTACTGCCTCATGTGTAGAGGTTGACTAAATTTCTTACATTCATAGATTTTGTTATTTTTTTGTAATTACTTTTGTGTACACACAATTAAAGCATGTTTTTATGTTTAATTCCAATTCATTTGCATTTCCAATGTCATTCTAGTGATCGGGAAATTGGCTTTAATGGTTATATAATCAGCCATTTCTTTTGTGATCCTTATAAGTAAGATGTTCTCGCCACAATGTTGCAATTCACTTCCCTCCGTTGATTTTACAAGTGTGGTTAGCGAGGAAATCGGGAATGGGTGAGACCTTGCATTAACTTAATCAAGCTTATGGTGTGTTCTTTCAGAAGCAAAAAGTTGCATGGTCATTGTTCATTTAATATTTGCACCTGTTTTGTTTTTGCTTTTGTAGAGAAATTACCATATAAATCAGATACCTGGGCACAAGATCTTGTATTATTATTTGCATTATTGGAAGAGAGAAGGGACAGGCACCTTTCTGTGAGAAAACGTATTATTCACTTTATTCAGAGTAAAATGTAGTAATTTAGGTTTTACTGGTTTGTAACTTACTTCTTGTATTATAGTGCAATCCTCAAAGTCAAGAAAATATATTTAAAGAAATATATAACAAAAGGAGAAAATAAACTTGGATATATGGGTCATGCCCTTGTGGCTGCAGCTTATTTGTTTTCCTGTCTCTATATTCACTAAAAATAAACGGGGAGTCACACTGGCGTCCCCAGTTGTTGTTTAAGATCTCTTTGTACAAGAGCATCATTCCCAGACCACTAAGTTACAAGGCCCTGTGTAAAGCACTCAGGAATGAAACAAGATAACAACATGAAGTGTGTTTGAACGAGTGCATCAAAGCTTCCCAGAAAATCTGCTACTACTGTGAAAATATTAGACTGTTCAAAAAACAAATGCATGCTCTAGAGCTTTGATTTTATTTAACAACCAATTTAAAATTCCTTACAAATGCTGTTATTTCTTAGTTTCTATGTTTGCTATACCAAATTTGAACTTCCCAGCTGCTTTTTCTATTGGATTTAATAAGTACTATTTATACACACTGATGAATATATTTTCTTGATCTTGCTTGTTAAAAATTTGCTCTTCTATTCTTTTGAAGTGTTCGGGTTATTGTTGCTTGCTAATAAATACACAGGTGGAAACAATAGTGAAACAGCTGCTCTTCTCTAGTATTTATTGTCTTTTGCTTCTATTTGTACTTTGCTCTATGAAGCAAACCCAAAAGAAAAATATAAAGAATAAAATGAACAGAAGAGACCCTTCTTAGAGAACAAAATACAAATTGCACACTTCAGTGTCAACCTGAATACCAAATAAGAACAGTAAAGGGCCAACTAATTAAACAAGATATTGTATAAAGAGCAAGAGCAATTAATTGATTATGAAACTGGTTGGACCAAAAATCTACAGCCAAGAAGGTCTACCAGGAGTCAATTAGAGAACTACAAACTTAGACATTTACTTTGTGATGAGTTCATGAGAAAACCTCTTATTGATATATATATATATATTTTTATTTAGTCTGATATTATAATGCAGAATACTTACATTTTACTATTTGAAGGTTATCAACAATTTCATATGGGTCATTGATCTACAGTATAAATTGATTTTCTAGTTATATTTTAAGATTAACTTTTATATTTGTATTTATTTAATTTTTCACTTACTGTGACTTTAACTGTTCCATTTAATCACTTTGAAAATGCCAGATTCATATTTGGAGTTTTATTATTAGGTCATCATTTCATTGTTTTTAAAAGTCCTTTCACAGCTGCTTAGTGAAATTATTATTTGTTGAAAACAACATGAATTACAATCATGATATGTAATAATTCAGTTTTGATTGACTTCATGTGATTGACTAAAGCCTTTATAAAGAAAATACCTCTTCTAGGCTTAAGAAGATAGATTTCCTTTATCACCTAAAAAAGATTACATCAGCATGGGGTCTAGAATATTTCTCATATCAATAGAGAGTATTGCCACAATATTTCGTATGCAGGGACGTGCACACAATAATATTGAAAGGCAAAGCCACAAAGCCATACGTCACTGCAGTTGTTGACTTCAGGTTCTTGACGAAAGTCACAGAATATAATAAACCACAGTTTCACAGTGGAGTGACATTACCTCACACCAATACAACAGCAGCAACAACAACAACAACAACAATGTATTTCTTGTATAGACCAAAATCACACATGGAGTGTTGCAATGGGCTTTTACAGGTCCTGATTTTTGCCAGCCCCCCAGCCTTGACTCCCTAAGAAGGTAAGAAAGAACTCCCAAAGAAATACCTTTGTAAGGAAAAAAATGGACGAAATCTTGGGAAAGGCAATTCAGAAAGAGAGAGAGAGAAAGACCCCTTTCCAGGTAGGTCTGGCATGCAATGGGTGTCAAAAAATGGGGTAAATACAATACACAAACTAGAACACAAGTACTGCTCTTCACAGATGGCCAATCTATTATTGCACCTCAGGAATACAATTCAATAGTACTATACAATAGAACAATAAAGATAGTATAGAATACAAAGCCAAATGCAGGAATAGATGATATCACTCACTAATTACATAACTATCACATATAAGAACCACATGGTGTTTAAAAACAAACAACATCTCTATAGGACATGATTCTTATTTTATTGGAATGTAAAATAAAATGATTTAGGTGCCATTTTATCATATCACCATGAGGGATTGCAATTGGTGGTCTGATGCCCGAAGAGCACAGATTAATCGGATTTTCAACATAAAAAGAAATACGATGTTAATTGATGTTAATACACTTCCACATGCCAGTGCAAAGAAAGGAACATTTTCAAGAATCTGTATGCTATAGTTTAGTGAGTGCTCTGAAAATATTTCACCAGATTGCAACAAAGAGAAAATAATGTGAAAAATATTTGACAAAAGTTTAGAATGCCAAGTCAGTTGAAGGCATCACATGGTTCTATGCTGAAAGAACTAGATCCATTTTAGCCTTCTAACAGCATGTGTCTTGCGGACCAGCAGAAGGCTAGTCATAGCCCTTTAGCTTGACTTGGACTACGTTATCCCTTTAAGAAGGCAGTCAACAGGAGAGCTGCTTTGGAGACGTGTCCCTTTTAATACTACTAAAGGTTCAGGGGGGCAGGGATACCACTCCATGGAGTTCTAGTTTGTTGTCTCAGTATGTAACATGGCACAACCTTAAATCCAGAATTTAATTGCAGATTTTTCACACTTTATATTTGAGGATATGCATAAGGTGAGTAATTGGGCAAAGCATCCTACCAGATTCGGGAACTTATGAAAGCTGGTCTAATTGAGCAGCTTGGTTTTGTATTATTTTAGTCAGATTTCTTTGTATCTTCATTTCTCTGTGTGACCCAACCCTCTTTGTTTTCTACAATTGACCTAACTAATATTGGAGACTTTAGCGTTTAACTTTTATTCTGCATTTGGAAAGCTATTAGGCAGAGAGCTCTATGTACACTGTGTACAATTATTTTATCAATATACTATTAGCTGCCTTTGATACAATGGCACTTCATATCTCAGTCACCATAGTGGTAGCTGGTTCACTGACTTGCCTGTGGGAACACATTTGACAAGTTCACTCAAAGATTGTACCTCATTGAAAAGAAAGAATCTTTCAATTCTATCAACTGCCCTTTCTAAGTTATTGAAAGGATTCACTTCATTGCCCACCACTGACACTGTTGTCATGACCTGGGGAAAGAAACAAGCTGCTAAACTGAAGTGAAGTTTTGAAGCTGAGAACATGTCTTAAAAAAAAACATTAAAAAGAGAGATGACTTTACAAGCTGAATGTAATGCTATCTGGTTTAATGGCACACATTTAAAGCAACAGTAATTCACAAAAAAAAAAAAACTGAGAGAGGTTTTCGATACTGTAGGTTCTACTAAAGACACTGAATAGTATACATCTTTATAATACTGAACAGTTTATAGAGAATTCTTTTGTGGTTAGCCTTCCTAAGACATTACTTGGATGTGCTTATACACACATATTAATATATTGGTAAGCTGATAATTTCCCAGTCTAAGAAACTTTATTCACCATTTAAAAAATGTAATCATCTTGCGGTTGTGTTATGTGCATGCGTGTGGAATATATTTTTTAATCAAGATCAGAGGTATTATGAAGAAAATTTGTCTAAGAGGTACCAATAGTAATGTTAACTATTAGGGAAAAAGTTTCTCATATAATGATTGGTTGCTTTTAATATTTGAATCAGTTTTGTAAGCATTTGGAAAATGAGCACTGAATTCAAATCTCTGATAGGCTGATCACAAAAACCACACACGTGGTACTCAAATGTTTTCTGAAAAATAAATATTTTATGTGCTCCTCTGATTAAATACATTTGTTGCTTCCTCATAAAGCTAGCAAATTAGTGAGACACAATCCAAATCTATAATACTTCCTTACTTGATGTGTTGCTCTGTGTTGGCTTTAATAAATTACTCTATTCATTCCAAGCATTACCTGTTTACTTTTGTGTATAATTATTTTTTTCCTTACTGTTTATGGCATACTTTATTGTCTCTTCAAGTGTTAACATTTTGAGAAAAATACTGAAAGATATATGCTGTTATTGTTTGTTTCAGTTTACCGTTTATAGAAGCTTCTCAGCCTGCAGAATAGGACAGCCATCAAATTTGTATATTTTACACCCTTTGCTTGGTTACTGTGAAGTGTTTGCTGCCACTTTATTTTGGAACTATAACTACTGAGCAATATTCAATCCTGGATTCACTAATACATACAGCTTAAGCATTTCCTTCATGTTTTTATGTGCTTTGAATATCTTAACCTTATTTAATGTCTGACAGGTGTTGTCTTATAGAACAAGGCAATACAAGGATTATTAATTTATTTATTCAAGACTTTCAGACATTTTTTTTTTGCTCTTCAGAGAGATCTTTCACAATGTGAACCATAAGGTCAATGGCAGCTTTCTTTCCAGCTTGCCAGGTTTTTCTTCTTTCATCCTGTTTGTCAGTCTTTTTAAAACATCTGAATATATTTTTATTATCTGCTTCCTTCATCGTCACATCCTTACTTTGCAATTTACTTGGCTTAGCTTGCAGTTGACTTTACCAGGCATTTAAGAACGGATGTGGATTGCATAGGAGGAATATCTACACTTCTTTATCTCCCTTTTTACAGTCACATAGTTTCTGCTTGGATCATAACATGTCCCCAGTGTTCTAACCTCTGTGTATGTCCTCCTTTGGAAATAAAAGAGGCTTAGATAGCTATCCTTGTCGAGTGGTACTTTGAAGCTAGAAGCCTTCTACCTTTGCTTTGTACAAAGTGTTCTGCCAGTCTTTATTTATACTTTGAAATCCCCTGGCCCTAAAAAAGCTATTTACACCTAATACTAGTTGGGAGACTGTGACTGTGCACATCAAATATGTTTAAAACTGTGTCTCTGATCATTTTAATTAATTCTTCATTGTTCTGAGATTTTGTTTAAATAGTCAGTGTATTTGTGGATGAAAGATGTTTATGATTAATTGCTTGATGTGTAGGAGCCTACATAATTCTGATACCAATTTAAAAGTTATGGGGGTTTCTTGATTAACTAGTATTTGGAACATAATTCCCACGAGTATGAAAACATTTGCTAATTCTCTTGCAATATTTACTGATATATATTTTTTTTTGCTAAGATAATATATCTGTGTGCTGGCTACATATTCTTTTACTCCAGTGTATTGTTTACTATAATTCATCTTGAGAAATGTACTCATAATATTCATCCTAAACCTTTCACTTAGAACTCTGATCAACATTGGCATTAGATGAGTTTGGTAAGGACATCTGAAAGTCCAGAGAGCTTCCATGGAATTTTTATATATCTGTTGTTAAAATAGTCCAATGTATTTTATTTATATAGCACCTTTTGTATAGCTCAAATCACTTCACAGATATTCAGAACAGCAGGGCATACACAACATCGAATGCAAATAACATCTGCATAAAGTACTAATTAAAGATAAATACAGGATATACAAAGCATTGAAACAGAATAAAAGACAGTATACCATAATGAAATACAAAAATGCAAATACTGTAAGAAAACCCTGAACAAATAACAATATCTGTGGTACAAACAATAATCATCCTGGGCATCTGGACAGAAAAGGTAAACTTAAATAAGGGTCAGAAAGTCAGGGTAAGTTAAATGCCTTCCTGTACAAATGAGTTTTAAGGTTTTTTTTTCGAAAGAATGAGTTGAGTCGGCTGATCTCAGTAATTTAGGGAGAGTCTTACAAAGTCTGGGTACAATAGAGCTGAAGTCTGTCACCCATAGAGCATGGGTCAGATTGGTGCATAACCAGATTGCCACCATTGTGGGTAGAGAATAGCAGAGTGATGGAGAAGGTTATTGACATAGTCTGGTGCAACAATATTCTGAGCTTTATAGGTTATTAATACAATTTTAAATTTAGCCTTAAAAGACACAGGGAACCACAGAAGGTGGAGCAGGATGCGTGTTATGTGTTTGCTATTGCAGCTTTGTGTGAGGATTCTTACAACAAAGCTCTTAGCCAATTGGAGCTTCGATAACAGATTAGAAGGGGCACCTGCCAGCAGGGAGTATGCAGTAGTATTTATTGTCCTAATTTTTTCCATAGTTAGATAGATAGATAGATAGATAGATAGATAGATACTTTATTAATCCCAAGGGGAAATTCACACCCATCTTATAAACATCTACGCATGGAACTGATACGATGCACAAGCAAGGCCAGCACGTCAGCAAAACGAAACATCTGGAGAGAGAGTCACTCACTTATCTGCTATTACAGAAGCGTGGCAAGCACATCGTCAAAACAGTATCCCTTTTACTTTTAATCTCGCCGATAATACACAAGCAAGGTGAGCACGCCAGCAAAAGGAAAACTCTGAAAGAAAGACAGTCACTTAGTCACTAATGCACAAATGATGCAAGCAAGTTGGAAACATGAAACCTCGTAGGAGAGAGATGCCCAGAGTAGTTCCTATCAATTACTTGACATCTCTGCATTTCAATTTTTTTTCTAACGATTTCAATAGTTTCTAGTACCCCGTGCTTCTTACAACCTGGGCTTACACAGCTAGTCTAAATATAATTATGTAGAATAGGTATAAGGAGCAGTTGATTATAAACCTTTAAAAGTCTTTTCCCCCCTAATACATCTGCAGTTATGCAATATAAAGACCATTACAAACTGAGAAAATATGAGGTTCTACAGGTATGTTTCACCATTGCTCAGAAATATGCTTTATGCATGAATCATTCTGTTTATGTATTAACTGTAACATGGGAGTTTCTTTCTGGACACAGTGCACTCAACATCATTTGCAGGTTCTTGTGCTATTTTGATTTCTCTTTATCACAATATCATCGTTGTTTCCTATCTCACTCTTCATGCGACTGGAAAATGAGCCTATTCAGTCTAAACTGGGGGAGTGTGCATTTGTATATGTACTAGCTAATGAGGGCATAGATGTCATGGTCAAAAGAAAGCTGAGTCTCTACATTTGCCTCATCAGAGGAATAATGGCAGAAACCATTTTTCTGTCAAACGCAAAGCTATTATTTAGAAACACAGAGACTATGGTCCAAAAAAAGTTAGATTCTCCTTGAGAAAAAAGTGCCTTTTAGAAAATAATTATTAGTTGCCTGTTTTGCTACTTGTTCAGGCTATTATATTGTATTGTATTAATTTAATAATTATATTATTAATTTAATTAATATTTAATTAATATTAATAATTAATTCATTTATCATTAAAAATATTATAATTTATTTTATAATATTCTATGTTAATTTTGACTTATTTTTTTACTGTGTCTTTTATTTTTCTATTCTTCATTATGTAAAGCACTTTGAGCTACTTTTTGTATGAAAATGTGCTATATAAATAAATGTTGTTGCTGTTGTTATTGTAAAAAGAAAATCCAGACACCATTTGCATGTATATACAGTGGTGTGAAAAACTATTTGCCCCCTTCCTGATTTCTTATTCTTTTGCATGTTTGTCACACAAAATGTTTCTGATCATCAAACACATGTAACCATTAGTCAAATATAACACAAGTAAACACAAAATGCAGTTTTTAAATGATGGTTTTTATTATTTAGGGAGAAAAAAAAATCCAAACCTACATGGCCCTGTGTGAAAAAGTAATTGCCCCCTGAACCTAATAACTGGTTGGGCCACCCTTAGCAGCAATAACTGCAATCAAGCGTTTGCGATAACTTGCAATGAGTCTTTTACAGCGCTCTGGAGGAATTTTGGCCCACTCATCTTTGCAGAATTGTTGTAATTCAGCTTTATTTGAGGGTTTTCTAGCATGAACCGCCTTTTTAAGGTAATGCCATAGCATCTCAATTGGATTCAGGTCAGGACTTTGACTAGGCCACTCCAAAGTCTTCATTTTGTTTTTCTTCAGCCATTCAGAGGTGGATTTGCTGGTGTGTTTTGGGTCATTGTCCTGTTGCAGCACCCAAGATCGCTTCAGCTTGAGTTGACGAACAGATGGCCAGACATTCTCCTTCAGGATTTTTTGGTAGACAGTAGAATTCATGGTTCCATCTATCACAGCAAGCCTTCCAGGTCCTGAAGCAGCAAAACAACCCCAGACCATCACACTACCACCACCATATTTTACTGTTGGTATGATGTTCTTTTTCTGAAATGCTGTGTTCCTTTTACGCCAGATGTAACGGGACATTTACCTTCCAAAAAGTTCAACTTTTGTCTCATCAGTCCACAAGGTATTTTCCCAAAAGTCTTGGCAATCATTGAGATGTTTCTTAGCAAAATTGAGACGAGCCCTAATGTTCTTTTTGCTTAACAGTGGTTTGCGTCTTGGAAATCTGCCATGCAGGCCGTTTTTGCCCAGTCTCTTTCTTATGGTGGAGTCGTGAACACTGACCTTAATTGAGGCAAGTGCAGTTCTTTAGACGTTGTCCTGGGGTCTTTTGTGACCTTTCGGATGAGTCGTCTCTGCGCTCTTGGGGTAATTTTGGTTGGCCGGCCACTCCTGGGAAGGTTCACCACTGTTCCATGTTTTTGCCATTTGTGGATAATGGCTCTCACTGTGGTTAGCTGGAGTCCCAAACCTTTGGAAATGGCTTTATAACCTTTACCAGACTGATAGATCTCAGTTACTTCTGTTCTCATTTGTTCCTGAATTTCTTTGGATCTTGGCCTGATGTCTAGCTTTTGAGGTGCTTTTGGTCTACTTCTCTGTGTCTGGCAGTTCCTATTTAAGTGATTTCTTGATTGAAACAGGTGTGGCAGTAATCAGGCCTGGGCGTGGCTACGGAAATTGAACTCAGGTGTGATACACCACAGTTAGGTTATTTTTTAACAAGGGGCAAATACTTTTTCACACAGGGCCATGTAGTTTTGGATTTTGTTTTCTCCCTTAATAATAAAAACCATCATTTAAAAACTGCATTTTGTGTTTACTTGTGTTATATTTGACTAATGGTTACATGTGTTTGATGATCAGAAACATTTTGTGTGACAAACATGCAAAAGAATAAGAAATCAGGAAGGGGACAAATAGTTTTTCACACCACTGTACATACTGTGCAAGTTTTGCTGTGGTTGCCTACAATTATTAACCTTTAACTACTTGCAGCATTTCTCATCTCATAAGTACCCACACAGTGTACTTTATGCACCAATGTTAAAATGGCTATTTACAGTAGATGCATGCTGCGAGGTTGTAATATAAAATATTACAATCATTTAAATTGTACCTATTTTTAACGTAATTTAATACCATATCACTGAATAGTATGACACAGTCTAGGACTATCTGAAAATAAACCTGATCCACTTCTCCAGTGTTCATTTGTCACCAGTCACACTTTCATCCACTGCAGGATTTGCACATTAATCACATTTCACTTCAGTTGTTGAATGTTCTTTGCAGACAATGTCATTGCAAGAAGAACATCTCATCTTTGTCATACATACACTATATTGCCAAAAAAATTGGAACTCCTGCCTTTACACACACACATGAACTTTAATGACATCCCATTCTTAATACATAGCCTTTAATATGGAGTTGGCCCACCCTTAGCAGCTATAACAGTTTCAACTTTCCCGGGAAGGCTTTCCACAAGGTTTAGGAGTGTGTTTATGGGAAATGTTTTGACTATTCTTCCAGGTGAGCATTTTTGAGGTCAGGCACTGATGTTGGGCAACAAGGCCTGGCTTGCAGTCTCCTCTCTAATTCATCCCAAAGATATTTTATCGAGTTGAGGTTAGGGCTCTGTGCAGGCCAGTCACGTTCCTCCATACCAGGTTTGCTCATCAATTTCTTTATAGACATTGCTTTGTGCACTGGTGTGCAGTCATGGCTTTGTATGCTGAAGCATTAAGAGTTCCTTTCACTGGAACTAAAGGACCCAGCTCAACCCCTAAAAAACAACCCCACACCATAATCCCCCCTCCACCAAACTTTACATTTTGCACAATACAGGCAAGTGCAGTTCTCTCCTGGCAACCACTAAACCCAGACTCGTCTAATGGATTGCCAGAGGGAGAAGTGTGATTCATCACTCCAGAGGACATGTCACCACTGCTCTAGAGTCCAATGGTAGTGTGCTTTATACCACTGCATCTGACGCTTTGCATTGCACTTGGTGATGATGTATGGCTTGGATGCAGCTACTCGGCAATGGAAACCCACTCCATGAAGCTCTCTATGCACTGTTCTTGAGTTTTTGGAGGTCTGTAGCTATTGACTCTGCAAAAAGTGGGTAACTTATGCACCCTGTGCACCTCAGCATGCGATCTTTCCACTCTTTGATTTTATGTGGCCTACCACTTCGTGGCTGAGTTACTGTTGTTCCCAATTGCTTTCAATTTGTTGTAGTACCACTAACAGTTGACCATGGAATATTTAGTAGCGAGGAAATTTCACAAATGTACTTATTGCACAATCACAGTACCACTCTTGAATTCACTGAGCTCCTGAGAGCGACCCTTTCTTTCACAAACATTTGTAGAAGCAGTCTGCATGCCTAGGTGCTTGATTTTACTACTCCTGTGACCATGGAAGTGATTGGAACACTTGAATTCAACAATTTGGAGGAATGACCCAATACTTTTGGCAATATAGTGTATGTATGTACCCACGCAATGTATCAAATGCACCATATGAAACTTGCGACTGTGCATCCACTCATAAAACTGGCTGGGGGCACACTGGAGGGAATCCATTGTAAAACTGGCTTGCAGTGAATCAAGCTGAGGACGGATGGTGGATGCTGCTGGTACGTTCAAGTAAAAGGACATTGGGCAAAAAAAAACTAAGATTGGTGTACAAAATACAGCAGGACGAGTAGTTAAGAGTTAAACATTCATATGCTTATTTTCAATGTAGAGATCAAACAGCAGTCTGATTAATATATGAATTTTAAACAAAAACAGTGGTGCAACCCTGATTTTTTTTTCCTAGAAGGACTTTAAATGTTTACTATTTTTATTTGTTACTACTAAAAGGTAATGACTAGCTCGAAGACAGGAGTGGGAACTACACCGGTGGACTATGCCTAAACTTAAAGATACTCTACATCACACTTTGTCATGTGTTGCAAATCAAGCATCAGAGAGTACCTTACATGTATAGATTTCAATTAATAATACGAGTATGTTCATTATTAAACTATTTCAAGCATTCTGCTGTGCCATCCATGTAAAAAACATTAAAAATGTGAAAAAAGTACTTGATTCTTCTTGAATATTTTCTACTCCTTTTACCTCTGATTTAACAACTTTTAAATATTTTGAATTTTTTAAAATTTGTTCATTTAATTGAGGATTTTTAATGTTTTCAGAAAGTTAATCTGACTTTTAACAAGCTGTAACTTAATTTATATGTTACAATAATAATTCACCTGTACTTTGTACAATATATATAACAAATTTTATAGGTTTTGAAGCATAAAAACCTGTAAAGAAAGGTTTTCAAGTCTACATTTCAAAACTCAGACAGGCTGAAAGTAATACAGTTAAATTAATATACCATTTTCCTTTGCATTTATTGCTCGCCACCTCAATTGCAACAAGTTTAACCTTCCTCACTGGATGACGTCCATTAAGGACCTGGCGATCTGGAGGACCATTTGGGGATCCACAGCCAAAGGCTGAATATCAGGTAAGTATCTAAATAAATACATTCTTAAAGATGGTCCCATTAAGAGGAAGAATAGCCTCTAAAAATGCAAAGTGGATGTATTTCTCAGAATTCATTTAAAATTAGGGTTGCCCAGCTCCAATCCTGGAGGCCTGCAGTGGCTGTAGGTTTTCTTCCCTGCCTCTTTCTTAATCAGTGATCAACCTCTGCTGTTAATTAACTTATTTTCCCTTCATTTTAATTGCTTTCTTTTTTTTAAGACTAAGTCCTTTGAAATGCTTCTTTTTCCCTTAAATGTCAGCCTAATAAAAATGAGATGTGAAGAGAACCAACAGATGACCAGCTAAGTTTGAGCCTTTGGACTTGTCTCAGAGAAGGAGAGGGCTGCCTCTGTGCAGGTGAATGTTGTGAATTGGCAAACTCTGACTGCCATATGTGCTTATGCAACATCTGTTCAGAGTACCAAGGCTTCATGGAGTGCCTGAAGGAGATCCTGGAAAGGGTCCCAGCTGGGGAAACCATAGTTCTGATAGGCAACTTCAATGCCCACATGGGCAATGATGAAGACACCGGGTGAGTCATGTTTGGGAACTTGAGTGGTGTTATTTTATTGGACTTCTGTTCTTGTCCTTAACAAACAGCATGTTTGTACATAGGGGGGCTCATAGGCCAAAGATCTATGATTGATTTTACAATTGTATCATTAGATTAGAGGGCTATATGTTCTGGACACTTGGGTGAAAAGAGGGACAGAGCTGTCAAATGATCACCACTGATGGTTATTTGGGTATGGCAACTGGACAGACCTGGAAAGTCCAAGCAAGTAGTGAGGTTGGACTGGGAACATCATGGGGAGGCCCCTGTCCAGGAGACTTTCAACTCCAACCTCCAAAAGAGATTTTCATGAATCTTGGGGGTGGCTGGATACATAGTGTCCAAATGGACCTTGTTCAAAACCTCCATTGTGGAAGCAGGTGCAAAGAGCTGCAGCCTGAAGATCATAGGTGCCTCAGTCTAAGGGCCCAATGTTGGACACCAGAGGTGCTGAATTTTCATCAGGTTAAAGATGAAGGCCTTCCATGTATGGTTAGCACGGGAGACTCCCAAAGCAGCAAAGAGGTAGTGGAGAGTCAAAAGGGCTGCGGCCTTGGTAATCAGGAAAGCAAAAACCCAGGTTTGTGAGGAGTTCGGAGAGATCATGGAAAATGACTGTCGATCAGGCTCAAATAGGTTCTTGGAAACCATCTTCTTACTCAGAAGGGGAGGCAGGGCTTCACCCAGGCTATTTTCAGCAAGGGTGGATAAGTGCTGTGCTGACCTAGAGTGAGGATGTAGTGGAAGGAACACTTCGAGGAGCTCCTGAACCCAACAGACACACCCTCTGTAGAGGATACTGAGCCAGAAATTGATGAGGGATTGATGCCAGTTTCTCTTAGGGAGGTCCCTTAGGTAGTTAAGCAACTCTGCAGTGACAAGGCCCCAGAGATGAATGTCATGGCTGATGTGCCTTTTCAATGTTTCATGGTCAGCAGAAGCTATGCCTCTGGAGTGGCAGATCAGAGTGGTGGTTCCCATTTTTAAAAAAGGGGAACAGGAGGGTATGCTCCAACTATAGGTGGATCACACTACTTGACCTCCCTGGAAAAGCTTATGCCATGATACTAGAAAAAAGACTCCACCCAGTCATGGAACCTCAAATCCTACAGTACCCGCTCTTTACCCTCATGAGGATTATGAAAGGGGTATAGTAATAATAATAATAATAATAAATAATACATTTTACTTATATAGTGCCTTTCCCATGCTCAAGGCGCTTCAAGGAGTCTTACAAAAAACAGCAGGGTATATGTAACATTGGATACAAATGTTTTCCTGAATAGAACAATTAAACAGATAACAAAGCATTAAATAGAATAAAGGACAATACACCAAAGTAAAATACTAAATTCAATACTAAAAGAAAAACCTAACAAATAACCTAATTTGTGATATTACAGACACGCAAATTATCCTGAGCACCGGGACACCCAGTCAGTCTACATGTGTTTTGTGGACTTAGAGAAGGCACATGATTGTTGTCCTTGAAGGATTCTGTGGAGGCTGCTGTGAGAATATGGTGTTCAGGGGCCCTTAATAAGTGTTATTTGTTCGCTGTATAATCACTATGTCTGCATAGTTGAAAAAAATATTAACACCATTCTCAGGTCTATGCTTTGTCTCCTGTCCTGTTTGTGAATTTCATGGGAGGGATATCAAGGCACGACCAGGGACAGAGTTCAGTTCCAGGCCTTAGAATTTCATTACTGCTTTTTGAAGACAATGTGGTCCTGTTGGCTTCATCACCAGCAAACATTAAGGCAGTTTGCAACAGAGTGTGAAGTGGCAGGAATGAGGATCAACACCTCCAAATATTACACCATGGTTCTCAATAGGAAAAAAGAAAACTGCTCAAGTAGGAGGTGAGTTACTGCCATAAGTGGAGGAGTATGCACCTTGTGGTCTTGTTCACTAGTGACGGCAAGAGGGATTGTGAGATCGACAGACAGATTGGGGTGGCAAGTGCAGTTATACAGTCACTATATCAATCTGTAGTCGTGAAGAAGGAGCTGAATCAGAAGGCGAAGCTCTCAATTTACCAGTCGATCTATGTCACTACCCTCACCTATGGTAATGAGCTTTGGGTAATGACTGAAAGAATGAGCAACAAACAGCCGAAATGAGCCTTTTCCTCAGGGTGGCTGTGCTCTCACTTAAGGCAGGGTGAGAAGGACAGACATCCATGAGAGGCTAGGATTAGAGCCGCTGATCCTCTGCATTAAGAGGAGCCAATTGAGGTGGTTCAGGCATCTGGCATGCCTCCCTGTGGAGGTTTTACTGCCTCAACCAGCTGGGAGGAAACCCCGAAGAAGACCCAGGGCATGCTGGAAGGATGATTTCTCCCAGATGGCATGAGAACGCCTTGAGTTCACCAGGCTTGAGTTGTCATGTGTGTCTGGAGCAAGAGATGTATGGGCCTCTCTGCTAAGACTGTTGCCCCTGTGACCCGGTTTCGGATAAGTGGTGGAAAATAAAAGAATGAATGATACTGAAATGAACACTTTCCTTTTATATTATAGTAGAACAAGGTATTTCTTTATATTGTGTCTATCAAAATGTAGTGTATCTATAAGTATCCCAGAATGTTAAAAATACCATTGAGAAAGATATGAATTTTTTGCATTGTGATTGCAGTAACATCTAATTTACAACCTTTATTATTTAAAAATTTAACAATGCTATAAATGCTGTTGTTACTGTTATTTTTTTCCCATTGTGACACAGTTCATGCTTTTGTTCTAATGCAAAAGATGAATTTTTAATCTACATACTTTAAAACACATTTTTAATAAGGAAGAATTATTCTTTTAAGCATGAATTTTACCCTTTTACCCTACAAATTCACACACACACACACACACACACATATATATATTTTTTATTTTATTTTATTTTTTTTTGGATGTGTGCCCATTGTAAAAAGAGCAAAATGTATCCTGGTGATTGTCATATTCACATAACACAGTCTGAAATCTTGGAAACCACCAGTAAATGGCATTATTTCTTTTGAAAAGATCCAACATCTGATGTTTCAGGTTTTGAAAATTCTGTTTCTTTCCTGCTGTGGCGAAGCTCTTTTGTACTGGCTATTGAATGAATTATAAGAATTTGCCTAACACATATAGATAACAAACTGTTTCAGAAAGGGCCTCATTTTTGTGCATCATCTTCGGCCTGCTCAGCTATCCATCTAAGTAGTAATTAGCAGTGGATGAGATGCCAGCAGGACACATACTCACAGAGATGCACAACCACATTGTCTTCCAGCAAGCCGATTTAGAATTCCCACTCATCCATGCAGCCTGTGTATGTATTGTGCCAGAAAAACAGACTCCCTAGACAAAACCTATGATAAATATGAGGAGAACTTGCAAACTAAAATAAGTAAGACAACAGCATACTCATGTCTTCTTAATATAATTCTGGACCATCAACTTTATCCTGGTCAGGTTCAAAGCAGGAATCAGCCCAGAAGAGGGTGGTAGTCCTTCCTAGGGCCCACTGATGCACACCATTTAGAACTGGCAATCAACCTACAGTAGCTTACACATATTTTTGGAGTATTTAGAGAAAATCAATACAGATGTAGAGAGAATGTTTAAACTCTGTGCAGACAGAAATAATGGGCACAAGATTTGAAACAAGAATGGTAGATCCATGAGGTATTTGTGTTAATCACTGCACCACAGTACTAGTTTAACTGAAGCATGAAAGGAAGAATAACCTCCATTTCTATTAATATTTTTTGTTGTTTTTATCTCCTGTTTCTGCTTTTAACATTCATCATGCATAACGTTGGTAAGCCTCCTGGGCTATGTGAGCACCACGTTTTTAACAAAGAAGGTGAACAAAGTAATCTGACTGTCAGTTTCTTACCCACTTAGTCCTGAACAAGGTCACAGGGACGTGCTGGAGCCTATCTCAGCTAGCATAGAGCACATGGCAGGAACAAACCCTGGACAGGCACCAGTCCATCGCAGGGTGAACACACACACCCCAACCACACACTAAAGCCAATTTAGGATAAAAAATTTACCATAACCTACATGTCTTTGGACTGTGAGAGGAAACCAGGGCATCTACAGAAAACCCATGCAGACACAGGGAGAATATGTGAACTCCACTAACACTGACACCGCGTTAAAATGTTTAGTTAATTTAGAGTTGGTCGGGAAAATACGCAAATTGGAGGACCGCGTTAGGAATCTGATAGCGATTAGGCAAACCGAAAATTGGATCGACTCGGTTTGTTTAGACAATTCGGCTACTTCTGATTCGGCCTCAGTCTCTCCAGGTCCCACTGTAGTCAGTGCGCAGCCGAAATCAGCAGCACCAATTCTGCCACAGGGCGAGTGGGTAACAGTAAGACGGGGGTCTAAGAATCCAAAATTTAGTCCCCCAGCACCCAGGTCACCAATTCGGACCCAGAACAGATTCTCAGCTCTCCGCAGCACGCCTGTGGAAACTGAGAATAAGAAAGTGCTCATAATTGGCGATTCCATAGTGCAGAATGTTAGAATTCTAAACTATGTTAAACCAGCAGTTAATGTTAAGTGCCTCGCAGGGGTCAAGATTTCTGGCATAGAGGCCGCATTGGACCGTGTCGCCGACGATGAAGTATCTACCTTATTGCTGCATGTCAGCACTAATGATATTTATTTACAGCAATCTGAGGTATTAAAGCGGAACTTCATCTCTCTATGCACCAAAGCTAAAACAAAATGTCAGAATTTAATTGTATCTGGTCCCTTACCAAGATTATATAGAGGGGATGTGATTTATAGCAGATTGAATTCCTTTCACTGCTGGCAAGAAACCTGGTGTGCAAATAAAAGCATAGTATTTGTGAACAATTGGGATGATTTTTGGGAAAGGCCTGGATTTTTCAGAAGAGATGGTGTTCATCCTAACTGGAGGGGATCTTATGTATTATCCCAAAATATGGCAGCAAAACTGCCTGGTTGACTGATTAGAGCACCATCCAGGCCGCAGTCATGTGATCTTAAATCACAGGCTGTTGTTTATCCCACCTGTTATTTTCCTGAAGCTGTTACCCATAATCCCTGTTGTGGGGTATCCAGTAAATTTAGTCTTGATACAAACCCTAAATTAATTGATAACCAAAAAATAAGGTGTATAATTAGACCAAGGGATAAAACCAGACCCTCCACCAGGGGCATCTGTAATAGAAATTTACTTCAAATTAAAACAAAAAATATATCACCAGTTCAGAAAGAACCATGCAGTTTTAAATGCTGTTTATTGAACATTCGCTCTCTTGGCACTAAAGCTGTTTTGGTAAATGATATTATATTAAGTACAAAATCTGATCTGTGCTTTCTTACTGAAACCTGGCTTAGTAAATGTGACACTGTTCCCCTAGCAGAGGCGTCACCAGATGGATACTCGTTCCTTCATAAGTCTAGAGATTCTGGTCGAGGAGGAGGCCTTGGAATGATTCATTGTAATAAAATGCAAATCACTTCTAAAAATTTAGGCAACTTTACATCCTTTGAGGTATTCATTTTAAATATTAAAACAGATTCCAACACAATTATAGTGCTAGTCTACAGACCACCAGGGCCATATTCATTGTTCATGACTGAATTTAGCAACCTTCTGTTTGATTTGGCTATAAATTATGATCACATAGTTCTGATGGGGGATTTTAATGTACACATTGATGTGGAAATTGACACTTTTAGCAAATGTTTTACTTATTTGTTAAATTCAGTAGGATTTTGTCAGATTGTCAAAGGTCCAACTCATAATCATAACCACACATTAGATTTAATTATAACTTACAAAGTTGAAATTCAAAATTTAAATATTACTCCATTAAATGTAGTTATTTCCGATCACTTCTTAATTACATTTGATTTAGTTCTGCCCATGCCAACGCACTCACAGATTAAAACAAAGACAGTGCGACATCTAGATTGTAATTCTGCTTCAAAATTTATAGATACCTTGAGTAAGTCGAGTGTAATTGTGGAAAACCATTTAGATCAGTTAACATCAAATGTAAACATGGAAAACAATTTAGATCAGCTAATATCACATTATAATGTGACCTTGAGAGATGCTCTGGACACAGTGGCTCCCCTTAAAACAAAAGTGATCAAAGCACATAGAAACTCTCCCTGGTTTAATGAAAATACTTGAGCTCTTAAATTAGAGTGTCGAAAACTGGAGCGCAGATGGAGAACAACAAAGCTACATGTCTTTCAAATTGCATGGACAGAGAGTGTTAATAAATATAAAAAAGCCCTCTTTAAAGCTTGCTCAGAATACTATTCTACATTAATAGATAGCAATAATAAAAATCCTCGGGTACTGTTTAGAACAGTGGCTAAATTAACAAATGGCAATTCAGATCAACAGTGCAAAATACCAACAGATATTAGCAGTACAGACTTTATGAACTTCTTCAATGAGAAAATTAAAAATATAAGATCCCAGATCTCAGCATCACCATACAAACCAAATACTAGCTTAGCAGACCCTGCCGCACATTGCATTCAGCACTTTAGTAATTTTAATCCTGTAACTGAGCAGGAAGTCTTAACTTTAATTACTAAAATGAAGCCCTCTACTTGTTCCCTAGATCCAGTGCCAACAAAACTAGTAAAAAGTGCAATGGATGTTCTTGAAGCGCCTATTCTAACCGTTATCAATAGTTCATTACTGCATGGCACAGTACCTGATGCACTAAAAGTGTCAGTCATTAAACCTTTACTTAAAAAGTCAGACCTAGACCCACACATACTAAATAATTATTGGCCTATTTCGAATTTACCATTTCTCTCTAAAATACTAGAAAAAGTAGTCACCAGTCAGCTTCAGTCACACCTTACGCATTACAATTTATTTGAGAAATTCCAGTCTGGTTTTCGCACTGGTCATAGTACAGAAACTGCACTAACACGGGTTGTAAATGACATTCCGATATCCTCTGATGATGGAAACTCCACTGTAATTATGTTGTTAGACTTAAGTGCAGCATTTGACACCATTGGCCATTCTATTTTACTGCACAGGCTAGAAAATGATGTTGGGCTTACAGGCCCCGTGCTCGCTTGGTTCAGTTCTTATTTATCAAATCGATTCCAATATGTACAGAAATGTGCTGACAGTACTCCTTCATTATACACAGAAGTTCAATATGGTGTCCCGCAGGGCTCAGTACTGGGACCTTTACTGTTTTCACTTTACATGCTTCCACTGGGATCTCTCATTAGGAAACATAATGTTAATTTTCACTCGTATGCAGATGACACCCAGTTATACCTTTCATTTAAATCAAATGAAGTTTCTCCGATGTTGTTTTTAATTAGTTGTGTTAGTGAATTAAAGGAGTGGATGAATGAGAACTACTTGTCTTTAAATACAGATAAAACAGAGATGTTAATTGTTGGAGGGAATGACGCTGATCACAGCAATATTTTGTCGTCATTTAACTCAGTTGGAATCCTAATTAATTTTACTGAATCAGCCCGCAATCTAGGAGTTATCTTTGATTCTAGCATGACATTTAAGGCACATATTACAAAGTTGTCCAAAATATGTTTCTTCCATCTTAAAAATGTTAGGAAATTAAGGCGCTTTCTAAATAAACAGGATTCTGAGAAATTAATTCATGCATTTATCTCTAGTATGATTGACTACTGCAATGCGGTGTTCACTGGCTGTTCAAACTGTTCTTTATACAGCCTCCAGTTAATCCAAAATGCGGCTGCAAGAATTATTACAAGAACAAGAAAATATGAACACATAACTCCAGTTCTTAAATCCTTACACTGGCTCCCGGTTAAGTTTAGGGCAGATTTGAAAATCTTCCTTTTAACATATAAAGCATTAAATGGCCAAGGTCCGGCTTACTTGTCTGAACTTATCATGACTTACAAACCTGAGCGCACATTAAGATCTCAAGATGCCGGTCTGCTTATGATTCCAAGGATTAATAAAATAACAGTGGGAGGTCGAGCTTTTAGTTACAGGGCCCCTAAAATGTGGAATGGTCTTCCTGCTTCTATAAGAGATGCCCCTTCGGTCCCAACCTTTAAATCCCGGCTGAAGACTCACTACTTCAGTTTAGCATATCCTGACTAGAGCTGCTGATTAACTGTACATACTGCATCTCTGTTGTTAGTCATTAGCACTAAAACATAATTATTATAATTTGTTACTAACCCTCACCTATTCTGTTTCTGTTCTCGGTACTTTAATGTGGCAATTGGTGCCACGGCCCACCTGCCAAGTTGTTTGCCTGCCTATGGTAAAGTCATCCCTGATGGAGGATCACAGGAATCATGGCAAAGAGGGGTCCTTTCATCGGATTGGCTGGCCGAGCAACATTTCAGCCGTGGAATGGCCAAATGGGGAGGCAGCTTATTATGTGATATCATCTACTGTTAAATTCTGCTCTGTACTTCTAATTTTTTTATTATTATGCTGTATTAAGGATTTGTTCTGTTCTGTATACTTGTATTGAACCCCTTCTTTTGACACCCACTGCACGCCCAACCTACCTGGAAAGGGGTCTCTCTTTGAACTGCCTTTCCCGAGGTTTCTTCCATTTTTCCCTACAAGGTTTTTTTTGGGAGTTTTTCCTTGTCTTCTCAGAGAGTCAAGGCTGGGGGGCTGACAAGAGGCAGGGCCTGTTAAAGCCCATTGCGGCACTTCCTGTGTGATTTTGGGCTATACAAAAATAAACTGTATTGTATTGTATTGTTATATAAAAAACTGGAATATTAGAGATGGATTAGGAGACTTAACATAAAGAGAAGTAATAATTCTTGAAGAAGATTAGTTACACAAGGTGAAAAAAAAACAAAAGATCTTGAGCACTGGGTACATCTAATATTACAATGCAAGTTCACATGTAAAGTATTGCTAGTCCCCAAAGTAAGACAGGTGACCCAGCTGAGGGAATTTTTGCCAACAAATATACTGTATGTCTTTGCAAGCAAGGCTAACAAAAATCTAACGGCCATTACAGCCAGGTTGTGTGGGAACTTTTATAGTGTCTATTCTGCCCAGGAGTAAATTCACAAGATAAGACATTCACTGAGGTACCTGTAGCCACCTGGAGAATATCATTCATTTCCATTTCCAGATTTTAATTCTTTTAAAGACACATTAAAGGAAGCAACTTACTTCTGTATCCATTTAAATTCTAGAAATTTGTAAAATTTTAATAAAAATAATTTTTCACACAGTTTTGAATCAGCATAGTAGTTTAGAATGTGATCTTTTAAAAATCCAATAGCGCTTGCAAATAGATTGTTTTTAAAATGCTTTTTCCCATTATACCTCCCTGGAAGCTGTCAGAATAACTAGGGCTTCTTAAATATGGGTTTTCTGATTTTAGACAGTGTTACAGACAGTATATAAGAAATTGGAAATATGTGTTTTGAGGGAAAGACACTCTGTTCATTAAAATAACTAATTGTCTTTTTTTTTGCTTATAGCTCTAGACATTAATCAATGAAGAGAACCTTAACATAACGGCAGAAGCAGATCCACATGTTATGGCGATGGTGATGCCCTTAAGGGAATAGGTGTGTATGCAGTCCTGCAAAGATCTCTTAAAGACGGTGCATAGATTTTATTATCCGAGTTCTCTATATAAAAATTTAACAGGACAGGTTTTTTTGCTTGTTTTCTTTTTTTTTCCCTCAAAAATGTTATTGACTATGTAAGTTATTCATTTACAAATTCTAAACTAGGCTACAAGTTCAGTTTCAATCAATGTGAGTAAAGCTTTTTCAATTGTAAAATGTATGTGCAAACAATTGTATTCTATCTATCAATGATAACTAAATGAGGAATCTGCTGAATAATTGGGGGAAATTCAAAAGACAGACATTAAAAAAGAAGAAGTTTGACATTATCACAGAATAAAAAGGTCCTTTTCCGGGTTTCCAGAGTTACTCAAAAAGAATACCAATATTGTACATGTGTTTAATTCTGATATTTTCAACTTAAACATATGTGATACAGTATATACTGAGCAACTGGAACAGTTTAATCTGTTATGTAGAAAACGAATAGTGTTACTCATTTTTGTTGTCAGGCAGTACAGTGGACAAAAATGGCAATGCCATGGAGACATTGTTTTTGAATGACCCTATATTGTCATTTCATCTACCCCAACTTAACATTTGGTTTTTTTTCTCATGCATATTCAAGTTTGTCTCTTGTAAATTTCTCATGTGCAGATTTTTTTTGTATTTAATGCTTCAATTTTAAAATGAATTCCTATTGCTTTATAAAGCTTCTAGTCACGGTATACTGTAGAGAGGGTGCTCCTAAAAGTAAAGACTGATTGATTGCCATGCAATAAAATCACATACGCTTGTGAAAGTGGAAATTAAAATATCTGTGTGGCAAACTCTATTGCACATTGTGTATAAATTATATCCTGATTGCCTTTATAGGAACACATTTTATTTTATTTTTTAGATATTAGAGTATTCTTATATTGTACTTTATGGTTACTGATAACAGTAAATAGCCAGAGTGTTTCATAAGATGGAAGCAACTGGAAATCCTCTTATGGTTCACAGAATTTCTGAAATAACTGCTTAAAAGATGTCTGTCTGTGAGCTTTTTCTATTGCACTCCATCTGTAAAGCTGAAGTGGTATATTTGAGTGTAAGTGAAACAGGATTGGAGAGAAATCAGAAGGGACATGTTCTTTCTGA
Organism: Polypterus bichir lapradei; assembly: GCA_026402145.1. Classification (NCBI taxonomy): domain Eukaryota; kingdom Metazoa; phylum Chordata; class Cladistia; order Polypteriformes; family Polypteridae; genus Polypterus; species Polypterus bichir. The sequence goes on from JANRMT010062831.1 coordinate 10,200,237, forward strand.
TATTGTAGGGTTACCAGGGTTACCTACTTCATGAAGTGCACAGAAGACTGAATAGCGCTGCTATGTGAGCAAGTTCTAATTATCAAATCCATTCGTTCAAGTACAGAACTAGTTGCTTGTATTATCGGTACATTAAGCCTATAAAACCTATGAGAAACTGTAATACAAAATAAATAAGTTATATTTTTTTATTAGACAGCAGTATCCATCTCTGGCAAAGGCATAATTGTTAAATCTGTATGATGTTCATGTAGTTGCTTCTTGTAAATTACATTTTTGGGTAGAAACCTTTGTCTTCCAGTAGATATAATGTTATACTTCTGCAGTGATAGCATGGGTAGGATGAACAATCAGGTGGTATGAAAGAGACACACGGAAAAAATAGATAAAGAAGCAGTGTTGCCATGGTGACTAGGGGAAAAATCAAAATGATTCTAGTCCTGTAGAATTTCAAAATCCTTAATAAAAAAATAAAAAATAAATAAATAAAATCTCTCCAGGTACATCCCTGAACTAGTTTTATAAAATGTGAAATTAAAGAAAAACTGAAAAAGAATAAGTCATTCAAATTAGACTAAGGACAACTTTTTTCCAAAGTATACATTTCAGTATTTCATATTTATGTTTAAATACGTTTTGCATACTAATAATGTTTGAAAGTGTATATCTGAAGTTTTGCATCAAATGATTTTGCTTGTTGTAAATAATTTATTCCTCATTCCATTCTGCCTTTACAGTTCCAGTTACATTGAATTTTTGCTAGAGTGTACCAAACATTTTTGTATATTATATGTGGATAATTTAGTGTTTTTTTTACTTTTAAGATTTTCCTCATTATTATGATTTTCATTCTGTTTTTCCTGGTGTTCTAGTTATTTAATCCACTGTTTACTAATGAGCACATTATTGGGTCTGACACTGAAGTAGCTACAACCTTTTCAGTATTCACTGCCATTTTCTGCCCTGGTTAATTGCCATTATTAGGAGACAATTAAGGGATCAAACAACAAAGAAGAAAGGCAAATTAATAGTAAACGATTAAACAGATTTAAATATTTAAAGACATAGCAAATATTTCTACATGTCTTATAAATGTAAATGAACAAAATCCTGCAGCCATGTGGGGCCCTCAATATTGAGTTTGGGAACCACGGACCTAGCACAATCATATCAAACCAAACTTCTGTACAAGTAAAAAGTAAGTATTTCCAAGCAACAATTAGAAATACCACATTACTAAGGAGTGCAGAGTCAATTGCAAGGCATAGAAATCTTTCACCATTTCATTTATGAAATATCTTCATAACCCCAAGTGATTTGCCTCATCACATTTAATTTTCAAGCACTTTTTAAAAAAACAAAACCAGTGGAAGTCAAGTAGTGGCTGGAATCCAAAGGGGCTTATTTGGGGTGTAAGTAAATAAGCTGTCAAAATAATTCCATTGGTTTAAAAAAATAATTGCCAAACACAATTGTTTTCTACAGGAATTTGACAAGTGAGAAGTGATATTAGATGAGTGACTAATAATGGCTTATAAGTGACATGTGAGAAGTGTTGAGTGAAAAATGACAAATGATCATGAGGTGTAATATTGAGCCTTGATGAGTGAAGAAGAGGAAAAATCAAAATATCCTTTAACATGAGTCAGTACTTAGAATTCCTTCTCATTATAAAATCATCTTTTTTTATAACAGTCATTTTTGTTTTAATAAAGGTAATAAAGAAATTAGGTATTGGAGAAGCACAGTTACGCTGTGTTTGGTGCTGTTGTTTCACAAGTCCTCGATCTGAATTCTGCCCATTGTCATTGCCTCTGAAGGGATTACACATTTTCTCCAGGTCTGCATCTTCATCTAGAAGATTAACCAGATTATGTTCTATTTTGTGCATTTTAGTTTCGTTTCCTTTGTGTTATGTGTCATGTGACCACAAAGGAGTCTCGAGTTCCTCAGCTCCGTGGTCAGATCGGGGGGGGGGGTCAGTCCAATTACCTCTGGGTTAAATATGGCCACACTGCTGACATTCAATATCTGTCAGTGGATAATTCATGGCAAAAGAAAAGTCTTTGTGTTATAGTTAGTAGCAAAAATTGGGTAGTTAGTTTTTTGATTTTTCTTCCTTTGATTTCTGTTTTTTGTACTGTCAACGTGTTAATGTCTCCTGCCGTTTTAGTGCTCACAATAATCCTTTGGACTTTGACCTTATCAGACTGAGGGATCATGAGCAGCCCTTGATTAGGCAAGGAATAAGCAGCCTTTAAAGAACAAATAAAGGTTGTTAGCAGCTGCAATGCAGCATGCTCTCAATGACATAGCTGCACTAAAATAGTCAATAAAGGGGCTATCCTTAAAGGTGAAGGATCTGGCTTTGTCTCATCTTTTTTTAAAGATTCTAAGAAGTTTCAGGGCTTAATTAGCCAGAGTGAGTTGGTATTTGATTTAATGCCCAAAACCTACTCAGATGATAAAGCAAAGATTGCCTATATAGACTCCTTAATGTTAGAGAAGCATTTGGAATGCTTTTTATGTGAATAAAAGTTCCTTAACCCACAATTTAAATACCTTGCTAAAGTACTTTAATAGAATTTTTGACATGCCAGATAGAACATCCAATGCTTGTCCAGCATTGTTAAAGTTACATCAGGGCAATAAGTCAATAGGAGAACTCATCCTTTTTTGTTTAACTCTGGCTGCTCATTCAGGTGGGGGGACTCTGTCTTAATCAGACATTTTGATAGTAGTATCTGCATTGAAATTGAAGATGAGGTAAACCAAATACAATCTGGATGCACCCTTGGATGAAGTAATTGCCTTGGCTTAAAATGTAGGTTCCAGGGGTGAGGAATACAGATGGAAAATGAGGACTTTTAGACCTCTGATGTTTCAAAAAGACCCTCCCCCTTCCCTTCTTCAGACACCTGCTGCAGCTCAGTCTAGTACATCAGGGCCCTCACTCCGAGCCTATGGAACTGGATAAAACATTAATAGGTATTCCAGAAAGATGCCACCGTGCGTTGTTAAGGTTTTGCTTTTATTGTGATGAACCAGGTCACAGTATTTACATTTTTCTCAGACTTTGACAAAACTAATCAGACCATTGTTTTTGTAGTGAATCCCAATCTACTATGTGGTAGAAGTTAAATTATTAATTAAAGAAAGAAACTTTATCACTACTAGAACAGTTTGATAAAACCTCTTCAAGTCAGGAACCAAGCACGAGAAAGCTTGTCCGTTACGTCTTTAATTATCTCTTCAGAAAATGCTTCAAGAGGGAGCATTTATCGCAGCAGTCTGTTACAAAATGATCAAAATAATAAGGGAATAGGTCAATTTTATAAACAACTGAAATTACATAATAGTGCTGATTAATGCATACACATCACCTGAAATTTTCTCTGTTTTGTTCATTGGCTTACACACCCAGATAACTTAGCAAATATTAGTAAATAAGTCTATTTTACTATACTCTTATTCTTCTTATATCTTCTAGATTTAGCTATTATTCTTGAAATTTCTGCGTATCCGACACAGAATTACAATTCTTTCAATTCTGCTACGTTGTCAGTATTGATGGTAATCCCACTAGAGAGGGGCTGGTTAAATTTGTTACTAAACTGGTCACTTTAACTGTAGGTATTGTACATGCGGAAACAGCTATCTTTCTTTGTCCTTCCATCTTCTAATCCCTCTGTAGTTTTGGGTTGTCCTGGGCTGTCTAAACACCCTTGTTCATTTACTGGGCAAATAATGAATTGGTGTCTGTTCTGAGTATTTCATTAATTGTTTAGCTACTCTTCTGTGTCCTTCTTGCTGTATACAAGCAGTTTCTGGATTACCTCAAGTGTATAATCATTTTTTGTATGTATTTTCTAAGCAGGGTTCCATAACTCTTCCTTTTCATTATCACTAACATTATGCCATCCATCTCGTTCCGGGAGCAGTATTGCCTAAAACTTGTGTTTATTCGTTTTCTCATGCTAAAATGTAAGCCAAGGACATATATATTGCTGAGAATTTGGCTAACGGTTTAATTAGACTGTGTACTAGCCTTTTGTAGACTGAGTGTTTTTTGTTTTGAAAAAATATGGCTACCTTTGTAATGGCCAAACTATTCCACTGCAATGGCTGCTTTAGCGATGTTAAAGGACATCACAAATGGAAGGATCAGAAGAGAACGTGTATTCAGAGATCATACTGATTTCTTGGCACATGATGATGACTGGCTTCTAAGTCGGTTTAGATTTCCAAGAGCGATCCTCTTGGAGCAGTGTGCTGAACTGGCGCCGACTTTACAAAGGCAGACTTTGAGGAATTGTGCTCTACCTGCTTCTTTGCAAGTTCTGTCCACTCTTGGGTTTTTAGCCACAGGAGCTTTTCAGCGTAAACTGGCTGACCAATCCAATATTTCTCAGTCATCACTGAGCCGTGCCATACCAGCTGTATGGGATGGTATTATCCGCTTGTCAAGCAGATATATAAGATTTCCATACAATCAGGTTGAACAGGCAAACATCAAAGTGCAATCTGCAGCAATGTTCGGTTTTCCCAATGTAATCGGAGCGGTCGACTGCACACAAATTGCTATAAAGGCACCTTCACAGAATGAATTTGTTAATGTAAATAGAAAGCACTTTCACTCTGTCAATGTGCAAATCATCAGTGAAGCGAAAATGCGCCTGCGAGATGGCTTGGCTCAACTCATAATTCATTCACCATGAGAAATAGTAGTGTGGGGAACAAACTTGACAATGGCGCTATGTGTGATGGCTGGCTTCTCGGTAAGATAAGACATTTATTACCTTTTTGGTCACAGTTGTACGTTATCTGTACGATGTGACCATATAACATGATTACTTAGGTGACAGTGGGTACCCGCTGAAGACCTGGCTTCTCACCCTTCTCACCAACCCACAGACTGAACAAGAGCAACATTATACTGACCTCCACTCACGGGCTCAGGCGGTGGTAGAACGTACTATAGGGCAGCTTAAGGACTGTTGGCGCTGCCTGGATTAAAAAAGTTGGAGTGCTGCTCTATAGTCCACAGAAAGTGTGTTGCATCATGCAAGCATGTAGCATTCTACATAATATGGCACTCATTCGTAGCTTGCCCGTACCTGAAAAGATGCGGTATGATGACCCTGGACCACCAAATGATCAGCCACACCGGACAGCATTACAATGTCGAATGAATGTAATTAGCAGAATGTAAAAACAGGTGAGCAGATGCATCATTTATTTTTTCACAAATTCATTTAATTTTTGGTAAATATCACACAATACTTTATATTTTGTAGTTCATTGGCTATACTGTATCTCTCATCGCATCCACCAATGCATTTTGGGATTCCATTTTGTGATTAATGAGCACACGGCCAGATGATTGCCCAGTGGTTTCCGAGGCACGGGTGTGTGAGCAGCCAGCGCCCGAAGATGTGGTCGTCACAGAAACAGCACCATCATCGCCTGGAGCCACATCCTCAGCATTGGGGTCAGCTTTTGTACTATTGTCTGGAAATAAATTAACAGTAATTAATATAGCATCTGCTGCCTGATTGTTTGTCTTATTACACATGCAAATTATTTACACGAGTATAAATAATGGTAATCAACAAAGAAATAAAAACTCACCGTCCGGTGATGTCAGAATCTCCCTCCCTCGCTGGTAAAATGCCAGCAATAAGTGTGTCGCCAACAATTGCAGCAACTCACTGCTCAAATGTTATGCCACGAGATAATCTGACCTAACGGAAGCAGGTAAATCGAAAAGAGCAGCAGACCCATGATAGAGCCTTGTGGAACACCATATAGAATATCATGTGTCTTTGAAGTATAATTACCACTGCTAACAAAGAATTTTATACCTGCCAGGTAGGATTCAAACCAATTTAAGACACTGCCAGAGAGGCCCACCCATTGACTAAGGCAATTTCTAAGAATATTGTGATCAATGGTATTGAATGCGGCACCCAGATCTAAGAGGATGAGAACAGATAAACGGCCCCTGTCTGCATTTACCTGCAAGCCATTTACTACTTTAACGAGTGCAGTTTCTGTACTGTGATTTGTTCTTAAACCTGACTGAAACTTATCAAGAATAGCATGTTTATTGAGGTGATCATTAAGCTGCATAATGACTGCCTTCTCTAGAATTTTACTTAAGAAAGGCAGGTTAGAAATTGGTCTAAAATTTTCAAAAGCAGAGGAGCCAAGATTATTTATCTTGAGCAGGGGTTTAACTTAGTGATGTTTCGTTCGATACCCATCGAGCAGAGCTGAAGCTTCAGCCGCTCCTGCTCAGCTCTGCTGAAAATCCATTCGGCAGGGGTGGGACTTTATTTATATGGGCACACAGAACATTGGCTCATAATGCCGGCTCGTTCATGAACGACACATCGGACTAGGATCGTACCATTATGTGAAAGAAGGAAGGGGGGCAGACGCTCCGAAGACAGTGAGTGTTGGTACAGGCCAGGTACACAGAGCGACACTGTCATTCTGTGTACCTGTCGCTGTGACAGACGAGGAGCCAGATTTAAATGCAAGCGCATCGTGAAGAAAAAAAGAAGAGTGAAGAAATGAGTGAAAGCCGAAAAAGAAGCAGCATCTGGCTGCATTTCAGTGATATTGGAGACTGCAAAGCTAAGTGCAGAATTTGTAATATGAAAATATCTGTTAGAGCACGGTCAACAACAAACCTGCACAGGTGGCGCAGTGGTAGTGTTGCTGCTTTGCAGTAAGGAGATTGTGGGTTCGATTCCTCCCTGTGTGGATAGCGCTTTGAGTACTGAGAAAAGTGCTATATAAATGTAATGAATTACAGTATTATTATATAAGAACCACCCACCCATCCGTGCAACTGGAGGAGAGTGTGCCCTCTCTCCTGCCATCCACTGACCCTGGAAAAGAGCCAAGTACTTCTGCTGCAGCATCCACTGTCTTACCGAAAACTGCAGGTATAACACGGTCTTCAGTTCAAACCAAAATAAGCACATTTATTCCAAAACAAATGACGCCAGACAAACAAATAAGTGTCGATGAGGAGCTTGCTAAAATGATAGCTAGTGACTTTCAACCATTTTCCATTGTGGAGGAAAGAGGATTTATAACTTTTGTACAGGCCTTAAACCCCATGTATGTTCTCCCTAGCAGAAAAACTTTGTCCCAAACAATTATTCCACAACTATATAACAAGGAGAGTGCATTATGGCAAGACAGAGTCAAAAAAGCTTCAGCAGTTTGCCTTACAACTGACTGCTGGACATCCAGAACAACATGTTCATACATGTCTGTCACTTGTCACTTTATTGAAAACTTTAAGATGACATCCTGCCTTCTTGACTGTTTTGAGTTTGCTGAGAGAAATACTGCAGAAAAACTAGCAGAGGAGCTACTAAGAGTGGCAAAAGAATGACAAGTAAATGACAAAGTGGTGTGCCGTGTTACTGATAATGCAGCCAACATAACAAAAGCCATAAAAAATTTGCAGTGGACTCACAACCCATGCCTTGCACACACAATAAACCTGATAGTTAAAGATGCGCTGAAGGTGGTGAAACCAACTGTGGACAAGGTAAAGGCTATTGTAGAGTTTTTCCATAAAAGCACAATTTCCAAAGAGAAGCTGAAGTCTATGCAACGCCAGATGGGGATGCCAGAGCTAAGGCCCAAACAAGAGTGTGCTACAAGGTGGAACTCAACATTTTATATGTTGAAACGCATCCTCGAGTCAAAAGATGCCATCATCTCCACCCTGGCTGTAATCAACGCTCCTGTTGAAATTTTAAGTCAAGAGGAATGGGAGACAGTGAAAGAGGTCTGCACCATTCTGGAGCCCTTTGAGGAGGTGACTGTGGAGATAAGTGCAGAAAGGTACCTTGAACAATTTTGTTTTTACTTTACTACTATACAGTTAAAGATTGCAGTAAATAGCAAAATACTATGTATTACAGACAAATGATTTATTAATTGTAAAAAAGGCAATGTATCACATTGCAAAATCTTATTTTCACATTTTCTTTTTTCACTTTTTCAGCTATGTCACAGCCTCCAAAATGCTTCCAAGGGTCTACAGCGGGTAACAGCCCACCACCAACGAAGTGTAACAGTGGATAAAGTAAAGGAGCTGGCCACCGCTCTTTCTTCATCCATGGACAGAAAATTTCTGAGGATGAAGTACAACACTGTGCTTTCAGAAACCACTGCTCTGGACCCCCAGTTTAAAAAGGTAGCATTTAATGACAACAGAGCTGTGGATGAGGCATTTCAAAGAATAACACTTTGCATCAGCAGTAAGATGCAACCCCAGCAGCCTGTCTGCTCCTCCATCAGAGGGCCAAGAGGAAGAAATTAGAGCAGGTGTGTGTTTACTGGAACCACAAGCTTCTGCTGTGGAGACTCTTTGATGAAAGAGCAACAGGAGATACTGCAAGGAAAAATCCCACAGCTGATGCTATGCTGGAGTTGAGGTCCTATCTTGAGGAGCCCCTCATCCAAAGAGCTGAAGACCCACTGAGCTGGTGGGAGGCCAAGGCTGCAGTCTACCCATGCCTCGTTAAAGTAATGGTAGGAAGACTTTGCATTATCACTACATTGGTCCCCTCAGAAAGAGTCTTCTCAAAAAAAGGACAAATAATCATGGAGAGGAGAAATCGCATCAGCCCATCTAAGCTGAGGCATCTGGCATTTCTGAATGCCAACCTGGCCTAAAACTTTTATTCAAAGAGTCATAGTGTTGTGTTGTTGTTGAGTTTGGCCTTTACTTAATTTGTTTGCTGTGGTTTTGTGTTAAGTTGTTCATTTAAAGCTTTTATTAAAATGTTAAACAATAGTAACTGTGTATTTTTTGTAATGAAAAAATTCATAAAAATACATAATGTCTGAAAACAATGAATAAGAAATTGCTTATACACAAACCATTCATAATTGCTTAATTAGGCTAAAATATAAGAATCCAAGTGATACTAAACGAAGAGCCATTCAGGAGCCGTAAGAGCCGGCTCTTTAAAGGGAGCCGATCCAAAACAGCTGAAGCTTTGAAAAGAGCTGGAGTTCCCATCACTAGTTTAACTACAGCAGTCTTAAAACAGTCTGGGAAGACCCCCGTATCTAATGACGAGTTTACTGTGTCAAGAATACTATCAATTAGCACACCAGATACTTCTTTGAAAAAACTTGTTGGTATTAGGTCAAGGAGACAGGTGGAGGGTCTCAGTTGAGAAATTATTTTATATAAATCAGGTAAATCTATCCTATCACCTATCTATTCTAGGTGAAAGAATTTAATTTGTTTATAATTGAGTACCGGGGTTTAAGAGGATCAGTATTGGGGAGATCTACTATATTATTTCTAATACCATTAATTGCTTGATTAAAAAATACAGCAAAAGCCTCACAAGTTTCACTGGAAGTATTTTGGAGGTATTCCATTGAGTGACCTGGGTTTAGCCGACAATCAATTGTAGAGAACAAGACTCTGGGATTACTCGCAATGTTATTTATAATTCCAGAGAAATAACACTGCCTCTCAAGATGGACTATGTTGTTACATTCTGTTATTTTAACCTTCAATATTTCATAGTGGACAATCAATTTAGTTTTTCTCCATTTACGCTCAGCTCTCCGGCATGTTCTCTATAGATCAGGCACTCTTTGGGTCTCCATGGTATAACAGTGCTAGAAGATTTTTTTTATCTTTTCAGGTGCGACTATGTCAGCAGCAGCTCTCACCTTAATATTAAAATTTTACACCTTACTATTTACAATTATTCTCACTATTGTAGTAAGCACTACAAACAAACTGGTTGCTTAGAAAGTTTGTAAAAGACTGAATTCACAAAAAGCTTGGTGGTCTTTATAATTTTGTCATTTTAATCTTGTTATTACTTATTGACCTGACAATTGCAATTCTAAGGCTGATGCTCTTTCTAGAATTTTTGAACCCAGTTTGGGTTCCTGCAGAGCCTGAACCAATTATTTCTTTTTGTAAAATCTTGGGGCCAAAAATGGTGATATTCCTGAACATCTTCATACAGATCTAAGAAAGGCATGGTCTTCTTAATCCCCCCAAACCAAACCCTGAAGGGAAATTATTTTTTCAGTTGCTGTACTACCCAAGGTATTGAAATTGGATCATTCTTCTCCATTTTTGGGTCATCCTGACATTTCAAAGACCATGCAATTTATTAAATGATACTTCTGGTGGCCAGGTATGGCCAATACGTTTAGAGATTTTATATAATGAGAGTGCTTGTTTTGTAATCGGTCAATTCACGAATGATTTGACATTTGGTTTGCTTCATCATATTTCACCACTTTACATCCATTGGAGGATATTTCAGTGGATTTTATGACTGCTTTTCCACATTCTAAGGGCATTTTGGTTATAGTGGATCACTTTTCAAAATCATCATCTCCTGTTATGTTCCCTTCCCACTGCAAAGTCTTCAGTTAAATTTTTTATTTCTCATTTTTTATGTTTGTATGGGGTTCCCTGATGTGTTTTGTTGGATCAAGATCCTCAATTTGTGTCCAGGTTATGGAACTAATTTTGTTCCAGAATTGGCATTTAGGAGAATTCAGGATTTAGAGAAATTCCTTCACTGCAATATTAATGCTTCTCAGTCTGACTGAATTTGCACACATTTTAATTATTTATTATTATTTAATGTATTTTTTTAATTTTGAATGTTAGTTTCAAAATAGTATAGTAGGGTTTATTTATGCATCATCTGACTTTCCATTATTATCTCAAATATTTATCATCATTAAAAATTGTTGGTATCTCTTTCAGGAACATTTGACTCATTCCATTTCCAGGGTCAAGGCTACAGCTGGTAAGTGTTGCAGGTTTTCCTTCATTTAGAGTAGGTCAGAAGATGTGGTTATCTTCTAAATGCTTCCAGTTAAAGGTACCATGTAAGAAGCTGATGCCTAGATTTATTAGACCATATAAAACTTTGAAAAGAGGTATGCTGGTCTCATATAAATTGGCCATGCCAGCTCTTATGCAAACTCATTTTACTTTTCATATTTCTCACCTGAAGCCGAGTCAATCTTCTCATTTTTTGTGTTTGTCAATCCTTCCTCTAATGTTTTAGAGCGAGTTTATTGTTTATAAGAACTTGGATTCACATACCTGTAGATAGGGTAATATCAATCAGAATTTGGTGGACTGGTAGGGTTTTGGTGTTAAGGAACCTGCTCGCAATGTTCTTGCACCTTGTTTGGTGTGGTTATTTCATGGTTGCTTTCCTTCCAAGCTTTCCTTATCAGGCGAGTCTTTGAAGTGTAGTTATGTTGTATTTTGTGGGTATTAGTTTAGTTTTCCTCTTGTTGTGCTTCATGTGACTACAAAGGGTTCTTGACCGCAGCAGGACTATTAAATGATGATTTTCTTTAAATCGTTTTCAGAGATACTTTTAAGGACCACACATTCTGATTGATCAAGTTCCTCAGTTCTGCAGGTCAAACCTGGGGTCAGACCAATTACCTCTGAGTTGAATATTGCTGCATGACTCTTATCCAGTATCCCTCAGTGGATAAAAGTAAAAGCAACATTTCTTCATGTTATAGGTAGGGGCGGAAACTGTGTGAAAGTCTGGCAGTTAGGTTATACTTTGGGTTTTGATTTTTTTTCCTTTGATTTCTTCTTTTTGTACTGCAGATGTTTTAGTGTTCACACTAATATTTGGGACTTTATTAGGTTAGTTTAATTGGTGATTATAAACGTGGACTTGTGCATGAGTGGGCCCTGCAACAGATTGATGCCCGGTCCAGGGTTGATCCTTGTTTTCTTACTTGGACCTGATACTTCTGGAATAGTCTTTGGTCACCCTTAACAGTGAATTTGATGTACTGTATCTTTCATGATAATGCATAATGTATTTGAATATAGGCTGTCTAAGTGACAACTGAATTGTGCACAGAAAACATTCTGCATTATGTAACAGAAAACATTAATCTGTTCGCATTTCAAATAGTAATATCAATTTATGATGGCAGGTGTGTATGTGCCCTATCAGTTAAACTTCACTGCTTCTCAAAATAGATGCCTTTTGTGCAGAGTTAATGGTCTCCTTAATTTTGAATGGGCTTCCTCCAGAACTGCACTGACATTGATTTAGCAAGGTAGATCTCTGTTAGTTTGATTTCTAAGCTAAGAATATTTAAATGAGTATCTTCAGTTTCCTTTTATAGTGGTTTTTGGTTAAAACAAGAAGCGCCATTCACGATCTAACTGGAAGTTGCATTCATTGACTTTTTCTTGACTAACATGCATGCTGTGATTGTAAAGCAGTTGCCATGTACAAAATTCAAGCATTTACATTTACTAACATGGGACTGCTAGTGGCTCAGGAAAAGCTGTTTCTAATGTTAAAGGTTTAGTCAAATTTTACTAAGAAGTTTGTTTAGGATCCATATTAATGTGCATGTACAAAACAAAAAAATAGGTAATTATTATTTCAGCACTGAAAAAAAAGAAAATTAAAAAAAGAAAGTTTGAGTTTCCTGACTTTAGTTGTTTAGACTAAACAATTTAATTTTAATTTTCAAAGAGGCACTAAAAATTACATGTTTTTCATTTAACTAGTTTGTTTTGATTTGCTGGATTACAGAGGTCAGAGATTAATCACTAATTATTGTCACATACTTTACAAAGTTTTCAGCCATGTTTCTGTTAATTGGTAATGAATGTATTTGAATTGAATGAAAGTGTGATTGAATGAAAGGAGCTTAAAATTACAAGAAAATTCACTTTCTGACCACAAGCTGGTTAAAAATGTTTTTTTTTAACTTAATTGCTAATTAAGGAAGATTCACATGGATCCTTGTGTCATTCCTTAAAATGCTGATATTTTACTGTCCATGCTAGAGCCATCCACATGGTACTTATGCACAGTTAGATTAAAATCATAAAAAAAATTGGTGATTGGCAGCATCAATAGCAGAGTTGAACTTAAAATGTCAGGGTCATTTAAGCGACTGCACAAGTGCTAAAATAAAATTCCAGATCAGTAAGATAATTTTTAAAAATATCAGGAGAATTTCAGTATTCTTGGCTCTAAGTCAGCTTTTCTCTTTCATGATATGAGAGTCTGTGCTGATAAAAAAAAAAAAAGTCTCTCCCTTTGCTCCTGTTAGGGGAAGAAAGAAATACAAATTTACTTGAGATGATCGTCAGGCAAAGTCTCTCCAAAGTCATTCAGAGTAACTTATAATGTATGGTTTCGTGCAAGTGTGTTGGTGAAGTGTTGAGTGTTTGAGGTGTGTGTGCATTTAAAATGGCGAGTAGTAAGACGTTTTGTTATACAGAAATTGGATCTTATTTGTACTTTGTGTTCTCTTTACCAGTAATTAATCTTGCTTTCTAGTCATTTAGATTGTTTATTATGGTGTATACAAACCATAAATGCTTTCCATTTTAGGTTTACAGATGCAGTTTTCAACTTTATTTACACCTGTGTATTATCTGGCATTGTATTAGAGATGCCAGAGCCATACTTCTGTAAAACAATGATCATGCAAATACTACTAGTGTCACATTTTTAGTTATTATCAGTCAATGTATCTTATACTCTTATTCTCCTGCAAAGGAAGAGGTTCCCTCCTATAGGCTGCTTTAAAAACTACCAATGAGCTTTATGATTATTAAAACCAGATGAGTTAAGAAGATAAGGGAAAAATACAGAGGACAGACTGGATGTCATTACTATGCATTTTTATTGAAACTATATATTTATAAAATGTATGCCAAATTGCGATCTTACCACAAGGAAATAAATACAAGCAGAAAAAAAAAACAAAGTGACAAATAAAGCCTTTTCCACTTGATTTAGAGTCCAAAAGCATTTATTTCACAATTGTGAACCTACATATACCTGCTCCATTCAGCTGAAAATGAGTTTCAGATGTCATAACAATGTTAGCATTTAGGGTTGTGACAAACATACTGTAAGTAATGTGAACTGTAAAATGAAAGCAAATACTATAAAGTGGCCTTAAAGGACAAAACACCAGATAAGGAAAAAATGTTTTTCATTTCTAATAAACATGTTTAATTATATTCTGTTCTGATACAATGTGGTCAATTCCAAAAAAAATCAATATGGAATCAATTTAGTATTTTTCACTGTTTATAAATTAATAATTAATCATAAAAAGAATAAAATACTTACCAAGTGAATGATATACATATCAGTAATTCTTTCTTTTCAATAGCAAAAGACTGCTTACAATGCAAAGCTAGGGTGAGTCTTTCCTCTTCAGAGGCATATCATTTAGTTATGTTCAAGTGATAGTTTTTCACATCTGTCCATCACATGAAATTATGTACTTGGTAAAATTACATTTTTTTCCACCTAAGGTCAATGTTAAAAATTCTCTGAATCAAATGGCAAATCCTGATTATAACTAAAGACGTTTAGTCTTGTTAAATGACAGGCACATTGGCACATTGGGTGTCAGTTACAACATGCTGTAAGCTGAAGATAAAAGTGAATATATTGTTTAGCCTTTATAGATTTTTCATATTAAAGTTACCTACATTTTGGGAGAAAATCAATTTTTCAATTTGTTTTAGTTCATCCAAGCAAATAGTTTGTAAGTCTAGCTCATCTTAAGTGCTTCAACATATTTATCCTGTTTTTTGTATTATGTTCATTGGCCCATATGTTACATACAGGGTATCCATAAAGTCCATGTGTAATTTAAAATAGTTGTAACTTTGTAAGTATATGCAATAGAAAGAATCTGTAAAAAGGATTAGAAAGAAGAAACACATTTTTTATTGTTCTTTTTAATTTTCAACATGTCCACCATCATTACTAATACAAAGGGTAATACGATTCTGTAGTTTTCGGAAAACATTTTAAAGCTGATTTTCAGTAATACCAGTAATCAGTTATTCTAGCTTGCAAGTCTTCTAAAGATCGAGGTTTGGCTGAATAAACATTAGTTTTCACATGTCCCCATAAAAAGAAACCCAATGGAGTCAAATCTGGCGAACGTGGAGGCCAAGAAAATGGTCCACCTCTTCCAATCCATCTGTTAGGGAATTTCTCATGTAGAAACTGTCTAACATGCAAAGCAAAGTGACAAGAAGCTCCATCTTATTGAAACGCTGTATTCTCTATCAGTCCTAATTGCTCAAGTTGAGGAATAAAGTAATTTTGCAGTATTTCTAAATAGCTATCACCATTAACAACATTCCCTTCAAAAAAGAATGTCCCTATGACTCGATTTTTTCCTAAAGCACACCACACTTTAACTTTGGGAGAATCGGGAGAATCTCTTTCATGTTGAACAGACTCATGTGGATTTTCAGTTCCCCAAATACAGCAAAAATAAAACTTCTAAAGACAAAAAAACTAGATACATCAAGCTTTTTAATCCTTTTTACGAATTCTTTCTGGCACATATACTTGCAAAGTTACAACTATAGTAAATTGCACACGGGCTTTATGGACACCCAGTATATTGTCAGATAACTTTCCAACAATAAGTGTTCACATATGTAGCATTTTCAAAATTACATCCATTCAAATTAAACATTCAATTCTAACATATCAGCAATTAATGCATATCAAAACAGTTCTTTGAAAGGATGAAATTGAATAACCAGTTCTAAAACCATAAACCTAAAGTCATCATGTCTAGCATGATTATGCCTAAAATTAGATACCTGATTTCAAAGAAGTGAGGAAGCTGGTAACTCTTGTTTTTCTACACTCCATGAGTAATTCATTAATACCATAATGCACTGGGCAATTGGCCAAATATATACTTCTTTAATATGTTATTTTTTTAAATCCCCAGTACACCAAATTATGCTAAAAAATAAATTATAAAAGACATTAGATATTCAAATCTCTGCTGTCTTAACAAAAATGCAGATCGCCTGACACATTGATGTAGATGTTAACTGTAGTTCCTAAATTTTGTGGATGGCTTACATTCAATTTCAAACATAATAATAACATAATATTGAACACACTGCATTATCTATATTCTCTAGATATTTTTTTCAGAAATAAATCTTTTTGCTTGCCGGTCAGGCAAAGGACCACATACATTCTTAAAGTGTATGAATAAGAAGGTATGAAAACTGATATATGATATCTTTGCCCCATAAAAACAATAATCCACTCTGCCCCAATTTACAAAAAAACCTATGAAAAATATAGTACTTGTGTAAAGTAACAGAAGCTAGACTAATAAAGAAAATTGGATACCAAAAGGCATGCAGGATGGGAGATTTGTCTTTCCCAGGATTGTTCCTGCCTAGTGTTCGATGCTTGCTGGGATTGACGCAGTACTGCTACCATGCCCCGCACATGTTTAATTCATGCACTTCATCATGAAAATGATATCAAGTATAAATCTTAGTATTCTAAAATGTTCTATGTAAATGTAATAGCTTGAATGTAATGTATTCTGTGTGGTGATTGCGGCCTGTCGGTGTAAGAGCCAGATTAAATAGCATGTAGTGATTAACAACTGGGTTGGGGAGCACTAACAACATGCTACTTTAGTTATGATGGGGTTTGAGAAATTCTAGCAAATTAAACATTGATTTAAGATGATGTTTTACAATGTTCTAGTTTAATAGCAAAATAAACAACAATATTAAAGTCAACGTATTGACTTTAATCTCGACATAGACCTTTTTTCCTTCATTGTGTCCTTATTTTTTTTTCTTCTCTGTGGCCCTAACATGCTTCCATATGACACGGTGGGCTTACTTTTTCACGTCGACTTTCATATCTGACCACTTATTTTTTATTTCAGGCACTGTGCAACTTTCAGTACTTGGACTTTTGAGTGCCTGTGCCACTCCATCAATTCCCTTTTTTTGTTTATACCACTGCTTAAGCCATCAAATGGTACATTTTCCTTGCCCCTATTTCACAGAACAGTATCTCCATTACTTTTTTGCACATGCTTTTGCCATTGTCTTTTAACAAAGCACTGAACAGAAGGGGCTATTTATATTGATTTGCATATTCAAATAGCAACAGTTCTGGGAGGAGTCAGGGTGGGATTGTAGGCATGTGCATGTGTGTTAAAATTCACATTGAATGGGATTTACGAGTATAAAGAGAAAGTGCGTAGAGCTTTGCTTAAGCACAGTTTTATGCCTTTGAATTTTTTGGTGCATACACACATTTCCAAGTTTTAGTGTGAATTCTACACACAGCGTTATACATGAGGCCCCAGTTTTTTACGCCACTTCCTGTAGTGATATGACTGATTAGGCAAAGGTGTAAGGCACAGCCAATGATGTGCTGCACCTGTGGCAATTCACAGGAGGACAGGCTCACAATCAGAATCATAGCTGTGTATTGGGTGAGCTCTCTTTCTTAGGCAGTAACAACAGGCAGTGGCAACAACTGAATACATGGTCTAAATATTACCTGAGCCATTCCAACATTTCCATCAATGCCTGGGAACCCAAAGAAATGTCCCATTACTGATTTCGTAGTGTGTCTCCCTATCTTCAATGTCCCCAATGGGCCCTTTATTTGTTAACAATAAAGTGAGGCATGGAGAGCCCTGGTTAGATCAATGCTTTTTTAAAACAATTTTCTCGGTAATTTTATTTTAATTATTATTACAAATCTAGGACAAAAAGGTGAATGCACATTTTTCATAGTCTTAGTTAATTTTACACACTCACTGTAAGTCACATGAGAGAGCAACAGTATGTTCTTTATGAGGTTCTTATTCACATTTTTTTAAAGATTGTATCACAATTTTCATACTGAATACCAAAGGCAGATGTTTAGGTCATCACAGCCCTTTTTGTATCACCACCAGCTACAGTATTTGCGTAGCCTGTGATGGACAGGTATCCTATCTTGGATATCAGAATTTTTCTTATTGCAATGCATATGACCAGAAGACTTTGACATCTTTTTGTTCAGCTACATTCATCTTTTCCCAGTTGCTCCCTTGTGGTAAAAGTATGTTACAAGAAATAAGACAATTGAGTCTCCAGTATCTACTTTAACATACAGGTGGAGATGGCCTAAATTACTCAATTTATCTTAGTGACCCATTATAGTATAATTTACGTGGTTTACTTATTTGTGAAAATTAATAATGCCTATATAAGGGTTTTTAATTTATGATAGATTTAGCAGCTGGTATAAAATTTCTCTGTTGAACTGAGACACACTCCATTGGGAAAACTTGCATGAGCTTTATCATAATTAATCCTACTTGATGTGATTTATTTGCGGTTTTAACTGAATCTATGTCCAACATGTGAATGAGTATTCAATATTCTACTGTTACTAAGAGTTATTGCCCTGATGAAATAATATCTTCAAGGTTCATTTTAGGGTTTTGCCAAATGATGAGAGCATACATTGATTTTCATTAAATAAAGTTACAAAAATAAACATTTGGGAGGGTCAGGGGAAAAGTGGCCGTGGTCACTATGACGTCCCCTATCTCAGTATATTTTTTCATGTTTCAGTGAACTATTAACATTCTTATTGATGCCTCCAACATAAGGAGCATTGTTTAGTATTTTTCTTCATATGTAGGTTTAGACAGTTTTGCTGTGGTCTTCAATAAGTCCTTCATTAAAAGAACACTATGTAAAACTAAAACTAATATTCATATACATTAGATATGGTTTAGCTACTCACTGTAAAATATTCCTTATTAATTACATGGGGCATAGTAATTAATTATAGACCAGCCTTTGGTGAGTTATTTTTATTAGTGCGTATTTGTATGGAATTTTCTTTATCTGAATATGCTTTATTTTTGTTTTCAACGGTCACTTATTAAAACACATGGGGGTAGGCTGGGACCTCTCCTTTCAAGGTAGGAACCAACCTTGAGTCGGGTGCCATTTCATACAACACCAAATCAAAAAAGTTAGGATGATATGGAAACTTCAAAGAAATGTAATGATTCTTAAATTTTCTTTGATTTTTATTTCATTGCAGATAGCACAAACCCAAGACATTTCATATTTCATCTGGTGAACTTCAGTTAATTGGGGTTGTAATAGCAGATATTTCCCAATAGGCAAATCACTCATACATGACCTTGCAAACATGAGGGACAACATGAAAACTCCACAGAAAGAATAACTGGCATTTAGATTTCAACCAAGTGTTCTAGAGCTGTGAGAGAACTGCTGTAGGACAGGCTAGCCTCTGCCAGACACACTTAGTATCAGCTTCTTCTTCACTGGGCCCCTGTTTGGAATGCAGCCTCTGTACCGTATCTGATAAAAGGATCAATCAGCATTTGGCATATCAGAGCCTCCTTCTCATGGTACCAGTTAAACATTCAGCTCAAACATATATAACCCAATTATAAGTAATATTGATGGACAGAAATTTGCACCAATTGTCAATCAAATATATGGGCTTTTGTGCACCTAACAAACCAATGGCACAACCTCTATTCCTTCCTTTTAATACCCTTTTAAAATCCAGATCTCCTGGCCATAACTTTGGCCGTCCATAGACAAAACCCATAGTCTACAGTGTAGTGAGTTCCACTAATTACAATGAGATGTCCACGACACATACACAAATCTCCTACCTTTATTAAGAGTCCAGTTCTATTAGGTTCGGAAATGGACAGAATCTTATAAATAGAGAAAATAACCCCCCAGAACAATTAATCCAATGAAAATAACAGTTCAATATATCAGAAAAATTCAAACATAATTTTATACATAATCCCCCTTTAGAGTATCACACATGAAAAAAACTGAACGAGCAAACAAATAATGATTTAAATAGGGGACGATAACTGAACAGCCTCCTCTGTAATGAAACTGTACTCACGAAGAAAACAAAAAAAAGGAAAAGAAAACAAAAAAAATACACCTACATACGGACAGAACATGAATATAATCAACACATACATATAGAAACATATATATTTTAAACTTTCACCTACCTCCCTTTTACCCCACCGTACATATCCCCAATCCCTGCTTAGCAAGTATCCTTACCCCTGTGTTTGTCTTAACGAGCCAACCCGCATGGGTATTCCACAGTTAAATCTAAATAATCAATTAAATGAAACAGTTGCTGTGCTTTTCTTTCATAATGTAATGGAGCGTGCTCAACAGTTAGAGGAGCAGAGACCTGTCCTTGAAGGTGATGTCCGCCTCACCTGGGTGTCATAGCATTCAGGTGTCGCTCAAGCGGAAGATGCTGGCTTCAATAGAAAAAAAACAGCACCGTACAGATAGACGACTTCCAATAGTTACTCAACACAACATGTGCTCCCTAACTAATCTACAAATGTTGGAATTTGTTGTTTATTGGATCACACCTTTGATCTCTCTTTCCAGATTCATCCTCTCTTCACTCTCAAAAAGTGTGCCTTCTTTTTTGAAGGAAGTCTCTTCCCTTTACGTCACAAACAGATTGATCATGTAAGAACACACAGGCACAACTTGACACCCTTCTCCCCTTAAAGTGACAGCCTACAATTACTAAATTTCCAGAATATATATTTTCAAGAGGATCTGTCTCTGTGCTGCAGAAACAGATACAGTGAAAATAGTATGTAATAACCATTACAACAGGGCGTGGACTTAACAGAGCAAGCAATCTCTTTACTCTGAAGGGCAACTGTGCTGGACTGAAAGGATGGATGCCTTCTCTGAATTGGAGTTCGACAAGGTTGCCATAAGTCCAAAACTTGCTGAAGAATATCAAGTGCACAAGCAGAGAAAGACTGTAAATTTTATAAAAGTCACCTGTTAGTCTTGCTGAAAACAGTA
Source organism: Polypterus bichir lapradei (assembly GCA_026402145.1). NCBI lineage: Eukaryota > Metazoa > Chordata > Cladistia > Polypteriformes > Polypteridae > Polypterus > Polypterus bichir. The sequence goes on from JANRMT010062831.1 coordinate 10,221,004, forward strand.
ACTGACTGATCATCAGTGCCAAGAAGATTTGATTTTTCCAATAACAAGACAACCAAAATGGTGTGTTTTAACCTCAAAAAGAAACGGTAGTACTGCCTGCTTCCTGAAGGTGTGACCATGGTGAAGAAGGAAACAGATCCTAACACTTAAAGAAAAAAAGTGCACCAAAGATTCTTCCACATGTCTGGAGAAAGGTGACCAGAAGGGGAACAAAGCATTTATAGCCTCACCTACTTTGATTCTGAGAACTATTAATTGTAATGTAGCAAAGCCAGTTAATATATTGTTGTAATGGTGTAACTGTAACTAAAAGGTAATAACCTTGTGAAGGATACATTCTGGCTATTCCAAGTTTCTCATCCTAAATCCGGTAAGTAAGTACAGAGCAGTATCTCATACACACACACAGAAACTTGTGTGTGTTGTGTGTCAGGGTCAAGCTAGTGTAGACTAGCTGTGAGTAAACCAACACCACCTTCACAGTGCAGGCAAATGAAGCTTGATAACTAGCTAAACAACATTTTGACCACAAGAACTCAGGATCAGAATTCATAAGTTATTTGCCTTTTTCTATCAGAAAGAAAAGTTCAACTAAGGATTCGTAATTTTATGTTTTATTTTGTGTGTTATTGTCTTTTGTATACATATATCTTCTAATATTCTTATGTATAGCCACAATTGGACCAACCACCTCAGAGAAAATAAAACCATTTAGTATAGAATTTTGCCAATTTATGAACCTGATAAATCTCTTCATTTTTATAGCTTCCAAGCTGGAAAGTGAAAACAAGATCCCTCACTCAACCTACATTAATTTGCCATTCCTCATGGGTTGTCTTGTTGATTGTTTTAATTAATTACCAGCACTGCCAAAAGCAAAACTGATAATTAATTGACTCTGTGATCATTCAGCCCTTATTCTTTCACAGTACTAAAAACCATACCACTGTATTGCCCTTGCTGGAATATATAAAAGCTGACTGAAAAATACTGACAATTGCAATTTGCAAATATAATTAAAAAGAACTTGGACAATTTCTTTTCTACAATGTACTCATATTAACACTGTTTTAAGAATTTAGGCTAATTTAACAAAGTAAGCCACTTCTTTTTTTGAGAACATTTCCACAAATTCATAATTTATTTTATTTTGCGTTGCTAAATGACTTCTTATATATATGTATATATAAAATGTCTGCCTAGATTGAGTGGTGTCATTTTAATGTAAAATATTCTTATTTTAATATGCTCAGAGACCGGGCTGACAGGCCCATATGATTCAGTGACCTAGATAGGGCACACCTTTTGCCATCTGCCTCACATTAACACAGCACAGTTGGTTTTCATCTTCCTAGTAGCGCACATATATTGTAATTTATTAAAATTAAGGGTGAAGGTTAACACTAATGATGTCAAGAATATGCATGTGATATTCACCAAATCAGGGGTTACAAAGTTTAGTTCCCATTTTCTGCAGTGTCTACTAGATTTTATTCCAATTTAAGATCTCAGACAAATGAACTACTAGATGTTTTATTTAGTTCTGACTTTTTACTTTAAAGCTGCCATGATCCCTTTAAAACAATGTTTTTTCAGTTAGGAGGAGAAACTTGTCCTGCAGTTTTTCATGGAGGAAAAAGTAAAATAAACTCTCAAATATTTTACATATGTCAGTTCATCTGAAAATTAGCCTTAAAGCAAAGTATGATTTGAAATCTAATTGAAATTCTAACTGGAAAAAAATAGTGCATACATGATACAATATCTTGTATTTAAATTGGATGGCTAATTTTATGTGGCATTAAGCGATATATAATGAGATTAAATTTAAATTGATTAAATATTTAAGGTGAACATGTTAATAGCTATTGTTGATTAAAGAGACAGGATGGTTTTAGGAAATATAAATTAGTCAGTAGTTAGTTATATCACATAACTATCCTATAATAAAAAAAAACATGCAAATTTAGCTTTTGATTAATTGACTCTTTATAATGAAAACAGATTCTATAATATTGAAAATGTATGGCCAAAACATTTTAATCTCTGAGGCAGGCAGTAATCAACACTAACAGTGGCATGACTGCATTAAAGGCATGTGGGACACTTGCCCCCATCACCCAGCAGATGGCACTATAGTGTAAGAACTTTAATAATAGTAAACTCACCCAATAATTTGAAGTATAGTTGAAGTGTTTAACAAGCTCAATTTAGTCATCATAGTCAAATTATTCCAATTTTCTCTGATCTGCTTGACAAAATTTCCTGTATAGATATTTCTTTTGCAGTGCGTGAAATTTTCCACTAGCCCAGTTCCCAGGTTGCAGAACTTTCAGTATTCTTGGAACAACCCACGTGTGTACATGTAGTTAGATTAGGAAGACTTTATTATCCCCGTGAGAAATGTGTTTGTAACAGGAAAGTATGAAAAAATAAAAATAAAAAATCTAGGGCTAGAACATGATTATGCAAAATCAAGAAACCACACACCCAAATGATTTCTGCAAACACAATAATAATATTCAGTTCAGCAGGATCCATTAGAATTCAAAATGCTTATTAGCTCTGGGTATGATGGCTGCTGTCTGCCTTCTTTCTAACTTGTTTGTGATACAGTGCAGTGAAAGAGAACAGTGTTACAATGTTCAGGGTAGCACTATTTTAACTTCAATTGGTAATGCTCAAGGTTACACATTACCACACACCCTCCTCCTTAAGATTACATGTTGCATGGTCGGGACAAATAATCCACCATTAGATTTTTCTTTCCTGACATATAGTGTACCTGAAATCTATAAGGTAAATACCAATGGGCCACACGTGCATCTGAATGACTCATGTGTTCCATCCATTGCAAAGCCCTATGGTCACTCTCAACAAGAAATTCCATTGACAAATGGTAATATTTTGAACTATCAATTACCCTTTTAACAGGTAGTACTTTTTCTAACACCACATATTTCTTTTCTCTATCAAACAGCTTTTGACTGATTAACAAAATAGATCTCCTTTTTTCTCTTTCTCCCTGCATTACGATTGTACCCAAACCTTCCCCTGAGGAATCAACCTGTGAAACAAACAGTTTGGTAAAGTCAGGACAGTGCAATAATACATTTTCACAGAAGACTTTTTTCAATGTATTAAAAGCATTTTCACTTCTCAGTCCACTTGATGTTTTTTCAGCAGGTCAGTAAGGGGTTCTGCACTACTTGTAAAGTTCAGTTTGAACCACCAATACCACCCTACCAGCCCCAGAAAGGAATGGACCTATCATTTTGTTTCAGTCTGCAGATGATTCTGGTTGGCAGCCACCTTGTCGACCTGAGGATGGATAATACCAACAACTATGGTATAACACAAGTAACTGCACCTCTTACTTGGCTATAACTGTCTTTTCTGAGCCTTTTCTGGGTTTACAACCAAACCAGCTGCTTTTAGGTGGTTCAAGACCATGGTGCTTCAATTAGTCTTCCCACAACTTATTATATACTACCACATCATCAATGTATCCTCTAGCATAGGTTTCTGCTTCTCTGCAGCACTCTGTCTATCAGACATTGGAAATTGGCCACTGTGTCATGTAGACAGAATGTCATAATGGGAAATTGGTAAAAGCTCCCTGGTGCTCGAAATTCAGTAAGTGGCTTGGACTCATGTCAGTGGTACCTACCAATAACCTTTACATAAATCATTAGACCTTTTGCAGGACCCAACTGCTATACTAATTTGTCTAGCCTGGGCATAGGGTATGTATCAAAGCAGAGATTGTATTGACTTTTAAATAGTCAAATGCATTTGCCCATTTTTTTTTGGTAAGAGTACTACAGGACTATTCACTAACCAATGGCTCTATGATACTTGAGACATACATTTGAGCTGTACTATTGGTCTGGGTTTCTCACAGACTATATTCTCTCTCCACAGGTTCTTCAGACGATGGGCGGCCAAAATCACCTCTGCAAGGTCTGCAGCTTCCTTGGAGGTTTTAGGATGATGTTCCTTGACCTAGGTCATGAACACCATTGAACACCTACAAAAGTTGTTCTAATAAAACAAAGTCAATTATCTGATCCATTGTTTTGTTTATCAGGTTGTAACCATTTTACACATAGGTCTTTTAATAGTGCCAAGAGCTCTTTTGAAGACTGCCATGCTCCCACTCTATGGAGCAAACTCTTATCCTATATGTGGCTATGCTAATCTCAAATTTCTCTAGGATGGCTCCTTTCAGGCTGTCGTACATCAAGGACTTCTCTGCTGGCATGGCCAGAAATGCTGCTCTAGCTTTCTCTGTCAGCAAGGATACCAGATGGTCTACCAACTCTGACTTCAGCCAGCTAAATGCTGCTGCCATCCATTCAAAGTTTGCCAAATATTGCTCCAAGTCCCCCGGCTTGGCAAACAGTATCAGATGAGGCTAATACATGATTCTGTGTGGTGAACTTTGCTTCTCCCTGCAGGTTCTTCCAAGACTTGGGACTGTGACTGCTACACCAGATCCACTTGTCCTTGCAGCTGGGTAAATTAGTGTTGAAGGTTCTTGATACGCTGTGTCACACACGTGCGCATGGGAAACAGCTGAAGGGCCTAAACATTAGTAATTCTACGCCAGGCCAGGCAGTGGCAGAGAATACTGGCTATCTTTCTCAGTCCCTTACAGACCTTTCCCGGGAAATCCCGCCTGTTGCCTGCCCCAAGGATGACGTCATTTCTGGGCACGAGGATGCCATCCCCAGTTCCTGCACCGATGACATAATTTCCCTTTCAGGCCTTTAAAACTGCCATCTTGCCTCAGTACAGGCGGTTCTGTTCTGGACTCTGACCTAAGCACATCGTGCTACTAAAAACCAAGTTTGCAGCCGAGAAAATATTATGCTGGTGGCTGCCCCAACTCTTTATGATGTCTCCAACTCATTCTTGTTACAGCTGCTTCAACTGCCAATTCTTATCTTCCTGGACAGCGATGAACGGATGGAAAAGTGTCTCCACGAATCTGACATCCGCGGTGCTGGTGGTGTCTTCTATAGTCTGAGCTGTACTGGAGTCAACTCCATGTCTTTGATCAAGTGTTCCAATTCCAAGCTGTACATACATAAATACATATATAAATACTGCTCAAAAAAATTAAAGGAACACTTTTTAATCAGAGTATAGCATCAAGTCAATGAAACTTCTGGGATATCGATCTGGTCAGTTAAGTAGCAGAATGGGTTGGTAATCAGTTTCAGCTGCTTTGGTTTTAATGAAATTAACAACAGGTGCACTACAGGGGCAACAATGAGATGACCCCCAAAACGGGAATGGTTTAACACGTGGAGACCACTGACATTTTTCCCTCCTCATCTTTTCTGACTGTTTTTTCACTAGATTTGTATTTGGTTATGGTTAGTGTCATCTACTGGTAGCCTGAGGCGATATCTGGACCCTTCTGAGGTTGCAAAGGTAGTCCAACATCTCCAGGATGGCACATCAATACGTGCCATTGACAAAAGGTTTGTTGTGTCTCCCAGCACATTCTCATGGGCATTGAGGAAATTCCAGGAGACAAGCCGTTACTCTAGCAGATTTGGACAGGGCTGTAATACGTCCTTAACCCATCAGCACGGCCGGTATCTGCTCCTTTGGGCAAGGAGGAACAGGATTAGTACTGCCAGAGCCCTACAAAATGACCTCCAGCAGGCCACTGGTGTGAATGTCTCTGACCAAACAATCAGAAACAGACTTCATGGTGCGACGTTCTCTAGTGGGCCCTGTGCTCACTGCCCAGCACTCAATTAGCATTTACCATAGAATTGGCAGGTCCACCACTGGTACCCTGCGCTTTTCAAAGATGAGAGCAGGTTCACCCTGAGCATATGTGACAGATGTGAAAGGGTCTGGAGACGCTGAGGAGAACGTTATGCTGCCTGTAACATTGTTTAGCATAACTGGTTTGGTGGTGGGTTAGTGATGGTCTGGAGAGGCATATCCACTGAGGCACACACAAACCTCTACAGGCTAGACAAGGGCATCTTGAGTGCCATTAGGTATCATGATGAAATCCTTGGACCCATTGTCAGACCCAAAGCTGGTGCAGTGGGTCCTGGGTTCCTCCTGGTGCATGACAACGCCTGGCCTCATGTGGCGAGAGTATGCAGGTAGTTCTTGGAGGATGAAGGAATTGATACCATTGACTGGCCCCCACGCTCGCCTGACCTAAATCCAATAGAACACCTCTGGGACATTATGTTTCGGTTCCATCTGACACCGCCAGGTTGAACCTCAGACTGTCCAGGAGCTCAGTGATGCTCTGGTACAGATTTGGGAGGAGATCCCCCAGGACACCATCTGTCGTCTCATTAGGAGCATGCCCTGACATTGTCAGGCATGCATACAAGCACCTGGGGGCCATACAAACTACGGAGTAGCTGCAATGAAATTTCAGCAAAATGGATTAGCCTGTCGCATCATTTTTTCAGTTTGATTTTCGTGAAATTCGAAAATGAACTAAATACGGGACATTTGGGTGTCCCTGAAAGGTCAGTACAGGACAGGGGACAAAATTATCAAATATGGCACATGTCCCTTATATAAGGGACGTCTGGCAACCCTAATATATACGTCCACCAAAGCTATCACAAGGAGATATATATACATACATAAAAAATATTTATAAAACTGCCGATTAAAAACGAAGAGATGCTTAACCTTACCTCGCCTTTAGGTTCACTGACTACCCCTGTTAGCCGGCAACTCCTTAAATATAACCATTAAGATTATCCAGCCAATTCCCCACCCCTTGTCTACCCTACATACCTATCGAGGTAGATGCTGGCACGTTACCCCACGGGCAACAACACGCCTCAATTAACTTTTTGTTTACATCGAACCCCTGCTGGTTGCGTGCAAGCTTCATGGACGTTCAATGGCTATCCTGAGCTCAAGAACGCCAGTTGTTGATGCCCCAGTAAGTAAACCTTATTTACTTAGAATACAGAATCCCCATCTCTTATTGAAGGCTTTTCTTCCAGGCATGTCGTACCTTAAACCGCCTGCGAGGACACCGGCACATGAAGATGAACACCTGCGGAGGAGCCGTACTGGCCATCATAGAGTCCACGTGTGCTCAGACCCGCCTTCCCTTATAGCATGCACCTGCTGAGACAGCCATGTATTCGCGCCCTCATCACAAAAGGTAAGCGCTCTTCTTTGAAGCTGGCTTACTTTTACCTTTAAAAGTTAAAATGTTCAGTGTAGTGCTACTTTAACCTGAATTGGTAATGATCGAGGTTGTGCATAACCACAGTGTCAGGCCGGGGGATGGTCTTCATAAAACATGAACCTTCTAGTTTGGCAGTCCATGATAATGGTTGCCTCTTGTGTCATTCCATATTCCCAATGATATTAAGAGATGTTAAGAATGTTGTGTTAAGCTGTGCTGCCATAAATGGAAGTGGAAGTAAAATACAGTAGGTGCTAAACAGCTAAAAATGATCCAAAGAAAGTTTATAGACCTTTTTAATTTTTTACAGCTTTTCTTTGAAACTTTTTTTGGAAAATAAAATATTTTTGGTCACTTTTGGTATTAAAAAATTCTAATTGGACTGTTTTAACAATGTGTAAGAAAAAGAATGAACATCAGCAGAAAATGTTTGTTTGTGCAATACATAAGGAACGTCAGCAGCAAATTAAACACAAAACTAAACCACACTGTTAAAGAAGGAAAAAAAAAATCTGTCTTGTGCATTATGGCTTGACTTGACTGAATTGCACAGCTGGAGAGAAAAAGGGACAACGTCTTTGTAAAACTTTTTTGAACTACATAAGTTAACAGGCCCTCAACATGTGATATGCAAATAGAGCACTCTGATCTTTGAGTCAATCTAAGGGCCCGCTTATACTTCTCGCTGAGAACACGTACACGCATGCTTTCCCAGCGTTCATTTGACGCGTCCTCTGAGCACGTTCTCAGAAATTAACAAGACGTGTGCAAGTACCAGCAAAAAGTTGGGGGGGCACAGTGTGATCAAGTCGGAATGTGATGTCAGAATATCTGTTTACTATCTACGTGTGACAGAAAGCCACTTTGCGGATTGTACAGGATGGATGTGCCTGCTTCGATGTTTGATGAATGGTTTGATGTGGTGAAGCAAAATGTCGACATACAAATGCATTCGTGGTGCTTTTATATTCAAGCGTTGCATATTCCCCAGCGTAATGACACAATATATTTTAAACGTCTCACATACCATCTTCTGTGCCATCTTTTTTTTTTACAGCAGTGTATTTGAGCCACACAGTGAAAAGGTCTATTTTGTGATTAAAGTGGAAATTTAAGCATTAATCTTGAAATGTCCACTTTAACCTCGAAATGTCCACTTTAACCTTGTAGTTTATTTTCTCTTTAAAGTAGACTCTCGTAAACATCATTTTAAAGCCGACCCAGTTGTTAATCGCTATGTGCTAGAGGCTTCCTCCTGAACTGACAGCAGCAGCAAGCAGCAATAAATCACCAAAAACAGCACACTTTAAATGTATGATATTCCAGCTCTCTGCGCATTTAGAATCCTTAGATTTATACTTGATATCACTTTCATGATGAAATGCATTAAAGTACTTTATGTTACATTTTACAGATTAATTGTTAACTTCATTTAAATACTGAATACTGTAAATAATTACACATATGGGGGCGGCACGGTGGCATAGTGGTAGCGTTGCTGCCTCGGAGGGAGTCATGTCCCTCCTGTACCCTGCCTGGAGTTTGTAGGTTTTCCTGGTGGGTTTCCACAATGTGCTCCAGTTTTCTTCCAAAGACATAAAAGTTTAGGGATTTGGTGATGCTAAAATTACGCTTGTATATGTGTATGCTTGTGTTCAGCTTGTGATGAGCTAATGCTCCGTCCAGGGATTTTGTTTCTGTCTTGCGCCCCGGATTGATGGATGTAATCATTAAACATCCTTTTCAGAGATATTGTGGCAAGAGGTATAGTACTCGGAATTTAATGGATGTTTCAGGCAATTCACAACACAGCGAAGTTGAACATTTTCTCACCATGATGATATCTCACACTGCCACTTGGTAGAATCTCCCAGATTTAAGTAAAATATACACGCAAGGTATGAACAGTAAAACGCTTGTGCCACATTAGGAATAAATCCGGACTTAGAAGTGTAATGAAACACAAAGGCAAACAAGACGATGCAAACAAATAAGTATTGTTTATAGATGGGACTATTCATTCTTTACCTTTTTATACTTTTACATCGAAAATATTCATGCTTGACTTGCAAATGACTTACTGTATTCGATGTTTATACTGTAGTTGTATAAAGGAAAAAAACAAGCACATGTGGAAGGGTATATGTTGATATGAAGGGTGCCAAAGCTGCCATTCCAACTCACAGGTTTCCTCAAAGGTAATTTCTTCTTTCACTGTTTTTTAATTATTGCTAGGTGTTAGTTCATGTGTGAGTTATGCACTCTTTCATTCCAGAATTTGGTGTCATTCCTATTATCTGAAGCAATATTTCAGAAGTAAAAATTTAAAATGTGCTGACTGCACCTCCTTTTCTTCATCTAGTCAGTGACATTTTAGTATGACATTTTAACTTTCAGTAAGCACTAATGTAAGGTGATTGCGATGCTGGTTAACTGTTTCTGTCTGGCGCTACAGAACTAGCTGCAGCAGTATTCTGACATGCATCATGTTGTGTCATGTGTTTAAGCAATTGCCATGTTTTTCCATCATGTCTTCTGTCTTAATCTGAATTTTATTTTTAGGTGTCTTTGTAGCAATATATCCTTACTTGTGTGTATGGGTTTTGCCTGACTTTATGTTCTGTTTTGTTTCCACTTGTCTTCACTTTCAGTATAACTTTATTTCTAGTTACTGGTGGACTTTGCATCTCGCCTTTCAGAATAGCCCTTTGTGTCCATGCATGGTTTTAGACACAATAGATGGTTTAATTGTGAGCAGAAAGAAGATGAAAATCTGGCATGAATAGTGTCATTATCCTGGTAGTGGTCATGATAGCTTGCTGGGTTAATCTATGTGTTTATTGTCACAAGTCTTTCTTTTCATTATGTTTACCTTTGGCAGCTTTTCTGTGATTATTGCTTGCTAACTTTTATTCATTGTATCTGAAATAGCTGAAATGCCTTCTCAAACGTATGTTAGCCTATTGTCTTGAAAACACTGGGTGAAAAGAAATTGACAAACCACTTTTCAGGTCTGCTGAAATGAATATACTTTCTTCACTTAAGGTTTTGTGGTTACATTTAAAGTGAAATACATTGAAGAGAGCTCAATAAATTAATCAAATTTACTAGGTAGATTTGTACTTATTTGCTCTATTCCTTATGCTTCAGAGATGTTTATACATCACTCTGCTTCTTTTTAGTGGGCTTGTTGACTAGTTAAAGCAGTTAAATGGAATTTTCTTCACATCACTCCCTCTTTGCTCAGAATCCATGCGGTCGACTTTGTAAATTAGATTAAAATATTACCTTTCTCTTAGAAAAGGGCATCTTAAAATATTTCAAAGGATGTTGTCATGTGCATTGTCCCTCTGAAACCCTACACCTGTAGGGCAGAGAAGACAGAATTACAAGGAGGAGCAGAAGAGGTCCAGTGTAGGAGCACAGGGGCCACAAGACGATATGCGTGTGCATACGACATGTGGTCTGCAATTATAGCTACAGCATTTGTCAATTGTATTCAAGCATGAGAAAGAGCCATCCTGTATAAAAACATGCAGTCTTCTTTTAGGATGCTAAAGTGCAGATGACCTAGTAGTTAGCAGGATATCATAAAGTTTTACTTCCCTTATCTACCCTTTTCTCATTATTACCTCAAACCTTTTCATTATTAACAGTGTATATATTGTTGACTTTTCATTAAACCTATGAAAATTATGTTTGAACCTCTATTTAAAAAGAGATTGATTCCAAGGAGGGAAAGCACAAGTAGTCACACCTTCTACCTGCTAGAGGACACATAGTTCTAGAAGGAAAAATAACCATGCACCCTCCTGGTGAGCTGCCTTGAAGACCCATCTCTTTAAGAGTAAGAAAACAGTCAGGGTGTAGTGACACCAGAATCCAAAAGCCTGAGAACCCGGAGACAATTATATGGTTGCGTGTGGACTTGGCATGTAGTTTAAAGCTCCCTTGCAGAAAGGCATATTGAGTTTGGAGTCAGTAGGCCAGCTGGTGGCAAAGGCTCAACAGGTAGCAGAAAGAGAACGTAGGGATGAGATAAAGCCCAGATGAGAAAAGGGGAGTGATTTATATAGAATGTCACTGTAATCAACACCTCTATAGAGGAACAGGAAGTTTGTTGTAATATTATTTGTCTACTTCTGAGATCATTCGTCTAAGTACAGTATGTTCTTCAGTCTGACAGACTGCAAAGTGGGAAGTCTTTTATTATGTTGCTTCTAAAGTCTACTGCACCATTTGCATTTTGAGGTGCGTAATACTCCAATGTACACGGAGTAATTTAGATTAAAAATACACCATTGTAGTTCTCTGCCTACAAGTTAAAATGTAAACATTTTTTCATCTGCTACATGAATTTCAAAAAAGTCCACTCCATAAAAAATGATAATGCTAAAGAATAAAAAGGTCAATTTGTAACATCCTTTAACTAAACAATTCAAACTCACTAAAAAGATGACATTAAATAATAGAGATTTTATCTAATTTAAAAAATATAGAAAAAATAAAAAACAAAATGCTTATCTTTCTAATCCATAAAAAAGTGTTCTTTAGTCCTGTTTTCTTCAAGACTGCTTTTCTGCCCCAAGACATTTATAACTTGCCATTATTGTAAAAACAATGAACTTGTAGTCTTGTCAAAATACTGTGGAGACTGGAGGCTGTCTGTTCTTGAAGTGGAAGTTATTAAAAAAAAAGTCACCTATTACAGTCTTTTGTACATTTAATCAAATCTAAGGATGGTAAAATAATTTTCTGAGAAGGAGAAGCAAATTTTGTATTTTGGAATGGCTGAGTCAACCAGAATAAATCTGGGTGCTGTCATCGTAATTAAAGGATATGCCACTGCATATTGACAGGATGCCTGTAGTGCTTGTAGAAAGCATAAACCACAAAAACATTTATTATAAAGTTTTCATCAGTAAATGTGTGTTCATTGTTGACTTTTCATTAAACCGATGTAAATGTCAGTGGTTTACCAAAAAGAAAAAGAAGCTTGTGAAATCATCTTTATTCTTTTTTTTTGATACTCACAGAAGGCTAGATAAAGCAGGGTCTCTTATGATTGGTCAATATCATCAACATGGAAAAAAACAAATTGTGTGTACTAATCTATTTCAGTCATGGTAAGAAGAGTGTTGTGTTTTAACAGATTTAACAGATTTAGTTATGGTGTTGAATGAGCGCTATTTGATAGGCTTCTAAAGCATACAGCACTGTCTTTTGTACACTTGACAGATGCAAAACCAGCCTGACGTATTGATGTGGGCCTTGATAAGACATTATAATAACTCCATATGGTGTGTGGGTGTGTGTGTGTGTTCCCTGTGGTGGGCTGGTGCCCTGCCCGGGGGTTGTTTCCTGCCTTACGCCCTGTGTTGGCTGGGATTGGCTCCAGCAGACCCCCGTGACCTTGTAGTTAGGATATAGCGGGTTGGATAATGGATGGATGGATGGATGTCAATTAGGTTTTGAGAAGTTGTTTTTTTTTCTTTAGGTAATGCAAAGTTTGCCTATTTTTAGGGAGTTGGAGAGTGTTTATTTGCAGGAGTATGTAAAATGAAATATTTATAGAGAAAATGTAATAAGACATTTCAGCATTGTCACAAGTTAGGTTAGAAAGTTATTAGCAACAGCTGCAATTTGTGAATGCCAGCAAATCAGTTAATTTACTTTTTTAACAGTCACTTGTGATTTATTTGTCTTTTAATCTTCTCTGCATCTTATAACATTATCTCTGTTTAATGTTTAGTGTAACATAGAGAATAAAATTCAAAACGGGTCAATGCTGGGAAATCAAAGAAAGCATGTGTCATGGCCAAAACAAAGAGCAAGAAATAAAAGTCAAGCCATAAGGAAAATGTCAATACAACGTTATCATGAATATTTTTACCAATAATAGATTTTTTTTTATCTACAATTCTAATTGGGAAAGATTGTCCTAAAACAAACTTTTATATCTATTGCATTGCAGTACTCCAGTCACGATCTCCAAGGACATGCCAATAGCAGCCATAATGTGCCCTAACATTACCCAACCGTGTAGAGCATATGCACTATTGCCTGTGACAGAATAATTGCTATTATAGCTTTAAAGGGAACTTTTCTGTTGAATAGAGCCAGCAGACTCAGTGCATTAAGGACATCAAAATGAACCAAGGAGTGATCATTGGGTCCATAGCCTTTACAGTGCCGAAGATACTGCACTGATGCTTCTTGTTACCAAGAATCAACAAATGTCTGGATTTCTTACTTCTCAAAGCCATCCACAGACAAAGCAAGCAATGGGGAGGTAAGACTATTAACTAATGCTGTGAACCGGTAGCAACCAAGAAATATAAAAAGTAGAGTTGATTGTAAAGGGATGAGGCAGAGATAGATGATGTGTGCCGCAATATAAGAGGGCTCTAATTTACGCGAGGGCACCTGCAGTAAAATTTCTAGTCTCTTACCTCTTTGCCCTACCTTTAAAATAAGAGTGGTCTCTACCCTTACAGTCCACAGTTAGTTTAGTTAAAATACATGTTTCCAGTAGACATGATGAGGGTTCAGAATTTCATGGCTAAAAACCATATAAGCATTCAGGAGGAGATGTTTTAATGCTGAATGTGTTATTTCTAGTAAATTGTGCTCGCAGTAAATAATCAACCTATTTGTCCTAATCAGAGTCAATGGTACATCTCAAGTATTTCTCCATTAACATACTCTGTCTGGCCACTGGATTGAGGATGATAACCTGGATATAAACTGTAGTCCCAGATCTGAGATTATGGATGAAAGGAACCCATGGTGGCTCACAATCACTTTCAAAATTACAGCTAGCAATATGGCAATTCAATGGAACAAAAGGTGCATGTTTTGAAAATCGGTCCACCACTACTAATATGGTAATATACAGTTTTAATGGGGGTAAATCTATAATAAAGTCAATAAAGTCATGTTTCCATGGGCGAATAGGAAGGAGTAAAGATTGAAGTAGAACGATTGGTACAACAACATATCTTGCATGCTACAGTATACTTCTGAGCATCTGATTTCAACCCTCTCCGGCAAAGAGTAATTTGATTGTTTTGAAGTTTGTGCTACTCCTGGGTGACCAAACAAAGAGTCTGATGGCACAAATCTAATATTTGAGCCCTTAACTCTGGAGGCATTTTTCAGATTAATTAGCATCCACCCTCATTGGATGATTCATAACTGAATTATCTTTTAAAAGGCATTAATTGCTTCATTTGACCAAACAAATTTCTTTTTGTTTTTCCTTGTTAATAAAGTAATTGGAGCAATTAAAGAGCTAAAGTTGTTTATGAAATTTGGTAGTATTTAGGAAAACCCACAAAACGTTTCACTTCCTTAACATTACAAGTAGAAACGCAGATCATCAAAGGACAAATATTTTTACCAAGCAATAGAATTTTTTTTTTTAATTTTTGTTATTTTTATTTTATTCAACATCTCAGGTTGTAAAAGATTGCCCTGGAAGACCTTTTTTCTTAATTGTATCACAGTACTCCAGTCTATACCTCTGTGGACACACCACATCTCTGGTTTTATTGGTCCGCACCAAAATACTCCAGTTTTTTTTATGGGGCTGGGGGAATAGTATGGTACTTTTTTAGATTTAAGTGTGCTGAAAACATTTCTAAAAGTGGAATTTCTCTACCACAACCCATTTCTGTGATATGTTGTACTCGGTGAAAAAGGTAAAATAAATAAATAAATAAACAAATATAAGTTGCCATTGGTTTTATGGCAGAAGTATTTTTCATGCTTAGAATTTTATTTGAAAAATACTTTTGAGCTATAAAATGGCAGTCTTTCTCGCTCTTAATGTTATTGGAGGTGGAAACTCCCCAAAATCAAGTATTTGCTAGAAATATTTTGCTCTCAATTGGGTAAGTGGAGTGAGTCTATGTTAGCAGGCAACTGTTGCTCATTCCACTGTGAAACATTTTTAAAGATCATAAGTGGGGAAAAAACATACCATTGTCTGCTTTTTGTAATTAATAGTTATATTTAAATTATGTATTATAATTTTTCAAGACTAAATTTTAAATATATATAGTTTTCTCTAACATAGTGTGTTTTTTAATTTTAAGCATTAATTTCTTAAAAACTGGATGTGATGTAGGAATTCTGATGGTGGATTAGGATTTAACTCCCACAGTTCTAAAGAACTGCAACTTTTCATAAGAGTAAAACTCGTTTTTCGACTAGTGTTATTTCAGCTGCCATTCTCTAAGGTGCTGTTAAAAAAAAAAGACAGCTGAAATCATGCAACCTAAATCTTTGGTAAAACTTAGACTAATGAAAATTCCATCTTTTGTTTTCCTTATGAAAAGCTATTCTGTCTGAGAACTACGCCACACCATCCCATCAACTTTACCTAAGAAGTATTTCTTTTAATTGCAATTAAATGCCTTGAAATATTTTTCATGTAGACCTCACTATTAAAGATGCTCCGTACATAAAATGTTGACTGGTTAATTGAAAGTAACAGGAAAAAATATTGTAATTGAAGTGCAGTTACAAAAGTGTAACATCAACTTTTAAAATTAAGCAACACTTATTCCAGATTATTTTTACTTATGTTTAAGTAGCATTAAAACTGATTCCACAAACACATCTCCTACTACTCTGCCCCTGTACGTTGTGTAAAAACTGTTTATTCTTTTTGTACAGATCACCCACGTTAAGATGCATTATGGAAAGGATCTACAGTAATTCCTCTGAATAAATTAAGCAGGAAGGGAAACAATGAGAGCTATAGGACACCAGTTTCGTGGAGTGTTTATCGCCTGTTTCTGACACCTCTGGGTGGTACAGCCGTTGAACACCAGAGTAGAGAAAAATAATTGAGAGCATCATCTAGTCAGGGTCCTGTTTTACCCACTGCTGTTATTGATTTATAGTAGAAACATCTGCTACTTTTGTTTGCACTGAAGATCAGATGAAGCAAAACTACATTTTCACTACTTATAGGTATTTTGTATGTGTTTATTTCACCTTTATCACCTATTAAAATGTAATGTATGTTTTTTTTTTTTCTCCTACCGTTAGTGAACACTGAGAAGAGGCTGATATGGAAATGCAGACCTGCAATTGATTTTCTTTTAATTTGTGTAGTTCTTCTTTGAACACAGTGGGAATTGCATAACAATTAGAGTATTTTATCTAGTGTATGTAGCCGGACTACAAATCAAGTTTTAGTATTTTGCATCTCAAGGACTGTGGTTTTGTTTTATTTTACTAAGATAGTTGGAATGTATGATGATTATAATATTCAAAGTTGTCTTTTTATCTATTAATATTGTTAAATCTAAGTTATAGCTTAGTTCTTTCATATTGTTTAAAATCATCAAATCCTCACCCACAGTGAGAACCCCCTAACAAAATATATACAGGTGGTAGACAACTGTGTTTTTGCATTTAGATTTAAATAAAATTAAGTCTTTTTTTTAAAATACTATATTGTACTGTATTTTTGGAGGTGTTTGAAAGAAGCTGTTTTCTATATAAGGTTCTACGTAGCCTGCAGCACTGACTGTCTGCATGACCAATAGGTTCGCTTTCCACAATAATTATACAACAAAAACTTACTGAAACATTATCCACACAGTACCAGTATTTTTGACCTTTAAAATGGAAAATGGAATTAATCATAAATCATACACAGCAGGCTGCCATACCATAACTAAATACAGGCAACATCAATTTTAATTAATGCAGAGAATGAGTAAGGCAGACTAACTTCAGTGTATCTGTTTAAGTAATAATAAAAAAAAGAATAACTGTTTGCTTTCACAATGGGAGCTAATATTATAAATGCATAGTGGGCCTTAATGTCATATTTCCAATGTGCAATATGCGGTAGGCTAATGTGTTTTATGTCTGGGTCATTTTTAAAGCACCATTACAAGTGCATGAATTTATTGTATACATTTTCTAGAACTAAATGAAAACTATAAAAAATGCATATGTAATTTCTGCCTGGAGTTTTCATTTGCATCTCCAGTTTTTTCCCAGATCTCAAAGATATGCATGTCAGGGTGATTTGGGAACCGCACTTTTTCCCAGTGCGGCTGAGTAAGGTAGGCAAGTGTGTGTATATGCGAGAGAACTCCATGATAGGCTCACTTCCATCCACGTTTGTTTTGTGGCTCACATATACTCACTCTCTCTCCATTAAAGAAAGTGAGTGTGCAAAATACATGAGTACATGCATAGGCATGTATAGTATATTGTGCATATCCAATTTTATTTTACTAATAGTATCAGCAATGTGTGGATTATTTTTTTATTATTCGTATTATTCGTCTTTTACAGCAACCTGAAGGAAACATAGATACATGCACTTGTCCTTTTATTAAGGTGGATTATTACACTAATTCATTTTTGAAACTTGATTATTATAATGCAAGGTTACAAAGGCCCATAGACACATGTGATACCAGGTCTGTGAAGCAGTGAGGCAAAAATATTCACTATGACAACATGCCTGCCAATGATCAGTTGATCCATCCATCCATCTGAATGTATGTGACAGCTGTGCTAATCACTATACCAGCATGCTTACCAGTACTGTTGTTAATAATTTTCATTCTTGTTTTAGTATTTGCAGTTTAATTTTAAAATTTTACACTTTTGAGCAGGTGCTGTTTATATTTGAATAAGGCAACTGAATGTTATATGAAGTGAAATTATTTTGAATTATTTTTTCCATAAAAGCAATGTTGTAAGAGTATTAAATTTCTGATATTCAAATCAGTAATAGTTTTAATGATCTGATAAATACATTAATGGAAGAGCTTAACCACCTAATAAGTAGAAACTGGACAGTATAGAACACAATGTAGACAATATTTTCTAAGATGTTTTACTGCAATTAAACCTTAAAGGAGGCGTTAAAAAGATTCAAAAAGGATAGAATGTGAGTACACTCAAAAGACATAATACAATACAATACAACATTTATTTATATAGCACGTTTTCATACAAAAAATGTAGCTCAAAGTGCTTTACATAATGAAAAATAAAAAAAAATAAAAGACATAGTAGGAAATTAAAATAAGTCATCATTAAATAACATAGAATAAGAGTAAGGACCAATGGCCAGGGAGGACAGAAACAACAAAAAAAAAACTCCAGACGGCTGGAGAAAAAAATAAAATCCGCAGGGATTCCAGACCATGTGACCGCCCATTCCCCTCTGGCCATTCTACCTAACATAAATGAAACAGTCCTCTTTGTAGTTAGGGTTCTCATGGAAAGACTTGATGATGATGTTCATGCAGACTTCTGTTTTTTAGTCCATCAATATTGGAGCATCATAATGCTTTGAGTAGATGGTGGTGGCGCAGGCGGCCACCACAGAGAAACCGGAAAAAGAAACAGAAGAGAGAGTAGGGCTCAGTACGGATTTTAGAGCCACCATGAATAGTTATTAAAATGAATTGAACATACAGAATATCAGGATTAAATTAAAGTGAAGTTATGAGAAGGCCATGTTAAAGTAATATGTTTTCAGCAGTGTTTTAAAGTGCTCTACTGTATTAGCCTGGCGAATTCCTATTGGCAGGCTATTCCAGATTTTAGGTGCATAACAGCAGAAGGCCGCCTCACCACTTTTAAGTTTTGCTCTTGAAATTCTAAGCAGACACTCATTTGAGGATCTGAGGTTACGATTTGAAATATAGGGTGTCAGACATTCCGATATATAAGATGGGGCAAGATTATTTAAGGCTTTATACACCATAAGCAGAATTTTAAAGTCAATTCTGAATGGCATAGGTAGCCAGTGTAGTGACATTAAAACTGGAGAAATGTGTTCGGATTTTCTTTTCCTAGTTAGGATTCTAGCAGCTGCATTCTGCAGTTGTTGCAAACGATTGATGTCTTTTTGGGGTAGTCCTGAGAGGAGTGCGTTACAGTAATCTAGTCGACTGAAAACAAAAGCGTGAATTAATTTCTCAGCATCTTTCAAAGAGGTCTAACTTTTGCTATGCTTCTTAAGTGAAAAAATGCTGTCCTAGTGGTCTGATGAATATGTGAATTAAAATTCAGGTTGCAGTCAACAGTTACCCCTAAGCTTTTTACTTCCATCTTGACTTTTAATCCAAATGCATCAAGTTTATTTCTGATAACCTCATTGTATCCATTATTGCCAATCACTAAAATTTCAGTTTTCTCTTTATTTAGCTTGAGAAAATTACTATTTATCCATTCAGAAATACAAGTAAGACATTGTGTTAGTGAATCGAGAGAGTCTGAGTCATCAGGTGCTATTGATAAGTACAGCTGTGTGTCATCAGCATAGCTGTGGTAGCTCACGTTGTGCCCTGAGATAATCTGACCTAACGGAAGCATATAGATACACAAACCTCTTAATCTGATTCTAAATGAAAAATTGTTGCATCAGGCAAATAGCATGCACTTTACTCAATAATAAAGGATTATGAAGAGCTTAGCTTTAATTTACTCTTTATTTTATCATTTTCTTTAACAGATTGTAATTCATGAGAAATGTAATATGTTTGATCAAGTTTGCTTTCAAATCAAATGTTCTGGCTCTTCCACATTTCCTATTAGAACCACCACTACATAGAACATGTGTTTTAACTTTTTTTTTTTTTTTAAACAAGTAAACCTCTATTATGAAAAGGGTAAACACAAATCTAAGAAAAAAAGCAAGAAAAAAACACATAGGAAACAACCTTGAAAATTGGACCTATTTATGATACTTTATTGAATCTGACATGCAGTTATTAAGTTAAAGTGCAGTACAAAATATGCTATTAAAATATTCATAATAAAGAAATTACAGATACATTTTGCCCCACTGCTATGGTATTGACAAAAGGAAAACATCTGAATACAGAAAATTAATCTCTAGGGTTTGTTTGACCCATTGGTGTTCCTCTCCTTCAGGTCTTCTTATAGTCTTGATTTATGTTTCTCAATTGAACAGTCACATTGAAGAATGTGCAAGCTTCATATTTGTGCTCCTTTGGAATCAGATCATGATGCGATTATCGTTTCTGACAAGATTTATGTTGTACAATGACATCTTTGACCCAGCTAGCCTCATCGTCTTTATTACTTTGCTCTAGTGAATGATGTAGTTGTTAAAAGGAGAACAGGGCAAGCCAGATATCTCAGTCCTCAGCAACAGCCTCCACAGTTCCTTTAGAAGGATTTGCTTATCATTCTGCAGAATTTAGACTGGTTTATTGCATGGTGAAATATGTAATTTGTTAAACCTTTATAAAAGGAATTAACATTAATGTTTATGTCAAATAAAATGAGCAGCTGTGGAATTATTTGTAATTGGGACAGTTTAGCTATGAGCTAAATCAACAAGCTTTATAACCTGAATTGTCTCCTCATTTTTGTCAATCTCATTACATAATTCTGTGCTCTATATTTTATCTATGAGGTGATATCAGGTTTTATTGCTGACTGTAATCTACTCATACGAAGCCCCCATCTATTATGGTAAGATGTCTCATTACATAAAGTGAACACAAGTTTATTAAAACTCATTTAAACTTATACAAGGCTTGCGTTACACAAAGCCATCATTTTTGATTTTGTCAAGTGTTTCACTTTGACCCTACTCCTCCATCAACACAAAAGTTCATACTCTGCCCAAGATAGTCTTACCCCTGGAGAGCAACAGGAAAACAAAGGTTTGATAATGTAACAATGTGACAAATGGCTATTGGTCCACAAATAAGAAAACTGGTCATAGGGCCAGGCCCCATGCATTTACTATATAGTATGTATGACATGTTTGTATAGAATGCAGTAGGAACAAAAACAGACTTGAAAAACAATACAAATAAATAAAAATGGAATAACAATGGATTCTAACAGAATGTTGAAGTGACTTGTGGCCCTAACATTCACAATTCATTTCTGTTTTATTTAACATCTGACATGTCTATACTTTGGTTAATCTGGTTAAACTTTATACAGTAAAGTAAAACTCCCCTGCTCTTCTGAATGTTTAAGAATATGTTTGTATACTACATGTTAATGATAATGTCTGTAAGCATTATCGGGTTATTTCCTGTGTAAACATTAGTGTCAGTGTAATTAATTGCAATTTTTGTTAGAGCAAAAATAAAACTTACTCTATTTTACTTTCTAGTGTGACAAACAAAACACTGGCTAGGTAAAGAGTTTTTTTTAATTAATGTATAAGGGTAACTAAATCATTGAAACACTTAACTTGTGTGATTTAAATCCAGCTTGGGAGACATTAAACAACTGTTCTTACACAAAATATAGGATTCTTCATAGCAGGGTTTTAGGTACTTTTGGAGCTACTAAAGTCGATAGTATTTTTATAGTTTTCTTGTCAATAATACATTCTTGAGTAATCTTTTGCATTTCCTGCTACTTTTTTTACATTTATATTTTATGTATATTTTTTATGCTCCCAACTAAGCTCTTGTAATAGTATCTGATATAAAATCAAGCATGTTGCAGGCTTAGTTTTCTGACATTTAAGTACAACAATGAAATTCTCCCTTATCTTACGTTTCTCTTTTGAAACACCATTCAGGCATTAGTTCTGAACCACTGATTTAGGTCGTCATTTACTAAAAAGCATGCTAGTGTGTATGACACCGAAGTAGCTACAGCTATTAACATTCAGAGTAATTTTCCCTGGTGTCTACTCCACTCATGATTAATTGTCATTATTAGGATGCAATTAACTGAGTAAATTTCACAGGAAAATGTTGAATTAATAGAAAAATGATGAAATAAAATTAAGCATTTAAAGCTTTGGGAAGACTACAAATATCTCTACATTTGTTATTAAAGTAACTACTGCATAGTTATACATACTGTAACATAATACTGTATTTTTCTAAATGTAGAATAAGTGGGGGAAAAAAAGAGATCAAGGTGAATCTGTGAAAATGGTTAGAACATGAACTTGTAGCCACAGGTGGTCTCCAGGGTCTGAATCTGCAAACCACTGTTCTAAGGTATGTTGTGACTTCATGAAAATAAGTTTGCCTTGCTCTTAGACAGATTTTGGTAGATCATTTACCACTGGAAAGATAAAATGTTTTCTTAAACTTTCTCCATCAGGATAATATGGCTTTCGCTGAAGTTCAGTTGGACTCAAGAGTCATGGAACATTGTGACTCTTGGTCTGATCAATATCAACATTTTTTCATATGAACTTCTCAGGAATTTCCTAGCACTGGGGTATAATTTGCCTCCAAAACCTGTGTGCTTGTAACTTCATTCACATGATAAGGGCCAAAGTCAGTCAGATTCAAATTGGTTATTGGTTATTGGGCCTAACTGTTTACCAACATTTTCAAATGGTTGCCCCTAAGTATCTGTTTACTAAGGTGGAAGAGTGCATATTTGATTACATTGCATACCAAAAATAAAATATGCATTTAAATCCATTACTCTGTTATCCATTTACTGACTCATTCTACATAAAACCAGACAATACTCACTGTGGGATAAAATTCAATAATTCAAAGACTTTGACATTGTATCAGTCTATGAAATTTCAGCACCACTGATTATTAAATATATTTGCAAGCAATTATTACAAGACATATCAACTTAAAACTACACCATTCGAATGCAACATTCACAATTATATAATTTACTCTAAGTATATACAGTATCAGTTGAAAATATATGCCAAGAATACAACTGGTAAGTAAACAATGTTGTAATTTCTTAATTATGGCAAGCAATGTGCATTACTGAGATAAAACTATGCATAAGATTGTTTGACACAGAGCAGTTGCATCTACACACCAAAAGAAGAACTTTACCTAAAAATAACACATTTCCAAAATACCCTTTTAAAATGATTAGTTTCCAAAACAGTAAAATAAATTGATTTAAAGCAAACCTAATTTTAATTTATAATGCTGGTTCACACTTTTGCATGAGTTTTTACATTAAACTGACTTTGATAGCATTTTAAATTTAAAATTAACAGATTATGTAATCTTGATAAGCTCTAGATGTAAAATAACCACTGAAAATACTTAGATTTCGGTTTAAATTAATAATGCAGACCTTCACAGCCACACCAGTCATTTGTCATTTCTGCCTTTTGCTACAGGCCCAAATGTGTTTGTAAAATAATTTAAGCAACTTTAAGCATTGGAAGTGCTTTGAAAGAACAGGAACTATTTTAAAAATGTTCATAGCAGCCATGACAATTATAATGGAAATCAGTGCATTTCAAACCATTCTTACGGCTTCCCTGCAGTCATCAAAAAGAGTTTTATATTCAACTAAAAACTCAGTGTTAGCAAAACTGACTTTTACTAAAGACTTCAATACCTTTCTTGTAAAGTTTTGGTGAGAAGCTGAGAAATATAATAAAAAAATGCACTTCTTCATTCTACCTTACAGTATTTATTCCAGCTCGTCTCTGCTAGATCTGGAGCTTTAGCACTGGGCTTATTACACCTTCTAGCCCTTTGGCATGGTTCTCCATCGAGCTTAACCTAATTTCAACATTTCTTCATTTCAATTCCCCATCCACTCTTATTTTTCCTCATTTTTGTAAATTTTGTCCATTGATCTCATACACTCTCAGGACTTAGCATGGTTGGGCGAGATATTTAGTTTCATATCCAACCTAACATTCTCAAACTACCAAGCACTCAGAATATTTGGTTATTAGATACCCTGGGTGTCATTTTCGACAGCTTGGGCTCTTGAAGTTCTTTACTTCTGAGTCAGGGTCTCACCCTGGTGGTGCACAGAACATTTATTTTTCTGGGCAAAGGTGTGTTTTTGAATGTTATTACTATATATTTTATCTTGTGCAAAGCTATATTTCATTGTTCATCTTTATTCTAAGAAAAATGTTTTAAAAAGCAGTTTTACAGGTACTCTATCTGCCCCCCACAGCTCATACATATGAAGTGAAGTAGATTGGTTACTCTAAATTACTCTAAATTGGCCCAATGGGAGTACGTGTGAGTGCATCCTGCTATAGAGTAGAGAATTTAACTGGGTTCAGGAAAATGAAAGCAGAATAAAGAATTAATATCATCGCCAAGATATACATGTTAGTTTATCCAAAGCAGCAAACTGAAGAAGTTTGGTCAGAATATTGTGGATGCAAAAATATACAATACCATACTAAAATATATGTATTACTAATGTACTGATATACTGATATAAGCAAATTGACTAACAGTGTATGTGTAAGCAAGAATATCTTAAAGCAGGGTGACAACAACTGTTAACAAAAGAACATTTTGTAATTTCCTAAAAGCAACCGTTAGCAAAAGAATGTTCTATGCCTAAGAATAAAAATATGATGACATACAAAAAACTTGTAAAAGAGCAAACACTGAAACAAGTTTTAAATAAGTGTAAAAGCATTTTGGAAAAGGGCACAGAAAGGTAAAAAAAAAATATATAAGCAGCCTGAAGATGGGGAAGTGAGAGTTTTTCTGACTTGCAAGCAGAAAGCTCCATACTCGCTACTCACCAGTTTATTAATTCTTTTAATAAACTAATATTGATTAATTGCACTCCTGTCTTCATCGGTGTCTTTCTTCCACAATATCTATAGTATAGAGTGTTTGAAAAGGGATGAAACAAAAAGAATAGTCTGTTAAAATGGCAAAGGTCTGAGACCAATAGAGGACAAAAATAAAAGCTTCCAAGATAAACAAATATCAAGCAAACACAGTACAAATAACAAGAACCTCAGGTCTTAGCGATTCCTAGAGAACTAAGAACTAACTTACTTTAATACCAAGAAAGGGTTGTTTGTTTTTATATGAATCCAAAAGTTTGGACATTAGAAGCGGTGTGCCACCATCTTTAATAGGAAATGAGCAATGATGTCACAAGTAAACATTTTCATCATGTAATTAAAAACAATATACCTATGTTACAAAAACAGAATCAAAAATGGTGGTTCCTGCAAGGCAAAAGGATGCCTTTTATTAGTTATTTTAGTAATAAACTTTGTCTAATATATGAAAATAAAGGAAAGCAGATTTGATTTTCTGTACACCGTGCATTTTACATATTCAGTTTTTCATGCAGTTTCCTCCCACAGTTCAAAGACATGCGGGTTAGGTACACTGGTGATCCTAAATTGTCCCTAGTGTGTGCTTGGTGTGTGGGTATGTGTGTGTGTGCCCTGCAGTGGGCTGGTGCCTTGTCCAGGATTTGTTCCTGCCTTGCGCCCTGTGCTGGCTGGTATTGGCTCCAGCAGACACCGGTGACCCTGTGTTTGGATATAGCAGGTTGGACGATGATTGACTGACTGAATTTTTCATGCAGGCTTCGTAACATAGGCATTTTTATTAATCTTTACAAAGATGTCTTCAGAATTCAGTAATTATATATATTTACTGTATATACAAAAGTATGCTTGTGTCCAATGTTAATGGTAATTGGAAATGAGAAGAGACAATGTCAAAGTTGTATGTGGAAACAGATGCAAATGGAGGTATCATGTGAGAGTGGTTTCTGCAGATCTAGTTGCTCTACTTCCTCTGTAGGTTGTTGTCTTTTATCTGCCTCCTCAGAGAGGAAGTTGGTTTCAGAGTGAAGTGTCAATTGATTTGGGAATTGGGAATGCCAATAGGGAATATTTTGTGGCAATAGTCTTAAAGCTAGCAATGTTGATCTTGTCTCTTGTAGAGTAGACACTGAATGTGTCTTTAAACCTCTTCCTTTTACCTACAATTCAATTTACTGTTTTACCTGAATACCCTTCAGAAAGTTAAAATGTTATGTTAACGTTACAAAGAATGTGATTCTGTTAATTATAGATGAGAATGAGCCTAGCCAGCATCATGTGTTTGGACTATGGGAGCTGACCAGAATCTCCAGATTAAACCCAAACAATATAATCAATTCATCAATATCATAACTCCACATGCCCATCTAGTAAGTCAGGTGGGTGTCATGGGTCACTGGCAAGAATCAGTGCCCACTAGTAGTAGTTTGTAAACCATACAGTGCTCAAGGTGTCCCAAATCAAAGATGTGGCGCAAGGTAGCTGTAAAACAGACACAAATGTTTATTGCAGGAACAGTCACAATCCAGTTGTTGATGAAGACAACAAAAAAAGAAAGAGGTGCTCAAAAATGATACACTACAGTGATGTATTATTGATTGATAAAAAATTCCCAGTAAATAATTGGTCCAAAATACCAAAAGACATCACAGAAAAAAATATCAATATTTACGGTTACTGAAAAAGACTGCACAAAAAAAAAAAAAATCCCATGATGCTACATAGAAAAAGATGGAAGACACTATATATCATCTGATTAATCAAAAGATTCTGCAGCAGCCAAAAAATGTACACAATGGCTTATCAAGGCTTAAATCCTTACTTTAAGCATCAAAAAGTACAAAAAAATACAGAGCTTCTTAGTGCACAATAGTGACATCTGTACTCTCCAATAGATCCTTAACTAATGGCAAAGGTAGTTTTTTAACCATTTCTGCAACGCTTGTCTTGATGCAGCGGATTAGTAGTATTGCAACAGAAAAGGGAATCCATACCCTTGTGATCACATTCTTATAATACATAAACTAACTTAAAATACTTTCTCACACAATCAAACACTCAAGTGCAAAGCGACTAAATCTCTTACCTCCACCATTCCCCACAACTGCTTTCCTCCTTTCCTATCTTGTCACTCCTGTCCTTGCAGACTCAGCTATTTTCTGGCTTTAAATAGCATAAAGGAACTAACGAGTAGCTCTCCCAAATGTTGAAAATATAACCAACCTCGCTGACGGAACATGGCAAAGCAGATAAGCAAATTGCACTTTTACTGAAGTTAAAAATTAGATCTAGATTTAAATGAGCTTTAAATGAAACCGTATACAAGGTCTATCTCTGTGATACTTATTTTTAACTGTGCACCTTCTCAAAACAGGCTGTGTATCTTTAGCAAGCTAATGGACACTGCTAGCCCTTCTAGCTCACCGGAACTGGGTGACAGTTTTACTATTGTCACAGTGGGATCTAAACTTTGTAATGCACCACCACTAAGCAATGTGTTTGCATTTTGCAGGGGGCACATGTTTTCTAATTTTTTTTTTTTGTTCAGCCTTAAGTGATTAAACAGTTCATTAACATAACACTTGAAAACCGGCAGCAAAAGGACAAAACACTCAAATTAGAGATGAAATAGCAATTAGCTTAAATTTTAACATATTTTTAAACTTACACATACAATCAGCTACGTAGACAAATTATGTATCATCATCACCATCTTAACAAGTGTCTCGCACCAACAGTGAAAACAGGAGTGTCGTGAGTTTCGTTTAAACTGTGGAGTCCTTGGCTCTTTAGGTGTTTCTAATTAACTTGGTTCATGGAAAAGATCTGGAGAGTGGATGTTTGTTACCACAGAATTGCAGTCAGATATTAGAACCATTTTAGACAGAATGTAGGATTATGTATTCTGTTCTTCATATTACTGGTTTTTTTTTTCACAATAATGTTGTTCCAATATAAACCCTATTTAATTTTTTGTTAATTTCAAACTGAAAAATTCTGAAAAAATATGGCTAAAATGTAACACTCCAAGTAAATCATTTCCTGCATCTAACACAAGATAAATATCTTAAAATGTGCATATAGATGTACAGTACAGTAGGCTAAATATATGTAAAAATGCACAAAAAATAGAGCATCAAACACATTTAAATCCCAGATCACAGAAAGTTGCTGAATATTTTTACTCCTTACCTCAACATTTCTGCCTGTAAACTGGACATCTAACCCAAAATGGGTTACTCCCATGTTTCTGTTGACCATCTCACTGAGGTGCTGAACAGGTATAGACAGTAGAGAGACTGATGTGTTTTTTGTATCAAAGAATTTTTTTGGGGGGAAGGAATATTGCATTGACCCCCTTATTTTTGACACCCACTGCACGCCCAACCTATCTGGAAAAGGGTCTCTCTTTGAACTGCCTTTCCCAAGGTTTCTTCCATTTTTTCTCTTCAAGGGTTTTTTCTTGTCTTCTTAGAGAGTCAAGGCTGGGGGGCTGTCAAGAGGCAGGGCCTGTTAAAGCCTATTGCGGCACTTCTTGTGTGATTTTGGGCTATACAAAAAATAAATTGTATTGTATTGTATTGAATGTTTATTTATGACTTTCTGGGAAACAGAAGTAGTGTAATGACATTTTTAGTCCACAGTTTACCATCTATTCTAATAGAAGTCTGCAGGTAAAGTAATTTTTTTCCATAAGCCCAATTGAATACCAAAACGCCCTTTCAGTAATTAATTTCTTTTAAAAACATATTTACGCAAATCAAATTTTGTGCTTCAGGCACAGGGGATGTGTGAAGGAATTAAACTATGAGGCTATAAAAAGAAACACATTCTGCAGTTGCTCAAGTGAAGCTGTTATTGACAGATGACTGCCTGTAACAAAATTAGTCTAGTCTAGATGGGTAATGGCTTACTGCATAAAAGACAATGAGATCATTGGTATATTTTATACAGAGGCAGCTGTCTCGTTTAGAAGAAGTGTTGACAGATTTCTCCAAGCATTAGCATTGTTATCATAAAATCTGCAGAATTTAGTTTCCATCCATCCATTCATAATTATGTTTGCTTTTGAGAAATTACCAAGTGCGCATCACTTACAAGAATATGAAGTTCTTCTGCTGATTTTAAGCTCTAAATTAAAATCTTTTTTTCTTACTTTCATACCTAATTGTTGCTCACATGACAACAAAAGTGTATCACAGTGTTAGATTGCTTTTATTTTAATCATATAGTTTTCTGCTCAAGTGCTGCTTAAAGTATGTCATTCTTCTACTTTATTTTCTGTAGTAATGTAACTGCATTCTGGCAATATGTATGTAGTAATATCAGCTTGAAGCCTTAATCTAGCAAGTTTAAAATAATGTATGTTTTTGTTACATAGGCTGAGGGTGAACCAGTATCAAAGTGCAAGAGCACCATCAGGATTTTGCAGGGCAGAGTCAAATCCTCAAACAGCTTCAGTTAAGACAGAGGCACTGACAGTATGGGAAGCCTTGTGCATGCCATTGCAAGAATGCAGGGTCCATTAAAGCTCAGCAGGCCCTGCAGATTTAGTGAGAAGGGAGAAGAAACTTTAAATGCTTGCATATACAGTGTGTGGTAGGAGAAACAATTACTGGAAATAATGTCTGAACACCACTTAGATAAAGTGAGGCCAAGCCGGAAATACCAGAAGGGACTATACTGTGACGAATATGATGGGACATAATGCCAATCAGATGAAGGCAATGAGAAGTCAAAGTAGCCAATGAAGAAGTAAAGAAATAATTTTCTGATACAAAACAAAAAACATTTTATGACTCTACTATTATACTCCGTTTGGAAGCAAAGCCCTGCATTCTTTCCCCTTAGAATACTTTTTTAAAAAATATCTCACGTTTCAACTAAAAAAATGTAATCGTGACCATATCCTGTTTAAATGCTTCCTTTGCCTACATCTCATACTTTACAAGTGTTACACTATAGGTCTGACAACTGACCACTACTGCCACTTCTGTTCCCTAAATGCTCCCAGTATTTTTGTTTTTTGGATTTGTCCTTCTTGGTATCCCCCCACTTGTTCCTTTTGCTCAGACATTTTTATTAACTCTGTTTATATTATTATTTTAGCTCATATCATCATTCTTCTCCTAAATGTCTGTGCTCTTTCACTTATCTTCAATGGAGACTTTTATCTTGGGCACTATTGTGGTCAGGTTGGACCTTACTAGTCTCTTGGCCCTTTGTTATACCTGCAGTCATGATGGTATAGGAGTAATGGGTGGAATGCATTCTCTTGTTTTGCAACTCCAAGGCTTACAATACACTGGACAAGCCACTTGTGACATTTAGGAGCCGTTGCTTGTTCAGGAAGTGCATATTATCTAAACCTCCAAAATCTGGCATCAAGTTCTGGGTTGCCTGATGCTGCTTTATCATATGCTTGGAACATGCAGGTCTACACAGTGAAGCCAGCAGTATCATAGGAAATGGCTTTCTCTTCAGGACCTGAGCAAAGCAATGGTGAGACGTTTGCCAAGTTCTCCATCATCTGCAGGCAAAATGAGAAGGATTCAACAAGAAGATGGCACAGTCCACAGAGGAACCAATGCCAGCACAGAAATAAGCATGCATGATATTGCTTGTCTGTGTGTGTGCTTCACTGTCTTGGCCTGCTGTTGCTATCTATGTACAGTATAGTTGTGGCTATGTATAGGTTTGTGTGATCTATATTAATAAAAGGCAAAGTCCTCACTGACTCACTCATCACTAATTCTCCAACTGCCCGTGTAGGTAGAAGGCTGAAATTTGGCAGGCTTATTCCTTACAGGTTACTTACAAAAGTTAAGCAGGTTTCATTTCGAAATTCTACGAGTAACGGTCATAACTGAATCCTACTTACGTACATATATACGTCCATTGCCTGCAGCTCGGTCGCCGTGTGAGGCGGAGTTGCGTCCCCCATCCCCATGCCTCCCACGTAGTTGGCTGCCTGCCTATATTGCGTCCCCCATCCCCGCGCCTCCCACGTAATTGGCTGCCTGCCCATATAAGGTTGTCCGTCACTCCGGTCTCTTTATTCCCTTCCTTGCTTCGCCACGGCATTCATGTCTCCTTGCTGATAACGGCATCCTTTTTATTTAATCCACGGTTTCTCCGCTGTTTAATTGTGCTGATAACTGCAGCCTTTTTATTTAATCCACGGTTTCTCCGCTGTTTTATTGTGCTGATAACTGCAGCCTTTTTATTTAATCCACGGTTTCTCCGCTGTTTTATTGTTCATTTATTATTATATTTATTGTGTAGGTATTTAGACTTAGTTTACATTGTTCAGGTACCGATTTCTTTTACCGTTCCAACCGTATCCCCATTAACATGTCTATCGAGGTGATCACCATCGATCAAAGAACTGTCACTTAACAAGTGGTTTCCATGCCCGGAGATGGCACCTACCTTTTCCATTCTCTTTGTTACATATTGCACGGCCATATCAGGCTCACTGTTGATATCCGGAGGAACTTTGTGTCTTATGTATTGAATGACTGGGACAGGTTCAAGGTGTGGACTGATGACGGTACAGGAGATAATTATACTACACAGGAGCACTATAAGAGTGAAATGCTTAAGCCCTTCACCTATGCTTCTGCATGTGAGTTGATGGCTGCCGCTGAATTGTTCGGTTGTCGCTTTCAAGTGTACTGAAATGGCCAAATATTTTACACCTTTGGAGAACCGCCAATGCCTCTTAAACATCTTAGATTCACAGGTGACGATTTGAGTAGTGGACACTTTGATGTTTATGAATGTTTCGACTCTCAAAAGCTGGATGCAAAGATATCGATGAAGCCGGTTGTATGCTTACAACGCTTGACAGATGCCGAATGTCACTTCAACACAAGTCCTGCAAATACTAACGTAATTGAAACAAACCATGAAACTCAAACCGATTATGACAGTAGCAATCCAAGCTGTGAGAAAACAGTAAAAAGGAGGCGTGTCAGATGTCGTGGTACATTTACTGATGCAGCTAGACGGAAACAACTTTGTGACGCTGCCGCCAAATACTCGCAGAAAAATCCACAAGTTAATGGACACGCTGTCACTAAATACTCGCAGGCAAATCCACAACTTAATAGAGACGCTGCCACTAAATACTCGCAGGCAAATCCACAAGTTCATAGAGACGCTGTCGCTAAATACTCGCAGGCAAATCCACAAGTTAATAGAGACGTTGCTGTTAAATACTCGCATTCAATTCCACAAGTTCATAGACACGCTGCCGCTAAATATTTGCAGGCAATTCCGCAAGTTAATACCGGGAATGCCTGTTAAACATCTTAGATTCACGAGTAGCGATTTGGGTAGTGAACACTTCGATGAATGAAACCTGTTATCTTTACAACGGTTGACAAACACGGAATTTAACTTGAACACAATACGTCCTCCAAATACGAACCTGATTGAAAGAAATAATGATAATCAAATCCTTGATGACAGCAACACGCATAACAGTGACAAAACAATTACATTGACAATCATGTTACGTTATTTTTAAAATGTTTCCTTTTCTTTTTCATAACTTCTTTAACACACTACTTCTCCGCTGCGAAGCGCGGGTATTTTGCTAGTAATGAATAAGTGAGTATGCATTAGAGATATATTGACCTAAGTGTTGTTTTTATCATTGTAGCCTGCATCTGGTTGGAGCAAGAGGAAGCGGTGTGATGTATATTTACCAAAACAAAATGGGAAGACATATTACAGATGCATCAAATACAAGAAATATATCTGTATATTTTACACAATAAAATTCTGTCCAGCATCTCTGTAGACAGAAAAGTTGTCTACAGATGAGCCAATGCTAGCACCAGAAGTGTTAGTGATGATATTGCTTGCGTGTTTGTTTGTGTCTTGTCTTAGCCTGATCTATCTATGTACTGTATAACTGAAGCTATATATAATTATAGTGTTGTGTAGAAAATACAATTTTCTGTTCTGCTTAAAAACCGAATAATATGGTTCCTGTTAAATGTGATCTACCAGAGAGTAAAGGACAGATGTAGAAGTATGTTTACGTTGTTGTCATTGTAATAATGTGAACATCTATTAAGGCTTTTTTTTTTTTTTGTTGAGAGTTAATATATCTAATATGTTGTTCCACGCGGGAATAGTTGCAGCAACTACCCATACATTAAAAAAGTCCTATAAATCTTTTTTTAGTCAGTCCCTCTGTTTCCTGATGTACTAGTTATGACTAAGCAGTTTAGGGTGGGGTACCTACTGCTGCTGAAATTTGGTGTGAACTGCCAGTTTCTCTTCCAGTTCGCTCTTTAATCCCCATCTCTCTGGTCACATAGCATGGAGGAGTGGTTTCGGATGGTCCTCTAGAACTTATGGGGCATGTCTCTGAGACAGTGCCTCATAGATCTTCTAGTACATGGTCTTCTCTGGCTGACTTCTGTTCCTAACCGGGTTCAGTAAAAAATGAAAGCAACTTTGGATAATGTTTAGCAAAAATAATTGTGAATGGTTTTCATATACTTATTTACAATTATTAACCAAAAGCAGTTTAAAGTATTGGCCACTGGTAACATGCACAAAGGTCAGTTATTAGAGGGCATGTATTGTCTGTGAGTGAATTTTTACAGTGATACGTGCATACGTATAAAAGTCTGTCTCTGAAGTTGAAAACTTAACTAACCATAATGATCTATTTCCTAAGTCATCAAAGATAATTTTAAATGGTCTAAATTTGTATTTCTTCTTGTCACTGTGACATAGACATCATCAAATTTTAGTAAAGTCACATGTTGGTGTTTTGGGTTCAGATAAATGGTTGCACTCTTCATCAAAGTAGTCATTTACTGAAATTGCCCCTTTCAGTACAAAGAGAGAGACCCAATAGCAATGGGTTTAAAGCACCAAATGGATCTGGACAGAATGGTAGTCAGTCACTGGGAAAACCTGTGCATACACTCACAATTGCTACCTTGTATGATTTGTATTAACATTGTGTGAGGACCATTCCCACTTGATTAAATTTGCTGGGGCTCATCCTTGAGGTAAGTTCTGCCTACTTTATTGGTAGAAAGTGTTTTGGATTTGTTCTTATTCTATTAAAATGGTCTTTACTCAGCTTTTTTTTTAACTTTTTTTTTTCATGAAGTGTTATTGTTTGAAATTAATATTTTATGCTGCTTTTGAAACATTATTTTGGCCCATTGCCTGTCTAGTGCAGTAATAAAAATGGCTTATAAACAACCTCAAAAGGACGTTATTGCTTTGCTGTGTAAAGTCCTTATCTTTATTATTTGTGGAGATTTTATGTAAAGCATTTCAATTAGATCAACTGAAGAAATCAAATCAAAGTAACTAAGAAAAAGGTGTTGAAGCCAGAGTCACACAAAATGTCAGATTTGTTACAGAAATTGAAAAGCTACATCTTTCACAGCTCTCCACAGCACATCACGTGTGCTCACACTTGTTGTTGGGAGTTAACCTGCTGCATTTCTTATTCAATAGGAGTATCCTTTAATTTTCGTTAGATCTTAGAACACTTTAAAAGAACATTTCTGAATTTCAGACAGGAGATCCAGTTTGACAATAATATCCCTTTAAAATGTATGACTTGAAGCAAATAATAAAACTGAAACATAATTAATAGCCATATTAAAGGTTGATATCAATGCTATCTTTCAGAAGCTAGTCTCATAAATAATTTTAAATCCATTAAAAGATATCACCTGCATTTTGTTCCTGTTTCTTATCTTGCGCATTACTGACTAAAATTAACATGACAACCACAATTCCCCAGACTTAAAAGAACAATACATTTTTTTCCCCTTTGACAAAAGAGCCGTAGAGTGTATTTCCTTTTTTCATTATATATGGCCACTCTTCCGCAACAGCAAATTAGAATTAATTTAAACAAGCCTGTGTGGGCCAGATGGTCGTTTCTTACCTTTAACTTTTGTGTGCTGTTATGTTGAAAGTAAATCTGTTTAACATATATGCTCATACACTATTGATGCATTAAGTTTGAGTATGTTTACAGAAAACTACTAAAGTCTGTAATTCTTGCTGTAAGAATGTTTACTGTTGTGCCTGTTGTGTCATGTTTTATAGCCATTGAACAATACAGAACTTTCTCTGGAAATGTTAGTAAATGAGGCAAAGTTATGAGAGAAACTATTTTTCCAAAACTAGATGCAGTCATCCTTTATCCAAATAGTACAGAATGTTGGTTATTACCATCCATCCATCTTTTGAAATCACTTATCCTGTTCTCAATGATTGAAAATTAAAGGTTACTTTTCTAAACTTTGTTAGCAGAGTATGAATGAGTATACAAGAAGGTGTGATTATGCAAAAGGGTCTAACTGTGTGCTGCAATGAGCTTGTGTCACATCCAGGTATGGATTTTATTTTTCTCTCAATTTGGCCATTGCACTCCTATTAACAGTTCTGCACTTGAATTGAACAGTTTCTGTAAATGGATAGATGGATTTTTTTATATATGTTGAAGCTCATTTATTATATACTAGCAAAATACCCGCGCTTCGCAGCGGGGAAGTACTGCATTAAAATTTTTATTAAGAAGAAAATTTAACCTTTTTAAACTGAGGGAAAATATGCCAATAATTATTTGTTAAGGATCTCTTTGTATACCACGTTGTCAGTTCGGCCCTCCGGTTGTAACATGACCAAGCTGTGCGCTGAGCTTACTCTTGAGCATGCAACTTACAGTTGGCCATGTGAACAGTAATCTTGTCTCAAATCTCACTGCTTGGATTGCTGCTGTCATAATCAGTTTGAGGTTCATGGTTTGTTTCAATTACGACAGTATTTGCAGGACTTGTGTTGAAGTGACATTCGGCATCTGTCAAGCGTTGTAAGCTTACAACCGGTTTCATCGATAACTTCACATCCAGCTTTTGAGAGTTTAAACATTCATAAACATTAAAGTGTCCACTACTGAAATCGTCACCTGTGAATGTAAGATGTTTAAGAGGCATTGGCGGTTGTCGAAAGGTGTAAAATATTTGGCCATTTCGGTACACTTGAAAGCACCAACCGAACAATTCAGCGGCAGCCATCAACTCACATACAGAAACATAGGTGAAGGGCTTAAGCATTTCACTCTTCTAGTGCTCCTGTGTAGTATAATTATCTCCTGTACCGTCATCAGTCCCCACCTTGAACCTGTCCCAGTCATTCAATACATAAGACACAATGTTCTTCCGGATATCAAGAGTGAGCCTGATATGGCCGTGCAATATGTAACACAGAGAATGGAAAATGTAGGTGCCATCTCCGGGCATGGAAACCACTCGGTAAGTGACAGTTCTTTGATCGATGGTGATCACCTCGATAGACATGGTAATGGGGGTTGGAATGATGAAGGAAATGGGTACCTGAGTAATGTAAAGTAAGTGTAAAATACCTATACAATAACTATAATTGTAATAAACAAACAATAAAACAGCGGAGAAGCCGTGGATTAAACAAAAAGGCTGTAGTTATCAGCAGGGAGACGTGAATCCCGTGGCAAAGCAAGGAAGGGAATGTAGAGACTGGAGCGACGGACGGCCTTATATAGGCAGGCAGCCAACAACGTGGGAGGCGTTGGGATGGGGGACCCAACGCCGCCTCACATGGTGACCAAGCTGCAGGCTATGGACGTATATATGTACGTAAGTAGGATTCAGTTAGCGTTGGGAACCCGTGTACCAAATTTCTTGAAGATGGGCCCATAAGTAACAAAGACTGTTGAAAAGTTCAATATGGCGGCCGACAGTGGCATCATACCACCGAAATAAGTACGTACATTGGTTTCGGTTAGTGCAGGGAAGCCGCCTACCAAATTTCGAGAAGATGGGGCCATAAATAAGAAAGTTCAACATGGCGGACGTTGTTGACCGTTATGACCGTTACGCGTAGAATTTCGAAATGAAACCTGCTTAACTTTTGTAAGTAAGCTGTAAGGAATGAGCCTGCCAAATTTCAGCCTTCTACCTATACGGGAAGTTGGAGAATTAGTGATGTTGGAAAATTCAATATGGCGGCTGACAGTGGCGTCATACCACCGAAATAAGTACGTACATTGGTTTTGGTTAGCTCAGGGAAACCACCTACCAAATTTCGTGAAGATGGGGCCGTAAATAAGAAAGTTCAACATGGCGGACGTTGTTGACCGTTATGACCGTTCGGCGTAGAATTTTGAAATGAAACCTGCTTAACTTTTGTAAGTAAGCTGTAAGGAATGGGCCTGCCAAATTTCAGCCTTCTACCTACACGGGAAGTTTGAGAATTAGTGACGTTGGAAAGTTCAATATGGCGGCTGACAGTGGCGTCATACCACCAAAATAAGTATGTACATTGGTTTCGGTTAGCGCAGGGAAGCTGCCTACCAAATTTCGTGAAGATGGGGTCAGCCTTCTACCTACACGGGAAGTTTGAAAATTTGTGACGTTGGAAAGTTCAATATGGCGGCCGACAATGGCATCATACCATCGAAATAAGTACATACATCGGTTTCGGTTAGCGCAGGGAAGCCGCCTACCAAATTTCGTTAAGATGGGGCCATAAATAAGAAAATTCAACATGGCGGACGTTGTCGACCGTTATCGACCGTTATGACCGTTACGTGTAGAATTTCGAAATGAAACCTGCTTAACTTTTGTAAGTAAGCTGTAAGGAATGAGCCTGCCAAATTTCAGCTTTCTACCTACATGGGAAGTTGGAGAATTAGTGATGAGTCAGTCAGTCAGTCAGTCAGTCAGTCAGTGAGTGAGGGCTTTGCCTTTTATTATTATAGACTAGCAAAATACCCGCGCTTCGCAGCGGCGAAGTACTGCATTAAAATTTTTATTAAGAAGAAAATTTAACCTTTTTAAACTGAGGGAAAATATGCCAATAATTATTTGTTAAGGATCTCTTTGTATACCACATTGTGAGTTCGGCCATCCGGTTGTAACATGACCAAGCTGTGCGCTGAGCTTACTCTTGAGCATGCAACTTACAGTTGGCCATGTGAACAGTAATCTTGTCTCAAATCTCACAGCTTGGATTGCTGCTGTCATAATCAGTTTGAGGTTCATGGTTTGTTTCAATTACGACAGTATTTGCAGGACTTGTGTTGAAGTGACATTCGGCATCTGTCAAGCGTTGTAAGCTTACAACCGGTTTCATCGATAACTTCACATCCAGCTTTTGAGAGTTTAAACATTCATAAACATCAAAGTGTCCACTACTGAAATCGTCATCTGTGAATGTAAGATGTTTAAGAGGCATTGGCGGTTGTCGAAAGGTGTAATATATTTGACCATTTCGTTATACTTGAAAGCACCAACCGAACAATTCAGCGGCAGCCATCAACTCACATGCAGAACCATAGGTGAAGGGCTTAAGCATTTCACTCTTCTAGTGCTCCTGTGTAGTATAATTATCTCCTGTACCGTCATCAGTCCACACCTTGAACCTGTCCCAGTCATTCAATACATAAGACACAATGTTCTTCCGGATATCAAGAGTGAGCCTGATATGGCCGTGCAATATGTAACACAGAGAATGGAAAAGGTAGGTGCCATCTCCGGGCAAGGAAACCACTCGGTAAGTGACAGTTCTTTGATCGATGGTGATTACCTCGATAGACATGGTAATGGGGGTTGGAATGATGAAGGAAATGGGTACCTGAGTAACGTAAAGTAAGTGTAAAATACCTATACAATAACTATAATTGTAATAAACAAACAATAAAACAGCGGAGAAGCCGTGGATTAAACAAAAAGGCTGTAGTTATCAGCAGGGAGACGTGAATCCCGTGGCGAAGCAAGGAAGGGAATGTAGAGACTGGAGCGATGGACGGCCTTATATAGGCAGGCAGCCAACAACGTGGGAGGCGTTGGGATGGGGGACCCAACGCCGCCTCACATGGTGACCAAGCTGCAGGCTATGGACGTATATATGTACGTAAGTAGGATTCAGTTAGCGTTGGGAACCCGTGTACCAAATTTCTTGAAGATGGGCCCATAAGTAACAAAGACTGTTGAAAAGTTCAATATGGCGGCTGACAGTGGCATCATACCACTGAAATAAGTACGTACATTGGTTTCGGTTAGTGCAGGGAAGCCGCCTACCAAATTTCGAGAAGATGGGGCCATAAATAAGAAAGTTCAACATGGCGGACGTTGTTGAACGTTATGACCGTTACGCGTAGAATTTCGAAATGAAACCTGCTTAACTTTTGTAAGTAAGCTGTAAGGAATGAGCCTGCCAAATTTCAGCCTTCTACCTATACGGGAAGTTGGAGAATTAGTGATGTTGGAAAATTCAATATGGTGGCTGACAGTGGCGTCATACCACCAAAATAAGTACGTACATTGGTTTTGGTTAGCTCAGGGAAGCCACCAACCAAATTTCGTGAAGATGGGGCCGTAAATAAGAAAGTTCAACATGGCGGACGTTGTTGAGCGTTATGACCGTTATGCGTAGAATTTCGAAATGAAACCTGCTTAACTTTTGTAAGTAAGCTGTAAGGAATGAGCCTGCCAAATTTCAGCCTTCTACCTATACGGGAAGTTGGAGAATTAGTGATGTTGGAAAATTCAATATGGCGGCTGACAGTGGCGTCATACCACCGAAATAAGTACGTACATTGGTTTCGGTTAGCGCAGGGAAGCTGCCTACCAAATTTCGTGAAGATGGGGCCATGAATAAGAAAGTTCAATATGACGGACGTTGTTGATCGTTATGACCGTTACGCGTAGAATTTCGAAATGAAACCTGCTTAACTTTTGTAAGTAAGCTGTAAGGAATGGGCGTACCAAATTTCAGCCTTCTACCTACACGGGAAGTTGGAGAATTAGTGACGTTTGGAAAATTCAATATGGCGGCCAACAGTGGCGTCATACCATCGAAATAAGTACGTACATTGGTTTCGGTTAGCGCAGGGAAGTTACCTACCAAATTTCGTGAAGATGGGGTCAGCCTTCTACCTACACGGGAAGTTTTAAAATTGGTGACGTTGGAAAGTTCAATATGGCGGCCGACAGTGGCGTCATACCATCGAAATAAGTACGTACATCGGTTTCGGTTAGTGCAGGGAAGCCGCCTACCAAATTTCGTGAAGATGGGGCCATAAATGAGAAAGTTCAACATGGCGGACGTTGTCGACCGTTATCGACCGTTATGACCGTTACGTGTAGAATTTCGAAATGAAACCTGCTTAACTTTTGTAAGTAAGCTGTAAGGAATGAGCCTGCCAAATTTCAGCTTTCTACCTACATGGGAAGTTGGAGAATTAGTGATGAGTCAGTCAGTCAGTCAGTCAGTCAGTCAGTGAGTGAGTGAGGGCTTTGCCTTTTATTATTATAGATTACCAGTTGCTAAGGGGTCTGTATGTGTGTTTATTACTTTGTAAAGACAGATGAAATAATAACACTATATGGCTTTTGACAAAGGGTAAGCTAACAGCCTTTAGGTAAATACAAGAGAGAAAAATGATCCATGATGGCAACAACGGGTTGGTACAAGGTTTGCGTAAACCATAGCTGAATCCCGGTTTAGGCAAAGTGAAACCATGTTGGGGGGGATAAGCAGGGTTTCCTTAACTAACCTGCATATTATTTTGTGATTTATTTTCCATAATCTCCATTGGTG
Organism: Polypterus bichir lapradei; assembly: GCA_026402145.1. Taxonomy (NCBI): domain Eukaryota; kingdom Metazoa; phylum Chordata; class Cladistia; order Polypteriformes; family Polypteridae; genus Polypterus; species Polypterus bichir. Next base: position 10,261,395 of record JANRMT010062831.1, read on the forward strand.
GGCCCATTCACATATCACTTAAACACTTACATTTTCTTTCATACATTAAAATCAACTTGAGTGCAATTGACTTTTTAGCTCAGTCTTCTATTATAACTGTAGTGATCCTAATTTTGTCATTCATCTCAGAATGTACTATATTCTATAGTACTCTGTATCTTTTAGTATCCTTCTGACACACAAGTAACAGGAACCTTATTCTAAGCTCTACTCATAGACATTTATTTTACTCTTTACAGCCTTTCAATAGTGCCCTGATTTGGTTCTATCCATTCCATTTTAGATGCACATGCAGGCTGGTGAATAGCCTCTATAGCCTCTATTACGTGGAACCATAGAAATGTGCTTTTTTCAAAGAAAACATCTAAAACTCCACTGCCAGACTAAGGAGATCGTTCCTCCCCCATACTATGCGACTCTTCAATTCCACCCGGGGGAGTAAATGCTAACATTACTCAAAGTTATTGTCTGCTTTTACATGCATTTTTATTACTCTTTAATTTAATATTGTTTTTTGTATGAGTATACTGCTACTGGATTATGTGAATTTCCCCTTGGGATTAATAAAGTATCTATCTATCTATCTATCTATCTATCTATCTATCTATCTATCTATCTATCTA